>CM035428.1:111863744-112356244 GCA_020310875.1 Ceratopteris richardii
ATTTTTGCAAGAGTGTGTAGTTAAATCTTTTAAGGATTTCATGTTTGAACTTAAAGATGTTTTTCCCATTAACCTTTCTAGAGGGCTACCATTAGAGAGAGGGGACATTGACCATGCCATTGCGTTAGTTACTAACACTATCCCAATTTGCAAGCCACCATATAGACTTACTGTATATCAACATCAAGAGGTAAAGAAGCAACTTCAAGAGTATTTAGACAAATGCTTCGTTATACCTAGTAACTGGCCATGGACATCACCAATGCTCCTAGTCAAAAAGAAAGATGGCTCTATGAGACCTGGTATAGATTATAAAGCATTAAATAGCATAATGGTAAAAAATATGTTTTCAATGCCTAGGTTGGAAGACCTATTCAATCAATTACATTAAGCTAGGTATTTTACCAAGCTTGACTTAGTTCAGGATATCATCATATTACAACTTGGGTAGAGTCTGTTGCTGAAACTGCTTTTAGTAGCAATTTCTTCATCTCCACTTTTACTTGCCAAGGTTATGCTAGTGTAGTACTTGCCCAAGGTTATGCTAGTGCATTACTTGCCCAAGGTTATGCTAGTGTTTGATCAAGAGAGCATTAAATGGCTCTCTAATCAAATGGACCTTAAAGGTCCTAAGGCATGTTGGGTAGAGAACCTTCAAGAATTTGATTATGAGCCTAGGTATAGGAAGGGAAATTATAATGTGGTGGCTTTCTTGCTTAGCCACATGCCTATGCTCAATGGATTGAGTGAGCTAATTGAGTCCATCAGGTGGAAATGTATGCTTGATCCTGCATATAATGAGATTTGGGAAACCATAGAGAAAGGGGATCTTGATTCAAGAGTTTCCAATGAGGACAAAGTATTGACGGGTAGTCATGAAGGATTCAAGTGGAATAGTTACTGTAAACATGATGGATATATATTGTCCAAAGTTAAAGTGTGTGTCCCTAGAGATTTTGAGATGAGAGGGAATATATTGCCATGGAACACCTAGCATGGGACGCCTAAGAGTTAGCAAGTCTTATGATCTTGTTAAGAGATATTTTTATTGGCCTAGACTTCATAAAGACATGCTAGAGTATGTGCTTAAATGCACAAAATGCAAGGTCAAAAAAGCTAAGAGATTTAGGATAGGAGGTCTACTCCACCCATTGGATATTCCCAATGGGAAGTGGGAGAGTATCTCCATGGATTTTATATTAGGATTACCTGAGACAAAGAGAGGGCACAACTTAGTCTAAGTAATCGTGGATAGGTTAACCAAATGGCTAGGCTTATTTTGACACGTAGTATAGTGAAGACACTTGAGTTGGATTGGTAATTTGTTGAGAACCTATTCCAGTTATATGGTCTTCCATTAGACATTGTTTTAGATCGGGATAAATATTTGACTAGCCACTTTTGGAGAGTAGTCTTCAAGAGCTTGGATACTAGACTTAGCACGATCATGACCGGGCATCCACAGACCCATGGGCAAACAAAAAGGGCTAACCAAATCCCATAAGATATGCTTGACCATATGTAAATGATAGGAAAACTAATTGGGAAGAGTACTTACTTATAATAGAGTTTGCATGTAATAGTTCCAAGCATGCTGCCACTAAGCATAGTCCATAAATGCTTATGTACTGGTTTCAACCAAGAGCTACTTATGCAATAGGATTGCAACATAAGAAAGAACAAGTTGTAAAGGACTTCTTGGAAGAGATCAACGATATTCTTAGGCTTGCTAAGGATACCATTAGGAGAGCTCAGGACATAGATAGAGCCTATACTGACCCTCAAAGGAGAGAAATCAACTTTGAGGTAGTATAGCAAGTCTATCTTAGAGTTCCCCTTAAGTCTGAAACCATGAAAACAGGACCTAATCCAAACTATAATCTAGTTATTGTGGACCATTCCCAATACTAAAGAAAATAGGAAATATGGATTACAAGCTCCAACCTCTAGAGAGTATCCCGATCTATCTAGTATTTCATGTTAGTCGGCTTAAGAAGTTACTAGGTGAATTTGTCAACCTCATTCTTGATAGTGAGGTAGTAGAGCCTATTTCTGTTCAATCTATTCCACATGAGCCTCAAAAAATACTAGACAATCGAGAGAAATGGATGAGGAGTTACCTATTTGAAGAGTGCCTAGTAAAGTGGAAAGATAGTTCAGAAGATAGTGCTACATGGGAGCAGGTTAAGTGTATATGTATATATGTATGTATGTATGTATGTATGTATGTATGTATGTATGTATGTATGTAATTATATATGTAAGTAAGTATGCATGTATGTATGTATGTATGTATGTGTATTTATGTATGTATGTCATCAAGTATGTATGTAAGTATATATGTATGCATGTATTTATCTATATAATGCGAAAACAATTTCTACAACATTTCCCCTTAATATGGAATTAAAAAGAAATTATAGTAAGGCATGCATGCTTATATTCAAATAAGGCATGTAGGCCATAATGAAAGCCACTCTGACTAAAATAAGACTATGAAACTTTTTTCCACTCTCTAAAAATAGGATAAGGCCAACAATCCATAATGAAAGCCACATGCAAAGAAATAATCCACCTATATAAAACCATTCTACTTGAATGTATGTGTACGAGTGTGTATATGTGTGTATGTATATGTGTGTATGTGTGTATGTACGTACATCTATATGTGTGTGTATGTATGTGTATATATATGTATATGTGTGTATGGATGTGTGTATGAGTGTGTATGTACATGTGTATGCATGTATATATGTGTGTACGTGTGTGTACATGTGCATATGTATATGCATTTGTTAATTTGTTCTATGTTTATTGATATTTTCTAAATAAAATACATAATTAACAAATTTAATAGATGAAACAAAAAATGCAACTTACTTGGAAGGCTTGCATAGATCTGAAGCTTTGTGTGCGTAAGAAAGTAAGACCCATGATTTGTGTGTGAAAGAGCAATAGAGAGTGAGTAGAAGTGAGAAAATGGAGAAAATGGGGAAAATGAAGAAAATGGGGAAAATGAAGAAAATGAAGCTCACTTATATCTACACCATTGCCTATGTTGGAGTTCAAGTCATGGGTGGAAGTGCACAAATAACACAAGGAAGAAGAAGAATCTTGGAGAATCACAAGGAAGAAGAAGAATCTTGGAGAATAACACAATACTGAATGTATTACCAAGTGAATGTACAAAGATAAGTGACCCATGAGGGTTATATGCATATATGCAAGGGGGAACCTCTTAAAGAACCAAAAAACTACCCCCACATTCCTAAGTGTGTTCGCACACATCACTACCAAATTATATCAACGAATCCCCCTTGGGAGTGATGTAGTGAACAAGGAGCTCACACTCCTATACAAGGAAGTTCTAAGCAATGTGGAAAGAAATCAATCCACAAAAATAAGTAAGCCTAAAGCTAGCCAAACTAATCTCTCCATTAGAGATTCTCTCCCTAAGATAATGATAGTGCACCTCAGTTTGCTTTGCGTAAGCATGGAGCATAGGAGTCCTTGCAAATTCCAATGTAATATGATTGTCATTAAAGATGATGGTGTTAGAATACTAACCAATACCCAAATTAGCCAAAAGGCATCTAATCCACACACACACACACTCAATAGTCATTGTGTAAGCTTCCCTATACTCAATCTCACAACTAGAAGTCACCATACAAGTTTTCTTGTTGCTCAACCAACATATGTAAGAGCTACTAAGCATGAAGCAAAAACCACTCATGGACACATGAGTGTCATAGAACCAATCCCAATTTGATTAAGAAAAATCATGTAAATCTTGTAGTGATGATCCCCTTGGGATAAACAATTCAAGTAGTTGTGTACCACTCAAGTTGCAAAAGATGCAATTAACCATATGAAAAGACTCAACCATAAACCTATCTCCATGGGACTGGCAATACGTTTGCAATCTTCAAGGCAAAAATGTAGCAATAATGTGTCAATGTATTTTGTTTGACAAAAAAACTTGTTTTTTGTGTAGTTGCTACTAGATTAGGAGTAGTGTTTTGTTATTTCAACATGGTATTAGAGCATAAGTTAACTATTTTTCCTTTAGAGTATGTTTTTGTTATCTTCATCATTAACATATATTTCATTTTTAATCCCTCCCTTATCACATCTTTACAATAAAAGTGCTCGTAAGCACTAATTTCATTTCCCATCAACCATCATTCTTATTTTGCATGTTTTCTATGGCAGATTTTCATCTATTTTATTGGCGTTTTTCCTCTCATAACAGATCACTATTCTACACACTAATATCTCATGATGCAATAGAAGGAGTGCCGAGGAAGAAGCGGAAATTTAGGAAGCTTGATACAGAGGCAAATGTCCTTCCAAATTGATGGTTATTTCTCTTATGCAAATGTCCTTCCAAATTGATGGTTGTTTCTCTTATGTATTCGTGAAAAGAGAAGAGTCACTATTAATATCTTTTGCGATAAAAATGACTTCATATCTTTTCACGCTGTTCAAGGAGTAGAACTAAGTAGATAGAAATATTCTTTTATTACGAAAAGCAACACAATTGCTAAAGAAAAGTGGAGAGATTACCGGGTTGCCTCATTAATGCCATCTATATTTTATCCTCATTGTTCCAGGATTTTACATATATATGTATTATATGGTTCACTTCACACGGGCTCTATGTAAAGGGAGTAGACACCATCATGGGTGACTACCATCATGGGTGACTACCATGATAGGACCTTCCCTATAAGCTTTACATGAATGTTATTTGTTGTACTCTTTCATGCATATGTAACACAAAACCATCTTCAAAGCAATGATATGGACATGCTAAGTAGAGCACCAAGGCACCCACAACAAAGTGAAGAAGTGAAGGGCTTCATCAACAATGATCAAGAGGATTCTATCAATTCAAGCTACATGGAGAATATCTCATCAATGATACAAGGAAATGTTGACATATTTAGGTAGTGATGTGTGTGAACACACTAGGACCGCCCGGGCACTTTTTTTCCTCTTTAAGAGGTTTTTCTCCCCGTCTTGTATAAACGCCTATTGCCCTAATGGGCTACTTATCTTTGTACATTCTCTAGTAATACATTCAGTATTGTGTGTTGTGCTCCAAGCTTCTTCTCCTTCCTTGTGTTGTTCGCATGCTTCCGCAGACGTCTATCTTCAACAATTGGTATCAGAGCAGGTCGTCGCTTCATCTAGGGTGCCATCGACACTCCTCTGGTTGCAGTATCAGAATCACACGAATTTTGGTGAGCATACTCAACATGTTTTCGAGATCAAAACTGCTTCGCTCTGTGGTGCCGAAATCACGATCTCAGCTTGTTTCGGCCTTCGAATGCACTATTGTAGTGCTTGTGCAGGCTATTTCATCTTTTTGTGCCAAAGGTATATATCAATTTATATTCCTCAATATAAGCGTCGTGAAGTCTACTACAGGTCTAGCGGAATTCATCTGGGCAGTTCCGTTCAACTTTTTGAGATATAGTCAATTTTACATCAAGGTATTTTAGTCACTAGCCATGGCTGAAAGCAGTGATGTATTCCGTATGTTGGCTGTTGAGGATAAGTTGGATGGTACCAACTAACCGTTATGGGCTTATATGATGCAACATGTGTTGGTTGCAAAAGGACTGTGGAACATTGTGCAGGGTGTTGAAAAACGTCCTATCGCACCTGCAACTGTTACAACTGCAGGTACAGAAGCTGATGCAGAAGGTGTCGAAGATGATGATATTCTGCATATTCCTGTTCATGCTATGGTTTCTGTTGCACCTACTATAGAGAAAATTCGTTGGGATGGCAGAGATGCCCACACACATGCATTGATAGCTTTGTCTGTCAAACGTGCCATTATTCCTCACATTCACTCTTGCAGAATAGCTAAGGATGCTTGGGATACACTTACCACATTGTACCAAGCTAGGAATGAGGATCGTGTTGCTTACCTCCGAAAACAGTTGGAGAGTGAGCACATGAATGAAGGTGATTCTATGGACAATTTTCTAACAAAGATCAAAGGCTTGAAGGAACAGTTGATTTCTGCTGATGGCGTTATACCAGATAGCTCACTTGTGCAGACCGTTCAAAATGGTCTTCCTAATTCATATCAGAGTTTTGCTTCTACTCTTCGGTTAATGATGAAAGTCCATCCAAATGCCTTGTCATTTGAGGAGTTCGTCTCTATTCTGTTGCAGGAAGATCAATCCAGGCAAAAAAGGTCCATTATGCATGTTGCAGATCAAGCTTTCCTAGCTAGTTAGAAGGGCAAAGGAAAATGGAGCTCTTCAACTAGTAAGCAGAAATCTGCAAATGCTGCACATTCAAAGAAGGAAGATAAAGATAAGAAGAAATCAGAAAGGCAGAAATTGTTTTGCAAGTACTGTAAAGGGAATGATCATATCATAAAGAACTGTCCAAAACTGGTTGCTAAAGAGGCAAAGAAGAAAGAGGCTAGAATGATTTTTGCAGAGGCCTCTACACCAACAATAGAGTTTGCTAATCTTGTGGAGAAAGAAGAATGGGCGTTTACTACTATCTGCAGTTTTGACCCATCTTCTCATGAGTAGTGCATGTCTGCAGTAGACTTAGATGTTTGGTACTTTGATAGTGGGGCGACCAAACATATTACCTCACAACGCAGTTTCTTCTCTTCACTCGAGTCTGTCCCTATAAGGAATACTGTTATATGCACCAACAACTCCTCTTATCCTGTTATGGGAGTTGGTAAGATCATTTTGACTAGTGTTGATGGTAGTTCTTTCACTTTTTCAAATGCTTTATTTGTGTCAGGGATCAAGAAGAACCAGTTATCAGTTTCTGCATTAGCCAAGATTGGCTTGGTTGTGAAATTTGTTGATGACAGGTGTATAGTTCATGATCTATCAAATGGCGATGTGATTATTGCTTCTCACATTTTATGTCGAGGGTTGTATAAGCTCATAGAATATGAAAGATCTGTGAATGATTTGGCATGTGCAGTACATGATTCTCAGGCTATGTCAGATGCAAAGCTTTGGCATGCACACTTTGGTCATCTGAATTTTGCTAGTTTGCTACGCCTGCAGAAATCTAAAATGGTGTCCTCTTTGCCCAAAACTTGAGGCACCTCGAAAACACGTTTGTGAAGGCTGTATTTCGGGCAAAATGCAGCGTTCCTCATTTCCAAAAGATGGTTCAGTTCGGGCTAATAAGAAATTCCAGCTTGTACATAGTGATGTCTGTGGTCCTATGCAGACACCTTCTTTTGGAAATGATCTTTACTTCATGACTTTCATTGATGATTTTTCCAGGCATGCATGGGTACATCCATTGAAGGCAAAGTCCGAAGTGTTCATGTGCTTCAAATAGTTTTTGGTTTTGGCTGAAAATTTGTCAGCATGTAAAATGGGCACCCTCCGTTCCGATTGAGGGAGGGAATATATGTCTTCTGATTTTAATGCATTTCTGGCTTAACGTGGGATAAGACACCAGTGTACAGTGCCATATACACCTCAAAAAAATGGAGTTGCTGAACGAAAGAACATATCACTCATGGAGATGGCGAGGTGTATGGTCAAGAGTCAGGCTTTACCACATAGTTTCTGGCTTGAGGCTGTCATGTGTGCAGCATATGTACTTAACAGGTGTCCCACTAAAGAGTTGCAGTCTATCACTCCATATGAGGCTTGGCATGATCACAAGCCATCTATTGCTCATCTGCATGTTTTTGGTTGTTTGGCATATGCATTACTGCCTGAACAACATCGTAGAAAATTGCATGATAAAGCAGTAAAATGTATTTTTATTGGGTATAGTTCTGAAAGTAAAGGCTATCGTTTGTATCATCCATAGATTAAATGCATTGTGGTTATCTGTGATGCTGTTTTTGTGGAAGATGCTATTCAGCCATTGCCTTCATGTACTAAGGAGACATATGTTAGCTCCAAAGACATGTATGATACTCTGCTGCCTCTTTTTACAGGTGAAAACACGTGATCATTTACATTTGTAAAAGATTAAATCCATGAAGAAAAGAAAAAATCTCATGAAGTTAGGAAGAACAAATAGATACGAGTTTCAATGAGAGAATAATTCCTAGATCAAGGGAATCTGTTGCATAAATCATGGGTTGGACCCTCCAAAAGGAACCTATGTTTCTTGGATTTAACCCTTGAGGTTTTATTTCATAGAAGTCTCAAATTGAAGGGTTTGTTACCTTAGGAAATTAACCTAAGGGAATAAGACCTTAGTCTTGGCTCCCAAGTCACACCTTGACTCGTACGTGACTTCAATTGAAATAGAAGCCATGTGATTCTCTTTGGAAAGTATCCACATGAAGGACACTTGGAAGGACACATGGATAAAAATTAAGGCATGCAACTCTTGGACCTTTGGTATATATATGGGTGGAGTTGAATGGGTGTGTTGCTCTAGCACAATGGTGAGAACCACGTTAAGAAGCTCCACCTCCTTAATGTCAATCCGCGGAAGAGATAGGAGTGATATGAAGATCGTGAATGTGAGATGAAGTGAGAGTGAAGGTGAGAAGCATAGAAATGCACACACACATGCACACACACTACGAAGAGACAAGCAAGACACAATGGAAGGTGGGAAATTAGCTCTATTACTCAAGAACACTATTACAAGCTCAAAAGAACTCTAACCTCAAACAAGCTAACCTAAAAAATGAGCTCTCTAGCTCTTTTTATAGTTTCTAGACTAGTTTTGACCGGTTTCACATCTAGTGACCGGCATAGTTAAAAATTAGGTCCTAGACGCTATTTGGAAGGGTAAACGATGTCTAAAAATAACAAAAATTGATATGCTTGTTCTACCTAAGCTCCTCAAGCTCGAGCACTCCTCGGCTTGCACAAAATGGAGCTATGGATTACAAAATGGGGTTTTCTATGTTACATATGTTACAATAGTGATAAAAATCACTGTTGGAGGTTTTTGAAAAGTATTTTTAGAACATGATTCTTTGAAAAAAGATTTGACTGGCTCACTGCTCCGTCGTTACATGCTTCCGCGTCGTCTGTGCCTCTGGCTGCTTCCAACACCCCCCTCCCTCTCGCTTCTGTCGTCCCTGACAGAACCTTGTTGTGAGGTCTGCCGGATATAGTTCTGTAGGAGGTCTTGAGCGAGGGTGTGCTCGGAGATACGAATGCCTCGGGCCAGATCTGCCTCGAGTTTCTCCCAGTCGATTGGTTGCGGTTCTTCCGGTGGCGGAAGCTGATAGTGTGTGGAATAGACCATTCGTTCACAGGCAAATAGTTGTAATAAATGTGTAGGCCTGCTTATGAATACCTCTGAATGGTATTCCCAGAAGCCGGTTGTGAACATCTCTTCGAACGTCTGCTTGTAGCACGCCGGTAGGTATTTTATTCTGCAATGCCAGGCATAACACACCCGTAGCGATGGCGTTGTACTCATATCATATACCAGATCGAAATTGCCATGCTCAAAGCCCGGGGTGTTGACATGGGGTGCCTTGACGCGTCGGAAGACTTTAAAAATCATTTGCATCATGTCAAAGATTTTGACAGTCATATGCGCCGCTATATCATCCATATGCTTTAGTCTAGGGAGCCAGTGGCGAATTGTAGCCATCATGTAGCCTACAGTTGGTAACTCAATGGGTGGCTTAAAATAGGGGTAATTCAACCAGTCTTGGCACTGCTTATTGTTTTGTACCTTAATAGCAAAGGCAGTCCAGGAGCGGCGTCGTGGTACTGGTCCCCAACACGGGTTGTACTTCAAATGCAAAGGTG
Organism: Ceratopteris richardii; assembly: GCA_020310875.1. Taxonomy (NCBI): domain Eukaryota; kingdom Viridiplantae; phylum Streptophyta; class Polypodiopsida; order Polypodiales; family Pteridaceae; genus Ceratopteris; species Ceratopteris richardii. The sequence continues at coordinate 111,873,497 of CM035428.1, forward strand.
CCTTTACCCATGTACTCATCATTTCTGGATACTGCTGTAGTAAATCTTTTCGCCACTCTGGTTGATAGATCTTTCCTTGCTGCGCATCTAGTGGCAAATCATCCGCCTCGAACTGAGTCGCATGCGATGGTTTTCTACCTGTCTCTTTCTCAATGGCCATCTGGTATTCGGCCATTAACATAAAATACGGTTTATACTGTAGCTCATGCCCAGATATGTATCGTCGCGGGGCCAAATGAGCAAAGAATGGAGACTATAAAATTCTTTCTTCTATCATCGCCATGGCATGTAATTGTGCCTCTACTCTAGCTGAGTGCGTTGTTCCAAGTTCCTCAATTGTCTTCATCCACGCGGGGGTCGGAAGTTCGTACGTCATCTGACCTTTGGCCGTGACGCGTCCGCCTAGGATGGGTTGTGGCTCGTACGCCTCTTCAAACATTTCCTCTACCGGAATGGTGACAGTTTCTTCCTCAGCTGGAAGCTCAAGTGGGGAATCTGGCCTTGGTGGTGCTTCATATACTACGATCCTTGATTCAAGGTTTGATACCTGGGCCCTTAATGCGTTGAGTTCCTCTAAGACGTCAGGAGAGGGGTCCACAGGTGCTGGTATGTCTTGGTGTGCCGGTTCTCGTAACTGAAGTAATTTGTGATCTTCTTTGAGTTTCTGTAACTCCTCGTTCATGCGGTCATATTCATCTAGCAATCTTACATGATCGTCTAGCAGCATCCTCATCGAGTCTGAAGGAATGGCTTTGAACCTGCTAGGACTGAGTGGTTGGTCTGGGTGGTCGAGCGCTGCTTCTAAGTTTTCTCGGTTCTGATCCTGTAAGCGCTGGTTTTCTTCCTTGGCGGCTGCTAGGTGTCTTCGTAGTAAGCCCATGTTTCGTGTTAGCGTTGCATTGCGGACTGTCTGGGCTCTTAATAAGTTATCCAGGTCAGCAGTGGCTTCTTTGGTCTTTTCTTCGCTTTCTAGTTCCAATTTGTGATAAGCCTCGCGTAATTCCTGGTAGCGGGTGTTCAGAGAGGCATTCTCAATAGACAATAAATTAAGCTGCGACTGTAAGTCATTGGTTGTCCTCTGCAGCTGTTGATAATTATCACCAAGAGATGTGAACTCATCTCTTACTTGCGTCATACACATGAACATCTGTCGGAATGCATTATCTACAGTGGGTGATAGTATTAATGGGGTGCTAAATGAAGATGCAGTTGGTGTAGATGCAACGGGAATGGGGAATGGGGGTGGGAAGGTGGATGATGTAGTGATTGTTGAAAATTGTGATGTGCCTAAAAATGTTTGTGCCGTTAGTGAAGTGAGTGATGGTGCAGTGGGTGGTGAGATGTCCATGTCAGTGGACGTATCTAGTGCGGTGACCGTGAATATGGGTGTGATCGTGGGTACTCGTGCTGGTGTAAATACGGGATTTACAAAGGTTGAGGGGTAATTTACAGGGGGGCTGGCTGGAGCAGCTTGGTAGAAAGGGGAACGAGGGGTTACAGTGGGTCGGGGAGGTGAGACGGGGGAGAAGGTTAATGGCGGTGGGAATGGGAAAAGGGGTCTTGGAGTTGTGGGGAAAGATGGAAAAGATGGATGGAGGAATGGGTTGGAAAGAAAGGTGGGTGTGGGAGGGGGTAGACTAGGGCTGATGGGTGCAGGAATTGTGGGATGAGTGGTCGTAAAGACAATTTCTACAACGCCACCGGCAAATGAAGATGTTGGTCTGGGGGAAGGAGGGTGAAGAGGGGAGGCTGGAGGGATGGGTGGTGATGGAGGAGCGGTTGGGGTGGTCGGTACTTCAGTGACCACTGAGGTTTGTACAACTGTAGCGCGGGGTGGGGAATCTACAAAGATGGTTTCTACAGCCAACGAACTTTCGGGGACGAGGCGTGCCTCCCTGGCTTGTTCTGAAGACTGTGCTCCAGTTGGTACGCGAATGTATTCGCCGGGCTTTGAAAGTAGTCGTACTCTACGGGGGTCAAACTGTGGTAGTGGCTTTCGTTGCAAGTACCTGAGGGCTTCGTTGGAGCCTACTGATTTGACTAACTCTCTGAATCCTTTGATGTATGCATCTTCGAATCCGCCTGTGACAAGTTCTTGTTCTATTATTGCTTGACTCTCTTCCTCTGTCAGCTTTTTGCATGCCCAAACTTTTTCCATAGTCCTATACAACTTCTTAATAGCCAGTGTGTAAGCGGCTGCTTCGTAAGTTTCATCTTCATGGGTACTTGTATCACCATGTGTGTCTGTTTGTTGGCCTCGGCCATCTGTCTGTTCATGCTCTTGGGATTCCTGAGTTCCCTGGCTAGCTTCGTCGTCTCCTTCGTCGTCATCGGTTGCTGTTCTTTCGTCATCAGAGCTGGACACGATCTGTCCTTGTGGCTGACCCCTGGGTGTGGTAGGGTAGCTAGGCCTTTCAAATTCTTGAGAAAACAATTGTCCTTCTGAAAACTGGAACTCATTGGAGAATGCATCGGGCATCTCAAAATCAAAAGTTTGGTCCAGTGGCTCTGCTTGTCCTGCTTCTAAATGGGGTATTGGGAAAGAGAAAGCTTCCGCACCAATAGTGGTGGGAAGTTCAGTTGCTGTGGTGATAGGTTCTGTGGTTGTGGCTGCTTGGGGTGCAACAGTACTGGTGGTGCCCTCCAGCGTAACTGGTCTTGATAACCGTATACGAATTGGTGGTACCGTGGGAGTGGCTGCTGTTGGTGACTGCTCTGGAGATGGTCGTGGCGAGGGTGATTCTGGGACTTGTAGCCACGGGATAGTACCTCTCATCCGCTTTCCGGCTCTGCCTTTGCTAGACTTTCTAGCCTTCGTAGTGGTGCCTTTGAATGCTTTCAGTTCCTCACTGGTCATGGCACGCTCAATTGGTAAGTCATACGCCAAGCACATATATATGATCCTGGTGAGGGAGCAGCACCCATTGATTACCTTCTTTCGCTCCCACCTATGTTGTGCCAAATAGAGCTGATCAATTATCCAGCTGGCTAGATCAACCGTTTGCGGTCCAGTACATGCTAAGTACAATCCAAACAGATTCTCTTGTGAGGCATGGTAAAACGATCCTGAGCTGGGAAAGCAAAGTGCTGCATGCATATCCGTAATGGCTTGGAAAGCTCAGGGGTTATGGCTGAAATTTCCTCCCACTTAGTTACGTCACCACGTTTTATCTGCTCTGGGACTAGCCGTTCTCTCTCCGTCGGAGTGTGCGTTCCATGTATTTTCAGAGCTTCACGAATTAAATCTGTAGACAAATAAAACCTTCTGAATGGAGGATCATTTACCAAGGATGGTAACATGAATGTGCCAGGTAGATCCTTGTTTTCAGAAGCTGTTAAGGTGGTTACCAAGTAAAAACATTTGTAAAAATCGGGTTTAGGCAGAGGGTCGCTAAAATACTTTGTAAATCCTGCTCGTGCCCAAACGTGCGTTAGATCTTGTGTATTCTGTAGTCCTTCAAATTCTCTTGACAAGAACTGGTACTTGGTCCATGTGCGAAGATCAAATGCCAAATTGGCCTCAAATATGAAATCCGCGTCTGCTAATGGTCCTGCTAGGCCTTGAAACCAATGAGAATTACGATGAATCTTCTCAGTATATCCTCTAGGAAGATCATGGATTGGCATGGGTCCTGGAAAACCTTGAAACTCTGGTGGTTGCATCGTAGGATAAGATTCTGCGAGTAATTCTCCAATATTGGCCATTGGTGTGCTTGGGCCAGCTTCTGATGGTCCTGCTTTGGTTTGCATGATGACTGATGAGCTAATGGAAAAGATCTGCTACAAAAGATTAACACATTAGTATGGAAATTAATTATGATCCCATTAAGGTGAGACCGCAATCCCTTTCCATAACCGATGTGTAACCCATGTAGCCAAGTGACATGAAGTGATTGATGCAATGATTATTTGCAAAACTAATGCAGGTCACTAGACGCCTACATGGTCAGGTTATGCATACATTTCTTGATGAGCTTTTATTATGCATGATGTGGGGTTTTGGTGTATGAATTTATACAAGGTTTGGTTGAGGGTGAATTATTACAAGGGTGGAGTTTAAATGGGGTGGGAGAGTTGTTAGATAAGGGGGTACAAGAAGATGTCTGGATACGTTTCGGTATCCATTTCCTAAGAGTCTTTGAGTGGGTGGTGTGTTTCTGCTGAGGGACAAAAAGTGGTATCGGGTTTGGTGGTATTGAAGGATGAAAAGATTTCGGAGGGGTATATATTACATGGCTAGAGGGTTGGGCTATAATACATTGTTTGGGTACGCAAATCTGCATGGGTGTGGGTCTATGGATAAGGTATTTCTTGGCGATCCAAATCTGTCGAGTATTGGTACTTGTAAAAGAAGAGCGAGGGGACTTTGGATGCTGACTCTGCTTCTGTTAAAACTTTGTCCTGCTCTCGTCTGCAGTGTTGCCAATAGCCTGTGGTTGCTGTCCTTTTGGCACCCATATTTGTTTCATGCCACTTGTTCTGTGATGTTGATACTGCTGCTTTCTTTGCCTTATCTGGTGGTGTCGTCGGTCTGGGTTCCTCTGTTGTGGTTGACTCGTTCGTGGTTGGGTTTGAGAGGTCCTTTGGACGCTCTGCTTTGGAAAAGAAGGGAGATCCAACACTTGCATGACCTGCCCATTAGGAAGTGATTCGTTATGTATCTTTAATCTAGGCCAGTCCGCAGCAAGTTTGGAAGGATGAGCACCGCAGGGTGTTGTGCTCATTTGGCCGGTGATGCAACCCACCTGACCGCTGATTGTGTTCATCTGCCCTAGCGGTTGGGTAGCTGCCCCTTCTAGTTTGCAGGAAGCCCCAGGGAAGATCTCTTGTCGTCCTTCTGATTGACAATTGTCCATAGCCAAGCCCGAGTGGGTTGGTGTAGACGTAACGTGACTGGTCTGACCCAAGATCTTCCGGTCTTCCGTCGCATGCGTTTCATAGGGTCTAGGGTTACAAACCTCAATCGGAATGCAATTAGGGAAGTCAAGCGGTATCACTCGCTTCTGCTCTAAGGTTCCAATTTGTATGGAGCCTTGTCTAAGATTTAGGTCCACTGAGTGATCGTATAGCCAACCTTGGCCAAGGTGTAGCTCAGTGATGAGTAGCACCTCCTTTAATGTCAATCCGAGAAGATGTGAGGATGGTATGAAGACCACGAGCACGTGGAAGCACAAATGCGTGAGTGAGAAGCACACAAGCATGCACACACATACACGCACACGCGCACACACGGCAAGAACAAAGAGAGTAAGACAATGGAATCACTTCTATTGCAACCAAGTTCTCATACAAGCTCAAACTACAAGAAGCTAGCCCAAAAATGAGCTCTCTAGCTCTATTTATAGTTTTTGACTAGCTTTGGCCCTGTCCAGACCTAGTGTCCGGCCTAGTTAAAAATTAGGTTCCAGGGCTTATTTGAGGGCCCAAACGAGATCTAAAAATTATAAAAATTGGCAGGCAACTACTTCTAAGGCTCCCCAAGCTCGAGGACTCCTCGGCTTGTACAAAATGGAGCTACAAAAAGGTGAAATGATATTTACAAGGGTTTGTAGTGATGAGAATCACTTTAAAATGATGTGAGGGTTTTGAAAAAAATGAAGGGTTGCCTCAGTGCTAGATCTGCATGTGTGTCCGTACTTGCTTCTTCCCGTATACTGTCAACACTCTCCCCCCCTTAGGGTCTGTCGCCTCTGACAGACCTCTGCTCCACTGTTTGATCAATGTACGCCTGCAAGAGGTCGGTTGCCACTTCTTGTTCCTTGATGCGTAGTCCCCGAACCAAGTCTCTCTGGAGGGTCTCCCAATTGACTGCACCCGGTATGTCCGGTTGTGGCGTTGTGTAGAGTTCTGAGTGCATGGTTTGTTCACACGCGAATAGATGTAGCAGGTGGGTTGGGCGTGGTGCGAACACTTCTGAGTGTGACTCCCAGAACCCCGTGGTAAACATATCGTCAAAAGTTTGCTTATAGCAGGCAGGGAGATATCTGATGCGTGCGTGCCATGCATAAGCAACTCGTATGCTGGGGGTTGTGCTCATATCATACAGGAGGTCATAATTACCATTGATGAAGCCAAGAATCGGAGGCTGAATATGGCATACATTGCGGAAAGTTTTGAGCACCACCTGCATCATATCGAATATCTTGAGCATCATCTGAGCAGCAACATCTGGCATGGGGTGGATGCGTGGCAGCCAATAGCGAATGGTAGCCATCATGTACGCTATTGTAGGTGGGCCTGTTGGTGGTGCGATTTTGGGGTAGTTCAGCCACTGTTGGCAATTCACGTTGTTCTGGACCTTGATGGCGAATGCTTTCCAGGAGCGTCTTCTTTGTACTGGTCCGAAGCATGGGTTATATTTCAGATGCATGGGAGCATGATCCCATGTTCGTAGCATTTCCGGATAGGTTTCCAGTAACTTTTGCCTCCATATGGGCTGGAATATGGCCCCTTTTTTGGCTGCCTCTGGGATGTCCTCGGGTTCGAATTGTGTTGCGAAAGAGGGGTACTTGTTGGTTATGCGTTTAATCTCAGCATTGTAGTCCGCCAACAATACAAAATAAGGTTTGTATTGTAACTCTGAGCTAGTTATCAGCCGCCTAGGAGCCAAGTTCGAGAAATATTCAGACTTGAGTATGGTCTCCTCTATGGCTTTCATGGCTAGCATCTGAGTTGCAACACGCTCTTCGTGAGTGTGCCCCATCTCCTCTACTTGCTTCATCCATGCTGACGGGGGTTCCTCATATGTATCCTGGCCTTCCTCCGTAATTCTGCCTCCTGGAAGGGGTTGAGGCTCATAATTGTCTTCAAATGTCTCCTCCACTGGAATGACTACTGTCTCTTCTTCTATGGTTTGATCAGGTGGAGAGGGAGGTCGTTCATACTGTAACAACTTAATTCTTAGTTCTGCAATCTGTTGCCGTAGCTCAAGTACTTCGTTGGTTACTGATAATTCCGGCTCTGGTGAGGTTGCAGCGTTGGCCATCTCTTTAGGTTCTGGTTGGTGTGGTGTAGGCACTTGGGCTTTCTGTAAGTCTTTGACTTGGTCAGCAAGCTGATCATGTGCTTCTAGGAGATTGGCATAGGTTTCCAATACTTGTTGTATGGTTTCTGAGGGGATGACTTGAAATTTGGTCGGGTCGATGGGTGCCCCTAGAGTATTTTCCATGGCTGCTTCGAGGTTGTCCTGATTTTGTTGCTGTAGTCTTTTGTTTTCTTCTTGAGCAGCCGCTAAATGGCGTCGGAGTAGAGCCATGTTTCGTTGTAGTCTAGCATTACGGGCTAGCTGATCTCTAAGTTGTTCTTCCGTTGCCCTAATCTTCTCTGTATGTGTGGACTCGAGCTCCACCTGATATTGTTGGAGGGTGGTCACCTCCTGCTGTAATTCCGTATTAGACAACTCCAAGGCAGTGACACGTGCCTGGAGGTGGGCTGACAAAGTACAGAGCTCTTTATTGTTTTCTTCTAATAACCTGTATTCCTGTTTAAGTTGGGCAGCAGCTTCGAGCATGGTGTTGAGTGCATAACTAAATGAGGTGGGTGCAGGGGTGAGGGTGGAAGATGCAAGGGGTCGGGAGATGGGAAAGGGAAAAGTGGATGTTGTGCCTACAGTGTTTGGAAATGGCGACGTGAGTGAAATGACACGTGGTGATGTTGGAATAACAGTGGTGGTGGGTGATCCTGTGGATGGTGAGATGTCCATGGGATCGGACGTGAGAGTGTGTGATTCGTGAATTGTGAATACAGGAATGGTGGGTGGTGTGATAGTGGTGGCAGTGAATGTGGGGGAGAGGGGTTGGGAAAGGGACTTTTTATTATAATTATCCACCTTCTGGAGTATATTTATAAGGTTCGTCTAGAATGACGGTTGTGTGACTTGGGTTGAGTGTGAGGCAGTTGCTAGGGGAGTGGTGGATAGGGTTTGGGTGTGGGTGAATGGAAAAGGATGGGATGAGGTCTGGCTATTGGCAAGTGGTTGTCCAAGGGCGGGGAGATAGGAAGGGTGACCTATTATGGTTTGATCGGTGGCCGGATGACCGGTGTGAGGTTCAAAAATTTGGGTGGAAGTGCTGGATGTGGGTAAAGGGAAGGATGTAAAAACGGAGGTGTGTACAATGGTTTCATGATGGGTGGATATTGGTTGTTCCGAAGGGATTGTGGAGAAGGGTTCTGAAGGGTGGATGGAAGGTGGCGGTGGAGATGGTACGTGTGTAATTACCTCTTGTTCGTCAGTGGGACTTGGGCTCGTCATGTGAACATCCTCTGAAATTATAGTAGGCAAGGCGGTAGAGGCTTCCATTTGAATCATTTTCCCGCGTCGTGGCCGTGTATCAATCCTTCGTTGATCATAGATAGGGTTTTCCTGATAGACCATTGTCCTCAATGCTTCCCCGATCCCACACGTCTCTGCCAATAGATTCAATGATTCCACAAAATGTGAGTCGACATTCTCGGTTTGAAGCATCTGGTTCACTAGAGCTCTATTCGCCTCTTCTGTCATCTTATGTCTTCTCTGTACCTGCTTGATGGTCTTGTACAACCGTCTGAGTTGTGCCGTGTAGGCAGGGGCCTCTTCTCCACTGTCTTCTGGTTCATTTCTGTGCACCTTCCTGAACTTGTGTATTTGGGTCCTGAGGATGTTGTGCCACTTCTTCCCCATGTACTCTGTTGGTCTCGCCCCGTGGCTGTTCTCTTTGGACTGATGCACCCGGATCAACATTGTCAGGGGAATCTTCACTGTCGGATAGGGGGACCGTCTGCAGGAATCTTTCAAAATCAAAGTTTGGATCTTCTGTGAAGGTGGCCATAGATGCAAACTCTGCATCGGTAGGTAGTGGAGGGGCGGATGGAACGGGTTGTACCACCTCCCTAGCTTGAACTCCTTGAAGATGGATCGTGAAAGGTGTGACCTGAGTTTCTGGTCAGGGAGAAGCTTCGGTCGTGGCTTCTTGAGGGATCGTTACCTGGGAGAGCGATCCACGCATTCGTTTTGCAGGCTGGCTCCCTGACTTCCGCCCTTTGAACAGCTCCAGTTGTGCATACTTTAGGGCTCGGGCAACTGGCACATCATATGCAAGACATCTGTAGATGATTCTTGTCAGCGCACAACAACCATGTAAAGTGGGCTTCCTCACTCCCCGCTTGCCTGCCTCATACACTTGGTCTAAGATCCATACCGGCATCTTAATGGGCAGTCTCTGCTAGATATAGCCCATACCATATTTTCTTGTGAGGTTGAGTGAAACGGTCCTGAGCGGGGAATGCGAAGTGTTGGAGGCACATCCGCAAAGGTATGGCGATGTTGGGGGTGAGGGCGCACATTTCTTTTAGTTTCTTGATTCTATTGCTTTTCATCGACTCCGGTATCAAGGGGTCGCGGTCAGAAGGTACATGCGTGCCATACATCTGAAGTGCTTCCCTGATTAAAGTCACATTCAATTCGAACTTCCTCATTTCCTCCAGATTTGACAAGGAGGGCACCCAGAATGTGCCTGAATGATCCTTGTCCCCTGTCGGCTTCAGCGTAGCAATTAGGTAGTAGCACCTGAGGAAATCTGGTTTAGGCAGAGCTGCACTGAAATAAGTTTGTAATCCTGCTTTTTGCCAGATATCTTGAAGTGGAGCTGCATTTTGCAATGCTTCGAATTCTCGTGAGAAGAACTGGAAGGTCCACCACACTCCTCCACATTCCATCTTGGACTCCCAGATATGATCCGCGTCCCCCAAATCTCCTGGCATCTCATTGAACCAGTGAGAATGCCCCTTTACTCTTTCAGTTAGGCCATTTGGTGGATCTGGAATAGGAATTCTCCGCACATTCGCGAACTCCTCAGGTCGAGCTGTTGGTGGGGCCTCCATTGGCATGGCATCCCAATTGATTGGAGCACCCGAGCCTGCCTGAGAGCTTGTGCCTGCCGCTGTTGCCATGAGAGTAGGTTGCTTATCTGCTGGAAGAAGAAGGGCACATTAGTGTTGCATAGGAAACAAGATGTAATGGTGTTCCCTTCACAATACTAACATGACAATCCCGGAGGTCAGTGGTTAGTGGTGAAGTGTTTGTGATAGGTGTGAGTGGTGATTAAAGGTCAGTGTCATCCTAGATGCATACTTTGGTTATGCAATGGGCTCGGAATTCTCCTGTGTTAGTGTGGGCGGATTTACAGAATTGGGTCAGGGGGTTTAGTACACACTTTAATTCTCCACACTTTGATAGAGGAGTCGTAGCTCTTAGAGCTAAAAACAGGTGAAGATTTCTGGATGAGAGTGTGATGTATTTGGGACCTTTTGGGTACCCATTTCTAGGCATTCCTAGGGTTGATGGGAGTGGAGGCAGTGAGAGGTGTAGGTATCTTTTCGTTTTCTAAGCTGTTGGCCACGAGTGCTTGTGAAAGTTGCTTCATCCTAGTGTCTGAAGGTGAAGTAATTTGGGCTTGTAAGCAGGCCTTGGGCACCCATATCTGTCTAGCATTAGGGATGGCCTTCATTGACCGCTTAGGAACCCAAATAGAAATGGTATGCCTAGGGGTTATCCTAGGGGGCTTCTTCACTTTGTTCCTTGATGGTGAGGCTCGTTTCTTGTCTCCTTGAGAATCTGTTATTGGAGTTGTGAGTTTCCCATCCTTGCGTATCCAGATCTGCTTCGCGCCACAAGATGCTCCATGTTGCATGGGTTGGCGCTCCTGCCTCTTGGTCGGCAGCCTCCTTCGTGTTGAGTGTTCAGTCTGCTCCTCTAGAATCTTCTTCGGACCAGTTAGGAACTCCTTATTGACTTCTGTACCTTCAGTAAGATTGACAATCCTCTGCACCATAGAAGTTTGTACCAGAACAACATTGTTATCTTCATGTGGGTTCCTGGAGGGACCAGGAGTTGATGCATGTTTTATTGGTTTGAGTGCTTGATTTTCTAATTCAATCGTGAGACGGCTTTGGCCTACCCAAGCCTGAAGAATTCCACTTCTTAGGTGGAGGTTGACTGCGTGATCATAGATCCAGTCTTGGCCTAAGACAAGAGGTTCGGTCAGATCCTCGTCTTCACACACTAGCACTTTTGCTGTCATGAGGACCTCTTGTATGTAGAGGGGAAGATCCACCTCTCCCATGCAAGGGGTTTCAAAACCTCCTAATCCTATCAGATATGCTTCTAGGGGTTTTACCTCGAATTGCAGCTGCTGGCAATAAGAAAGCCGAACTGCACTTGTGGTTGCTCCTGAATCAATTAATGCTCTCACGCTTGTGCTGCGGTCTCTTTGTCCTATTTCTAGGGTCACAAAAGGTCGTCGGTCCACTATCTCATGGGTACGTTCACCTGCAGTCTCACACATGGCCATGTGATAGCTTGGAGACTCTTGAGTGTCAGTCATAGGCTGATCCCTCCCTTGTCTCCTCAACTTCATTCGTCTGATACGCTCTAAGGCCTCTGCCTGTGCTTCTTCTCGAATTTGTTTTTCCTCCTCTTTACGTTGCTTAGCAGTATTGAGTCGGCTTAGCATTTCCTCCGTGAGGGGTTCCTGATACAGCTTGACTCTGCATCCGCTAATATAGTTTGGGAGGACATCCCCCTCTAAAGTGGCTAGTTGTACTGCTCCACTCGTGGAGATCCTATTAATGATCATAGGTCCGTAGCCTCTCTTTTCTAGCTTTCTTGCATGTTGTTTCAATGTGTAGACTAAAACTAGATCTCCTGCTTTCAAGCCCTTATCCTTCACATGGGCATCAAAGTATGCCTTTTGCCGTTTCTTTGCAGCATAGATGCCTGCTGCTGCTCGTAGCCTCGTCTCACCTAAACATTCTAGATCAAAGATCCTAGAGGACAACTCATGTCCATTCCACTCATGCTCTTGTGCTACTCTTAAAGCTGGGATTAGGAAATCTAATGGTAGCACCGCATTCTGTACGAAGACCATCTGAAATGGGGTGGCATTGAGTACCGTTTTGTAGGCAACTCGGTATGCCCAAACAGCATGATGAAGTTGTTTGTCCCAATCAGAGCGTTTATTATTTACAAGTTTCGTCAATACGTTACACAGGATCTTATTCGTGCTCTCGGCTTGTCCATTAGCTTGTGGGTGATAGGGTGCAGACTTCTTATGTATCACCATGAATTCTTGAAGGAGATTTTCAATGACCTCATTCAAGAAGTGCGTACCTCTATCACTAACCAACTCTATTGGTAACCCATATCTAGTGAACACATTTTCGAATAAGAACTTAGCCGTCGTTTGAGCATCATTCTTTGTCGTGGCTTTTACTTCCACCCACTTTGTAAGGTAATCTGTGGCTACAATAATGTATTCTGCATGGGAGTTTCTAGCTGGGGGGTTGATGGGACCTACAAAGTCTATACCCCACTTTGAAAATGCACGTCCTCCCATCATTGGCCTTAAGGGCATTTCATCTTTTCTTATCGAATATTGGGCACGTTGGCATGTGTCGCAACTCTTCACATAAGTATGTGCATCCATATGAAGAGTGGGCCACCAAAGCCCCGAGAATAGAATGGTCTTAATTACTCTGTCAGGCCCAAAGTGTCCACCTACAACACCGCTGTGTGCAGTTTCTAAGACTTTCAAATAGTCTGATTCATGAACGCACAGTCTTAGGTAACCATCCTTGCCTCTTCGATATAGGTTGTCTCCTACTAAGGCATAGTCTTGAGCCTCTTGCTCCATGCTCCGTTTTCTTGCAAGACTAGCCTGATTGGGTAATGTTCCCGATCTCATGAACTCGACCAATGGAGCACTCCAATCTGGGATTAATGACACGTGGTAAAGAGTGGCATGTTCCACTAGGGGTCTCTTCTGGCACACTGGACAATTGTGGATCCACTCTTGTATTTCTTTGTCCATGCTAGGCCAATACACTCCTAAGCGTCTTAGATTCTGCAATGTTCGTTGTTTAGAGTAGTGATTTCCTAGCAATCCTTCATGGGCTTGTTGCAACCATCTAGTATGCTCATCGTCCTCGACACAACAAGCTAATTGTGTACTTGAGCCGCAATGACTCAAGGACTTGTACCAATGAGACTAAACCTCGATTGCCATACAAGTGCATATAGTGGAGTCCTTTGCACACATTTAATTATCAATCCAAGGAGTGACTTACCAAGTGTATGAAGACATTTGCACACGTGATAGAAAATGAAGTGAGTTAACTATCCAAGCATGAGAAAAGACTAATACTACCCACACCTACTGAAAAAACTGGAAGTGTTGCCGCAAGCCTCTTTTCAGCAGTTTTGGTTTTTTGAGGTTTTCTCCCAGCCCAGAACTCCGAACATAGACAATAGGGTACTCGTTTCGAAGCTCTCGACGAGACGAATCCAACGGTGGTGGTTTCACTCAATTCTGACCATTCTGCTGCAAGTTATGGCAGAAACAGTGAATTACGGGAACTACTAACACCCGCGTTTTTGCTTCTCCTAGCTTACGCACGCACTACAGCCACTCAAAACAAGGGGGAAGGGGTAGACAACAGTCCTACACTTGCATTTCAAGCATCACACACACATACATGAGCAAAATGAAGATCAAAATCAGCAAGAAAGAGGCAAACTCGAAATTTCAGAAGTGCTCTTCTTCACAATGACAAGAAGTCCTTTACAATGAGTCACTTTTGACTTATATACTAGTGCCCTAAGTTTGGTCCTTTCACACAAGAGACCGGCACTTTATTCACTAAATTGCTAACTTCCTACTAATATACATGGGTAATTCACTAATCTTCTAAGGGGAGGCATCTAGAGGACTCCTCTAGTGCATTTACAATGGAAAATATGTACAAGGTGGTTATGTTACAAAAGTTGTGTGTCCAAATCGGAAAATTTTGGGGCCCGTCTTTTTTCTCTGCTTTCTGCGCTCTTTAGCTCTGCAACACTCTCCCCTTCTTCGTCTCTGTCGTCCCTTGACAGACTTTGCTTCGCGAACGCGTCCCGTGGGTAGTGTTGTCTACTTCTTGATCTTGCATTACGTTTTAGAGGCGCTTCAGCTTTTCCACTGCACGCTCCCCTTGGTCAGTGTTGTCTGCAGTTAAACAGACATGCAGATTCGATGGCCTTCTTGATTCAAGCTCTACAACTCGAGAGCCTGATGTAGTTGTCTTGCCTGTTGACTCGGGTTGCCACGCACGCCACCAGTGACTAGGAATGTGCTGTTCTTAGTCACCCTCTTCAACTTTTCAGCCTCTACCCCTTTCTAACTTTTGGTCCTACTTTGATGTTTGAAAAGTCCACTACTCGGGACCCTGGGGTTTAGCTTTGTAGCCTGGTGCGTGCCCCTGCGGGGCTCTGTGCAGAGATGGGTGTTGCGCCCCTGCGGGGCTTCCTGCAGATATATGTTCTTTTTCTCTTCTTAATGCATAGGTTTGGACTTTGATCTTCTTCTTCTTTTCTTCTTGCTTGATTGTCCCTCTACACGTCCCTCCTCCTGAACTCTGTCGTCCTCGACAGACTTTCTGAGGCGACGCGTGTATGTTTGGATGGCGGTTTGCTCTCGTTGGTTCAGCAGATTTGCATGACATATCATAAATTCCTTCCATTGCTTTGACTTCACTCCGTCTTCTGGCGCCTGTCTGTGATCAGCGAAAAAGCTAGTTTCATAGGCCACCAGTCTTGCATTTAAATTTGAAGTCATCTTCACAAAAATTTCTGAATCAATTTCAAAGAAGCCTGTGAAGAATGCTTCTTCAAACGTCTGCATATACGTCGATGGCAAAAACATGAGACGAGAATAATATGCCATGATAGTTAGTCGGCTGGGAATAGTAGATAAATCAAAAATTAATGCTTCTGAGCCCTGCGTAATGCCGATGAAATTTAAAAATGTGTACTTAGCATGCTGGAACACCTTCAAAACTGTAATAAGCATGCTGAATATTTTGTTGGTCATCTTAACAGCTAAGTCCGGGACTGTAGCATATCTTGCAATCCAAAATTCCATTGTTTTGACCATATATTCTTCTGTCGGTAGGTAGTTATGTGGCGGACTAGGTAGTAATGGATAATTGAGCCACTGGTTATTAATATTGCCTTGGCGCTGTCCTTCCCAAAATTGCGTCCAAGAGCGTCTGCGGGGTACAGGACAAAAAGATGGATTGACTTGAAGTGCATATGGAGATGCTTCCCACTGTACCCGCAATGTAGGATTCTTTTCCAAAAGCTTTCGTCTCCATATCGGATCTGCTTTCTCGAACTCCTCTTGAGTGTAATTGAAAGTGTCTTTTTTGAGTTGAAGGTTGTGGTCCGGATCTTTATTCGTTGCAGATTTTATATACTGCCGCGTCTGTTCTTTAAGTAGGCCGTATGGTACGTTGAATGGCTTCAAAATTTGATCTAATTGTTTATGCTCAATCTGAGCCTCTTTCATTATCTGAATTATCTGATCTTCAAAATCAGCAGTGAGCTGGGACACCAGTAGTGCCCTTTCTGGTCTGCTCAATTCTGCAATGTCGCGTGTGTTAGGTTCTAGTGGAACCTCCTTTTCCGCCCTTATTGGAGAATGATACAAGGGGGGAGAGAGAGGACGTACCTCTTCCTCCACAGTAGCCGTAGTTTCTGGAGGAACTACTGGTGTCCCTTGTTTCTCTTTTAGCTCGATCTGCTCCTGCAGCTGTTTAATGATGTCATTTTTATTCTTTAATTCTGCTTCCGCCTTGGCAATCGTCTCCTGATGTTTGATCAATTCTTGAGCAACTATATTCATGTGATCTGTGTCTTCTTTGCACTGTCTGAAATAATCATTTTCAGCTTTTTTCCATTTCTTGCGTAGAGCTGCAGTGTCATGCATATACCTTTTTTCCCAATCAGCAATGGTGTCTTGCTCCTGTTTGAGCTGATCTGCCATCTTGGTGATCTTTTCTTCCAGTTCTTTTATGTCCTCCGTTGAATGATTAGTTTCTGCTGGTGGTTGATCATTGAGGAGAGCGGTCATGAGTTCCTTGTTCCTGTTCCTTAAATTTTCCGCTTCCTCCATACTCACCTTGAGCTGTGATTCGAGTATTTTACCACGAGCGTTGATCCTTGTCTTCTCTTTTTCTGTCATATCTAATTTCTTCGTGAGCTCCAAGATTTGTTCTTTTAGTTGGGCATTTTCCTTTTCTAATATCTGGCATTGTGTTTTGGTCTTCTTTATTTCCTCGTGTTTCTTTAAGGCTTGAGCTTCGGCTTTTGATAACCTATTAGCCAGATCCACACCTTCTTTTTGAAGCTCCTGCTTTTCACGCATGGCCTGATCGTAATCTTCATCAGCATCAAGCATTAACTGTTGAGTGTCTAGTGCAGTTCGAATCATATCCTGCACCACAGGCTTGAGCTGAGCTATATCGACGTTTAGCCATGTCCGTGGTATACTTGGGGTTTCTCCTGTGTGTACATCGTTCCCTTTTTCCACATGAATAGTTTCATTATGTGGTTGTCGGACTTGTAGTTGTACATTCAATTCTTCGTTGTTTTTACCTTGATCCTTAGATTTCGTGGCACTTCCTTGAAATGTGACGTCCAGGGGGGATGGTTCTGCCACAACCCTAAGTGGAGTGAAGGGTTCTTCGTCATGTCCTTCTTCTTGAGGCTTATCCTCTGATAGCACTAATTGTTCCTCATCATCAGATTTACCTTCTTTGATATGGGTAGCGGAGGCGTCTTTTGGTAGAACAGGTTGTTGCCTTTCTTCTTCTTCCGGCTGTTTAGTAGCATATGTGTCTACCTCTTTTGTCTGATCCTGTTCTTTGTGGCCGTCTTGGGTTGCGCCATAGTCCACTTCATTTAATTCATCCCAATGTCCATCATCTTTTGATTCACTTTGAATATCGACATTAAGCAATGAATTGTCTGGTTCTTCTTGTTTCTCCGAGACCGAACTAGAATTATCCAAGCCTATTTCTTTATATCTATGGACTTTTGTGAGCTTGGCTTTCTGGTCTGTTGCTTGTTGTGATTGCTTATAGTGGTGACCTTGCACTGGCAAATTAACTTGCCCTTTTGTATATTGATGAGTCTCTTCGAGAGCTTCTGTCAAGTCTTTTTCCGTTATTTCTTTTCTTTTCTCAATGGTGGCCTTAGGAAGAACATGGACCCTCTTCCGAATTTGTGTGTCCTCTTCCTGTAACTCGAGTTCTCTGAGTCTTTTTGTGCCTCTCATTCTGGGTTGCGAGCTTGTTTCTGCTTCTTCTACGATCTTTGCACCTTTCTTCTGTTTCGGTACAGTGGCTGCTTTAACAAATTGAGCCAACTCCATCGAAGATGGCATCTCTTGTAAGTACTCTCGCATGCCCAATGCATGGTAAATCATGATGGTTAGGGCCGTCGTTCCATTGAGGAATTTCTTATTTTCCCATTTCTTCTTCGCCTCGAACAATCTTTCTTGCACATAGGGTGTAAGGTTTACCTGATTGCCGATCTGTTTTATGGCATGAGACAATAATTGCACAATGATTTTTTGAGGTGCCGTGTATCTGTTCATACTCGGGAAGCAGAAATGTTGGTGAATCAATCTGACTTCTTCTTCGATGTCCACCCTATTAATGTCTACGAAGGTTCTTGTTTTTGCACCACGACTCTCTTCCTTGACCGTGTTGACACCATCCTTTTCCCATCCAAATGCTTCTTTGATTAAATCATGGGAAAACTGAATCACCACCCATTCTCCATTCTTGTCCATCACAGTGGCTTCTGGTGCCAATGGATCATGTAGTGCTGGTCGAAGGGTGTTCATGACTTGTGTACAACGTTGGAAGTCCGGTTTATAGATAGGTAGTTCAAAATACTTATGAATTCCTGCTTTCTTCATGATGTCGATCGTGGAAGGCAGTCCATGTAAAACCTTAAAGTCCTGGGACATGATCGGAAAATGATGCTCTGTGTCCATGATCTTTATGTTGGCCAAGAAGAGATACTCCTCAACCGGCTGCTCATCTCTGAACCAATGTCCTTTTGCTTTCGTAAGACATTGAGGAGGAAATTCCTGGACCTCCTCTTGGATCGTAGCTTCAGAGTCTTCAGAAGCCATCTGCACTTACAAGGAGAAGTGCATTAGCTTGACATGCAACTTTGCAACAGTGTAGTGCAATATCATGATTATTGTCGCACTTCACTCCGTTTTCTTCCACTAGTCCCTGAGTGAGATCTCTTACCACTTTTTTATAATTTTCCTGAAAGAAGATAAAAGTTAGTGTAGCCGAAGCGTTTATTTATATACCTACTATGTCCATTCCTATTAGAATGAGGCTAAGTTCTATTCTCATTGGGAGAATGTGCACCACTAATCTTGTTTGGAGTATTCTGTGCCAAATGCGTGGTCGTGTAATGTTGCCCTATTATGCATACTTTAGGTGCATTGTGTACTTCATGAGTGCAAGTAGGTGCTCTCTCTCCTTGATCAGTTGCTCCTTGTGGTTGCTTTGGTTTCCACACCCATTTTGAGAACACTGAGAGAGGTTGTTGGGTTTTCTTGATTCGCGTAGTTGTTGGTGTTCCATTTGCCTTATCCATAGTCCGATGGAATTTGACATTGCTTTGTGATCTTTTCTGATGATTCTCTGGTGGTGCTGGCCTTTGCCTCGTCTCCTGTGGCGTTTCCGCCTTGGTCTTCACATTCTGTTTAGCTGCTTTTAAGACCTTTTGGGGAATCCATATCTGATGTCGAGATCGTTGAGCTTCAAGCAGGGGCTTGGCAATCCACACTGGTACTGGTTCTCTTCGTTTGTTGTTCTTTGTAGCTGATTTGGTGATGTCCGTTTCTTTCTTCGAAGCGCTTGTAGACCTTTTTTGACTCTGTACCTGATCCTTCCGTACCCATATATATTTGGGTGGTGGTCTGTTCGAGTATCTGCTTGTTGGTTTCCAATAGTTCGATCTTTGGAGGCCTTGAGCCTGTTTGGGAGAGAGTGTCTCCTCAATCGTTGGCTGATCCTCATTTATTTCGGGTAGCTTCAACGCTACAGGGGATGTCGGAATGATTAAAGTTTCAATTTCTATGCATTGGCTTCCTGAGAGTTGATCACAGTCGCTACTATCTTTCATTGCTTCTTGAACTTTCTCTGATCGTGGTATGGACATGACTTGGTTACATGGTTTCTCTTCAAGCAAGCTGAAAACCTCTTTATGCCCTATTGTGGCTGAAATATATCCTTGAGCTAAATGGATACATGCTTCGGTTTCAATGATCCAGTCTTGTCCTAGAATGAAGTCTTCTACTAAATCGTCATCCTCACATACTAGGACTCTTTGTTCCATGGAGGAATTTCCTATGTGAAGGGATACATTAGTTGTTCCAATACAATCTAGGGTGTGACCTCCAATTCCTATTAGTTTGGCTTTCGTGGGATTCAATTGCAATTGCAGTTCATTTGCTATTCTCTTTCGCATGCAGCTAAGGCTTGCTCCTGAGTCGATCAAAGCGTCTATCAATTTATACTCCGTCTGACCAATCCCTAGGTTTAAGTAAGGTTGTGTTTTACAGATACCCGTTGTATCATCATTTTTGACCTGGTAGTTTGCCATAGGGATGGGCTCTTCCCCTTGAAGATAGCGTTCGTCTCTTTGCCTGATCCACTCCTTGCGTTTTCTAATGCGTTCTAGGGCTTCCTGTCGTGCTTCTTCTCGTATTCGTTCTTCTTCCCTTTTCCTACTTTGGGCTCCCACTAGTCTAGTCAGCATTTCATCAGTCAGAGGCTCCACGAATCTTTTCACTCGGCATCCACTGATGTAATTAGGAAGAATGTCGCCGTCTAGTGTGGCGAGATTGACTGCACCACTAGTGGAGATTCGATTTATGATCAGGGGACCATATCCGCGTCTTTGGAGCTTCTTTGCGTGCTGTTTTAGGGTGTACACCAAGACTAATTCACCTTCTTTGAGTCCCTTATCTTTAATATGTGAGTCATGGTATGCCTTTTGTCTCCGTTTAGCGGCATAGATGCCTGCCACCGCTTGCAATCTAGTCTCATGCAGCTTTTCGATTTGATCTAATTGCTGAGACAATTCATGACCGCTCCACTCATATTGCTGGGCTACTTTTAATGTAGGTATTAAGAAGTCAATAGGCAAAATCGCATTCTGCCCATACACTAGGTTGAATGGTGTAGTTCCAATGGCCGTTTTATATGCCACTCGGAAGGCCCAAATTGCATGATGCAATTGTTTGTCCCAATCTGACCTTCCATTATTGACAATCTTTGTCAATACCGTACATAGTACCTTGTTGGAACTCTCTGCCTGACCATTGGCTTGGGGATGGTATGGGGCAGATTTTTTATGGATTACTAGGAGTTCATTCATAAGTGATTCAATGACTTCGTTTAGGAAGTGAGTTCCTCGATCACTCACTATCTCGATCGGTAGTCCAAATCGTGTGAAAATATGCTCAAAGAGAAATTTTGCAGTTGTTTGAGCATCATTCTTTCTGGTAGCCTTGGCTTCTACCCATTTAGTCAGGTAATCGGTGGCTACTATGATGTATTCTGCATGTGATCCTCTGGCTGGTGGATTGATGGGTCCTATGAAGTCAATTCCCCACTTGGTAAACGCTCTTGCACAAACCATGGGTCTTAAAGGCATGTCGTCTCTTCGAACGGGATATTTCGCTCTCTGGCATATTTCGCAACTTCTCACATATGTTTCAGCATCCATATGTAGAGTTGGCCACCACAAGCCTGCAAAGAGAATCATCTTGACCGTTCTATCTGCTGAAAAATGTCCTCCCGCCGCTCCTACGTGTGCCATTTCTAAGATGGGAAAATACTCTCCTTCATGAACACATAATCTGAGTTGATTGTCTCGTCCTCTTTTGAACAACTGTTTTCCCATTATCACATAATCTTTGCTCAATTCTTCTAGGGATCGCTTTCTTGCTAGGCTAGCTCCTATTTCGTGCTCTTTGGTTTTGAAGAATTGCACTAATGATTTACTCCAATTAGGCGCTATGGTAGAAAAGGGTAAGGACACATGATCCTCTGAGCTAATTTCTTTGCATTCCACACAATTACTTACATGCTCGTGAACGTCCTTGGACATATCAGGCCAATATACGCCTAACCTCTTCAATTCTCGTATTGTTCCGTGCATTCCTTGATGGGTTTTCCACTTGTTTATGTGTGCTTGCTGAATTAATTGCTTCTGTTCGTCCTCCTCGACACATCTTAACAAGACACCGTTGGGTTCCTTATAATACATACTTCCAGCAACAATGTGTAAATTCCTTGATTGAAAAATTTCTTTTTTGCTATTCCTGTTGATTGGGTGCTGAGGGCCATGAGTGAGTATGGGAATTAATCGTTCCGCCCACTTAGGACATACTTCAAGATTAAACAAATACGTATCTGGTAATTCATTCTGCACTCCGCTAGGTGGCTCGCCGTGTTTTAATCTAGAAAGGTGGTCTGCTCTCACATGTGTGTTTCCTTTTTTGACCACTACCTCAAAGTCAAACTCCATCAATAATAAGAACCATCGTACCAATCTCCCTGTGTTGCAAGGCTTATTGACTAGATACAACAAGGCTTGATGGTCAATGAAGAATTTGAACTTG
Source organism: Ceratopteris richardii (assembly GCA_020310875.1). Lineage (NCBI taxonomy): Eukaryota > Viridiplantae > Streptophyta > Polypodiopsida > Polypodiales > Pteridaceae > Ceratopteris > Ceratopteris richardii. The sequence continues at coordinate 111,895,012 of CM035428.1, forward strand.
TTGGCTAAGAGGTAATGTCTAAACTTTTTTACTGCGTAGACCATTCCTAAGCCCTCTCTTTCAGTAGTCGTGTAATTTCTCTCTGCTTGGTTTAATTGTCTACTTGCGTAAGCGATTGGATGATCAAGCTTTCCTTCATCGGCCGGTTGAGCAAGGATACATCCAATGGCATAGTTCGAAGCATCAACATGAATATGAAAAGGCTTGCTCCAATTTGGTGACTTCAGAATTGGGGCAGTACTCAGCCGTTTCTTAAGCTCGTTGAAGGCTTTCTCACACTCGTCTGTCCAAGTGAACTGAGTCAATAGACCGTATAAAGGCTTAGCTATTATGGCATACATGTGAATAAACCTACGGTAATATCCACAGTGTCCCATAAAGGCTTGTACTTCTTTCGCATTCTTAGGTCTTGGCAAATCTAGAATTACCTTAATCTTGTCTTCATCTGTAGATATTCCGTTCCTTGAGACAATGTGTCCTAGGATTTTCCCTTGTCGTACCATGAAGACACATTTTTCTGGGTTCAGACAAACTCTATACTGCCTACATTTGTTGAATATTTTCCGCAGTTCCGGTATGTGGTCAGGTCTTTGATTGGAATACGTGCAAAGATCATCTACATACACTTCCATGCTTTTTCTGAGAAATTCTTTGAAAACATGACACATCAATCGTTGGAAGGTGGCCGGTGCATTAGTGAGTCCGAAAGGCGTCACTCTAAATGCATAGATTCCCCATTCAGTCGCGAATGCGGTTTTATGCTGGTCCTCAGTTGCAATAGCTACTTGGTTATAACCAGAGAATCCATCCAAGAAGCTATAGACCTCCTTGCCGGCGACTCTTTCCAAAAGATGGTCTGTGATGGGTAAAGGAAAACTATCTCGTATAGTTGCTGCATTTACTTTTTTCAAGTTGATACACACCCTTAGTTTTCCGTTTTTCTTGGGCACGACAACTAGTGGTGATACCCATTCTGTGTGTTCAATCTCATAAATGAATCCTGCCGCTAGTAGTTTGTCAATTTTTTCCTTTATTTTTGCAGCGTAAACTTCGTTATACGTGTAAGGGCGTTGTTTAGAAGGTTTCGCATCTGCAGTCATAGGGATTCGATGAGCGCATATGCTAGGTTCTACACCCTTAAGGTCTTTGTACGTCCAAGCAAATACATCTCGATATTCTCGGATAAGGTGGATGAGTTCCTCTTCTTCCTCGTCTGATACGTCTTTCCCAATATACGTGCACCTCTCTTCCCCGTCTTCTATCGTTACAACCACCTTTTTGGTTTGTTCTTTGTTATCATAGGCTTCTCCGTCTCGTGCTTCTCGTATAGGCATTTGAGTTGCTATTTTTCTATCTTCCACTTCATATCTTTTAAAATGTTCTGGAACTTCGAAGTGGTCTGGTTCCAGTTCCACTTTACTTGTGTCCTCTCTATGCTCGGGCATTCTTGGGATAGTCTCAATTGCTAAGACTTCTGTCGGTCTTTCTTTTGATTCTTCTTGCATTGTTTCTAAATATTGTTCTTCAGAGTCGAACTCTGGTTCCATTTCTATGCTTTCGTACTCTTCTTTCTCCTCTTCCTCTACAATTTCTCCTGCTTCTACTTCTTGGAGGACAACCATGTAGAGGTTCGCATCATATCCTTCCTCGTCTATACAGTCGTTCATCGTCAAGACTTCCTCATTCACGCAAACATCTAATGTGGCTAGGATTTCCATCCAGCCATGTGGTTCAAAGAGTTCATCTGAAAAAATTTGAGGCATATAATCGGGGTCTTCTACCGATCGATAATTAAGGTGCCCTATTGGCCACATTTGTTTTTTACACTCCTCCCTCTTGGCTTCTTTGCACATCCACAACTGGGCATCCTCATGCATCCAAGATTGGTCACTTGATCCAGCACTGTGAATGGATAGGTCATCTTCTTCTTTGTGGACTGGATTCCATTGTAATGGAGGGACATCCCTATAAGCGAATGTGTGCAGGTTTATCTTGGTAGTGTTCCCTTGATGTTGGAGATATAATGAATCTCTGCCCCAATCTTGTACTACTCGCATCTGTCGCATGAATGGTCGTCCTAATATCATTTCATAATTGTTTGCTTTTTCAAACTTACATATGGCCAATGTGTGTTCAAACTCTACCCCACACGTGGTTAACCTAATTCCTTCCAATATTCCTAAAGGTCTCTCTACATGTCCATCTGCTAATTGTAGCTTCATGCGAGTGGGTCGTAAGGCTGGTTTACCCCACTTTTCCCAAATTTCCTTCGTTGCAATTCCTACCCCGGCTCCAGTGTCTAAGATGGCCTTGGTCATGTACCCATTGTAGGTGACAGGTAAACAAGTATTACCTTCATCTCCTTCACTAAATTCTCCTACTTTATCAACTGGAACTCGTATTTTGGAGTGGTTTTCTTTTTCCTTTCCTTTCATTTCTCCTTTCTCTGCCCGTGGCTCTATTTGATTTGCTAGCTGTCTCCATAGATGTGGTCTAAGTTGAAGCAACTCTTCCACCGTCAATTTACATTGCACCTTTGTTTTCTTAAGTTCTGTTAGATTGTGTGAACTCTCTTCTGAGTTTCCTTTTTCTTTCCCATGCACTGTGGGTGCTCGTATTATTATCGACTCTCTTTCATATTCTCCCATGTAGTTAGGCAGCGTTGAGATGCTCATGGTTTCCTCTCTTCCTTTATCAAATCTTGACACTTCCTCATATGCTTCCTCTAGGTTATGATCTTGGTGACTTTCTGCTCCAATTATTTCCTCAAAAGGAGGTGGACTGATTCCATCCTTTTTCCATTGCTCTTCTCTAATTCTTTTCCACAAATCTTTGGACCAATCTTCCTCTAGGTCAGGTATTATGGATACCTGTTCTTCTTGAGATTTCATTCGTTCATTTCGATCATCTTCTCGACTAGGTTCTTTATCCTTAGGTTGTATGCACTCTTCATATAGTTCCTGTGCGATCCTTGTTTCAGGTAAAATTGGGATAGTTGTTTCTAGAGTCGCCTGTGCTACTTCTATGAGTTTTTTGCATATCGCCAGTCTTTCTTTCTCTAATTCCCCTTGAGGATAGAGTCTTTCTTGTTGTTCTAGGTTTGGTCCCATTTGGATTCTAGCTTGGTATGCTTTTAACCACATGTCCAATTCCTCTGGTTTTGGGTCCGCTAGAATTGATTCTGGCTTCTTTGCCTCTGGGCTAATTGATGGTGTTTCAGGGATCTCCTTATGCGTTTTTTGTTCATTAATCTTTCTAGAACCCTTCGTTTGTTTTTTGCTGTCTTGGCTCTTGTTTCTTGCCCATTTCTCTTTGAGCTTTTCTCGTCTTTCTTTCCATTTTTGTACTTTGGTGTTTTGGGTATTCTCACATGAGTTTTCTGAATCCTCGACTATCCGAATGTTAGCGTCTCCTGTTTTATTGTTCTCTAGTTTCTCTTCAGGTTGTTTTCCTGTTTGTTGTTTTGCTTGAGCTCTAGTAATAGCTTTCAGCGGTACAGTGTACTCCTTATCACTTCCGGATTCTTCTATGACCTCTATTACATTGATTGGTGCAGGACCTTGAGTTTTTGTAGGGTTCTTAGGGCAATCTCTGAAAAGATGTTCTTTCCCACAATCACTACAATATCCTTCCCAAATCCTGGGTGGTGGAGGGTTGTAAGGTCGAGGACACTCCCGAATGAAGTGATCCCCTCCGCATCTATAACATGGTCCTCTTTGCACTGGTGGTCTAATGGGAGGTCTCAACGGTTGTTGTGTCTTGGGCATTGTATACATTAAAGTTGCAGTTTCCGTTCCATAATTCTGATCAAATCCTTCATATCCATGATAGGCCATGTCATATGCTGGTTCATATTCCATCATGTTGGCTTCATATGGATAGTACTCTCCTGGTGGAGGTTCATACCCTTGGTTGGTTGATTCTACATTGGTCGCTATTGAAGCTGGTATTATGGCTCTCTCCAAGTTTTCTTCTGGTTGAGTATACTTCACAGGTACGACTTGTTGAGGTTGAGATAGTTGGGGTCCCAATACTGGTTGTGGTGGTGGATACAGCGCTTGCTCGTATTGTCTCTGTGCTCCTACCGGATACGGATTGTATCTAGGCATCTCCCTACCAAGCTCTCTAGGAGGGTATCCATAAGGTCGGTACTGTGGTGGATTGACAGGTCGTGGTTGCCTATTAAACGGACAGTTCTCAGTTGTATGATTGGTATATTTTTGCTCGATGTGGCAGTATGAAGAAGTCCCTTGTTGTTGCTGTCTGTTGTGTGGATACATTGGTTGTGCACCGGCTCCTCCTCTGGTACACAAGTGTGTGGGATGTTCTCCTCCACATATGTTACACCTCCTCATCATAGGCACTCTTTGAGCTGGATATTGGTAAGCTCTCTGCCCTTGGACTCCTAGTTTCTTAGCTAATAGTTCCGCTAGTTCTTCCATATTACTAGAATTGGACGTAACCGTACTTCTAGAGTCTTCTGATTTTGTGAGGTCGGTAGTACCCTTAAGGTCCTCAGCAAGGTTATCTTCCAAGTCGATGCACTCTTGAAGACACTCACTCAATGTTTGCAGCCTTTTTACATATACTAGGGTTCTTAGGGTCCCGTTAGAGAGTCCATCTAAAAATAATGAAATCATCTTTTGTTGAGTCGGTCTCTCAGCCGTAGGACATCTGTCCACGTATTGGTTGAATCTTCGGGCAGCTGTCTTCACAGTTTCATTAGGGTTTTGCTTAAAGCTATGAATTAATGATGCAGAATTGTGTTTGATCCCTCTTTTTGTAAATTCTCCTATAAATTCTTGAAAGAATTGCTCCATGTTTCCAAATCGATTGGGATCTAAAGGTTGGAACCAAGTTAGAGCCGTTCCTGTGAGGGTGAGTCCAAAAGACTCATACTGCACAAAGAAGTCCTCTACTTGCTCTGCTCTTAGAACTTGTTTAAATTCAGCAATATGATCGTATGGCTCTCCTGATCCATCATAATGGTTTCTCATAAACTTAGCTACTTGGATTGGTCTCAATCTTCTCGTTGGTTCAGGTGGTCTGGGCATTACAGGGAAGGCCGGGACAGCTGGTCGTAATGGAGGTATTCCTGGCTGTCCTCCCACAGGTGGTCGTGGTCTGACCGGTGGTCGGAAATGGTTCCCCATCCCTGTGTAGGTCTGATTATGAGTGTGCTCACCTGGAGTTGCAAATTGTACATGAGTACGGTTGGGCACACTTCTTTGACTGGTCTGTCCTGATGCGGTATGTTCCGTCTCTTGTTGTTCTCCAAAAGGATTCTGCGAGCTAGTTGCCTGCTCCCTCTGAGGAAATACAGGCGTACCCATATATCTCAGCCGAGCCTTGTCTAGGACACCTACCGGCCAATATCTTCTTCGATTCTTATCTAGGTAAGTGAGTCTAGTTTCGTCCTCTGGGTCTTTCAGCTCATAGAATGTCATGGGGCTCTCTCCTATTCCTTGAACAGGTACGTCAGTTTGAAGCAACAAGTCTGCTCCGTGAATCATGTAGATTTCCAACAAGTAGTCATCTTGAGGTATCAAGTCTCCTCTCAAGACCCGTGATACCTGTGATCTGCCTCTAGGGGTGGTCACTAACTCTTCAGAGTTGTTGGGATCCATGAACTCTCCTCTTTCATTGATCCTCTCCGGAAATTCAGTTACTATATAGATATGACCCATTTTGTCAATGTAAGCACCTCCCTCGTATTTGACAGCTGGTCGTGGTATGATAGTGACATCTTGTACTGTTGCCATTCTGGCAATGGACCTGTTTAAGCCATCCAGATAGATTGGAATCTCCTGGGTATTTGTGGACACATATTGTAAGGCAGTGCGGTACTCACCTTCCACTGTAGACATGAAGTTTCTATGTGGTGCTGGACCTTGCATGTCTTCTGATGCCATGGGTATGTCTTCCTCAGATTCACTAGAGGTCTCTGAGTAGACGGAGTGGTGACTGACCTGAGCAGTGCTTCCTATAGAAGAGATGACACTCCTTCGGCTACTTAGCACTCTTCCTGACCTCAAGTTCATTCACACACCTAAGCCTCCCTTTATACTTCTTAGATTCCCCTTGGTTAGCTCTCCTAAAGGCTCAAAGTGTCTGACTAAAGAAAGGGTTTATCTCGGCGATACCACTTCCTGACGATACTGCTCTCGGCGATACGATACCAGACACCCAGACGATACGATACCAGATATTGTGTCGCGATACTCCACTGGGAAATACCACGATACGATACCAGCAGAGTAGATGTTACGATACTGGAGATAAGTGGCGATACGATCTCAATGTGGTGTCGCGATACGATCCTTGACAGGAGACGTTACGATACCACCGCAATAAGTGAGATCGCGATACTAATCTTGGCGATACGATACCACCGAAGTAGTGTCGCGATACCAAGACAAGCAGTCGACGATACGACACTTGAGAGGGCACGATCGCGATACATAAGCAGTGTCGCGATACTAAAATCGTGTCGCGATACCACTGTATCAAACGATACGATACCACTCGGTAAGGTGAGGTCGCGATACTAGAAACTTTAGGCGATACGACACCACAATGGTGTCGCGACACCAAGTATTAGTACCGGACGATACGATACCTCTGCAGTAAGCGCGATCGCGATACCAACTTAGCGACACGACACCAACAATGGTATCGCGATACCAAGATCGGTATCAAGCGATACGATACCACAGAAAATGTACGATCGCGATACCAACTCGGGGTCACGATACCAAAAATGGTATCGCGATACCAAGGCAGGTATCAAGCGATACGATACTTCGGCGAGTATCGCGATACAAGGGAATTTTGGTATCGCGATACCAAAACTCAACCGATCGCGATACTCAAGCCAAAATGCAAGTTTTTCCAAAGATTTTTTTACCCCCTTGCTCTTCTTACTCTCCTCTTCCCTCCTATACCTCTGTATTACACAAAAAGATGGCAAAGAAATCAGTTTCCCCCTCCCACGATACTGCGCATTTCCTTAATTACGTGTTTATGCATGTTTAGAGAGTTTTTGGCAAATAATCTGAGTAGAATCTCACCTCTATCTATCCTTGCTTGCACTTTGAGCACAATCTCTAGCCTTAAGAGCCTGAATTCCACGATACTTCACTCGCGATACCAGTCGCTGCTAGCAGACGATACCAGCACACAGTGAAGTGTCAAATGAGCCAAATTTTTGGTTTTTTATACTTTTTTGACAGAATTTGAAATTTGCTAATTTTTTTGGTAGTTTTGGGGATTTTTGGCTACTCCTACTCCTCTTCTCCTCACTTCTCCTCTCCTTCTAACCTAACCCTAGCTCTTCCTTCTCTTCCCTCCTCCTACGCTTAAACCTAAAACTTATCACACACACCTCAAGGATGGGAAGTGACAAGTGCTGAAAAGGAATACTACTCGTCAATGAACAAATTCACCTCTACAAGTACGATTCGATCACACTTGCTCTCTAACTATCACGAAGGCAACTTGGTGGAGTGCCTCCCCGGCAACGGCGCCAAAAACGTGTGTACTTGAGCCGCAATGACTCAAGGACTTGTACCAATGAGACTAAACCTCGATTGCCATACAAGTGCATATAGTGGAGTCCTTTGCACACATTTAATTATCAATCCAAGGAGTGACTTACCAAGTGTATGAAGACATTTGCACACGTGATAGAAAATGAAGTGAGTTAACTATCCAAGCATGAGAAAAGACTAATACTACCCACACCTACTGAAAAAACTGGAAGTGTTGCCGCAAGCCTCTTTTCAGTAGTTTTGGTTTTTTGAGGTTTTCTCCCAGCCCAGAACTCCGAACATAGACAATAGGGTACTCGTTTCGAAGCTCTCGACGAGACGAATCCAACGGTGGTGGTTTCACTCAATTCTGACCATTCTGCTGCAAGTTATGGCAGAAACAGTGAATTACGGGAACTACTAACACCCGCGTTTTTGCTTCTCCTAGCTTACGCACGCACTACAGCCACTCAAAACAAGGGGGAAGGGGTAGACAACAGTCCTACACTTGCATTTCAAGCATCACACACACATACATGAGCAAAATGAAGATCAAAATCAGCAAGAAAGAGGCAAACTCGAAATTTCAGAAGTGCTCTTCTTCACAATGACAAGAAGTCCTTTACAATGAGTCACTTTTGACTTATATACTAGTGCCCTAAGTTTGGTCCTTTCACACAAGAGACCGGCACTTTATTCACTAAATTGCTAACTTCCTACTAATATACATGGGTAATTCACTAATCTTCTAAGGGGAGGCATCTAGAGGACTCCTCTAGTGCATTTACAATGGAAAATATGTACAAGGTGGTTATGTTACAAAAGTTGTGTGTCCAAATCGGAAAATTTTGGGGCCCGTCTTTTTTCTCTGCTTTCTGCGCTCTTTAGCTCTGCAACACTCTCCCCTTCTTCGTCTCTGTCGTCCCTTGACAGACTTTGCTTCGCGAACGCGTCCCGTGGGTAGTGTTGTCTACTTCTTGATCTTGCATTACGTTTTAGAGGCGCTTCAGCTTTTCCACTGCACGCTCCCCTTGGTCAGTGTTGTCTGCAGTTAAACAGACATGCAGATTCGATGGCCTTCTTGATTCAAGCTCTACAACTCGAGAGCCTGATGTAGTTGTCTTGCCTGTTGACTCGGGTTGCCACGCACGCCACCAGTGACTAGGAATGTGCTGTTCTTAGTCACCCTCTTCAACTTTTCAGCCTCTACCCCTTTCTAACTTTTGGTCCTACTTTGATGTTTGAAAAGTCCACTACTCGGGACCCTGGGGTTTAGCTTTGTAGCCTGGTGCGTGCCCCTGCGGGGCTCTGTGCAGAGATGGGTGTTGCGCCCCTGCGGGGCTTCCTGCAGATATATGTTCTTTTTCTCTTCTTAATGCATAGGTTTGGACTTTGATCTTCTTCTTCTTTTCTTCTTGCTTGATTGTCCCTCTACACTAATACACCCTCGGTATCTTGCTTGTACATACTTCCGGCCAATATTTGATACTTTAGTGATTTTACAATTTCCTCTTTGCTTGTTTTCACATTCTTATTTGCAGGCCCGAAGGTTAGGACTGGTACCAACTTATTTGCCCATTTAGGAACAACTTCTAAATTGAACAGATAAGCATCGGGCAATTCATCCGACACTCCTTGCGGTGGCTCTCCTGAAGTGATGCGAGAAAGATGGTCTACCCTAAGATGGGTTCTACCTTTCCTGACAACAACTTCAAAGTCGTATTCCATTAGTAAGAGGAACCATCTTACTAAGCGGCCTGTATTGCAAGGTTTATTGACCAAATATAGTAAAGCTTGATGATCAGTGAAAAACTTGAACTTATTGGCCAATAGATAGTGTCTAAACTTCTTCACAGCATATACCATACCTAGGCCTTCCCTCTCCATTGTGGTATAATTTTGTTCAGCTGCATTTAATTGCCTACTAGCATATGCTATCGGGAAATCTAGGTTTCCTTCACCTGTGGGTTGTGCTAGCACACATCCTATTGCATGATTGGAGGCATCTACATGGACATGGAAGGGTTTGCTCCAATCCGGAGTAGTCAATATTGGTGCTGTGCACAAACGTCTTTTCAGCTCGTTGAAAGAATTCTCGCATTCCTCGTTCCACTCAAAATTTGTTAACAACCCATAAAGAGGTTTAGCGATGATGGCATACATGTGGATAAACCTACGGTAATATCCACAATGGCCCATAAAGGCTTGTACCTCTTTAACATTCCTTGGTCTTGGCAACTCTGCTATTGCTCTTACTTTGTCTTCATCTGTTGAAATTCCATTCTTAGAAACAATGTGACCTAAGATCTTACCTTGTCGTACCATGAATACACACTTCTCTGGGTTCAGACACACTCGATAATCTCTACACTTGTTGAAGATTTGTCTGAGCTCAGGGATGTGGTAACTTCTTTCTTGGGAATGAGCGCATAAATCATCCACATATACTTCTAAGCTCTTTCGCAAGAACTCTTTGAAGACATGACACATGAGTCTTTGGAATGTTGCAGGTGCATTGGTGAGCCCAAATGGCATCACACAAAATGCAAAGATTCCCCATTCTGTGGCAAAGGCCGTTTTGTGTCGATCTTCGGGGGCAATGGCTACTTGGTTGTAACTTGAAAATCCATCAAGGAAGCTGTAAACTTCCTTGCCTGCAACACGCTCCAATAGATGTTCGGTGATTGGAAGTGGATAACTATCTCTGATCGTAGCGGCATTAACTTTTTTAAGGTTAATGCACACTCGCAATTTCCCATTCTTCTTGGGCACCACTACAATGGGGGACACCCATTCAGTGTGCTCAATCTCATAGATGAATCCAGCTTCAATCAGCCTATCAATTTCCTCCTTTATTTTGGTTGCATAGTTGTCATTATATGTGTAGGGCTTTTGTTTGGTGGGCTTGGCATCAGCGGTCATCGGAATCGTATGAGAGCAAATCTCTGGATCTACTCCTTTCAAGTCTCTATAGTGCCATGCGAACACATCCCTATATTCCCTTAATAGTGCTACAAGCTCTAATTCTTCTTTTGCACTTAGGTCGTCTCCTATGTACGTACATCGCTCTTCGTTCCCTTCAATGGTCACTACAATTTTTTTGGTCTTTTCTTTATTGTCATATGCTTCTCCGATAATGGCCTCTCTCTTAGGCATTCGTACCAAAATTTTTCGGTCTTCCACTTCATATTTCTTGAAATTTTCTGGTACTTCAAACAATGATTCTTCCTCTTCTTGTTTCACTGCTTCTCTTTTCTTTTTCTTTTGACCTCCTTCACTTCCTTTCTTTGAATTTATCGTTTTAATACTTGTGAGGGGTTCTTCTTCTCTTTGGGTTAACACTCCTATATCTTCTAAATAGTGTTCCTCTGAGTCAAAGTAAGTATCCATCACAATGGATTCTAGATCATCGTCATTCTCTTCTTCTTCTATGAACTCACTAGGATCACACTCTTCCAACAGGGGCTGACACATGAACACTGAAATATCATAACCCTCCTCATCACAATGAGGTGTCCATTGTTCTTCATTGACTGCAATGTCCATGGTAGCTAAGATTTCTGCCCAACCATGAGGCTCAAATTCCTCATCTGGAAATATCATTGGTGTATAGGCTGGGTCTTTTATTGGTCTATCTCCTGGGGAAGTTCCTTCTTCTCTCGCTTTTAGGCGCTTTTCCTCTTCCTCTGCGACCTTGCACATCCACAAGTGAGTATCTTCATGCAGCCATGATGGATCAGGTGAACTTCCAGAATGCACGGAGATAGAATCTTCTTTCGCTTTGTGGATAGGATTCCACTGTAGGGGTGGTACATCTCTGAAGGTGTAATCCTTCAGATTGACCTTGGTGGTGACCCCTAAGTGCTGTAAGTACAAGGAGTTGGTTCCCCAATCCTGTACTATTTGCAATTGTCGTAGGAAGGGTCTTCCTAGGATCATCTCGTAAACATTATTTTTCTCAAAGTCACATATAGCAAATGTATGTTCAAACTCTACACCACAAGTGGTTAGAGTTATCCCTCCAAGCAATCCGAGAGGTCTTTCAAAATGACCATCTGCCATTTGAAGTTTCATTCTCGTTGGTCTTAAGGTGGGTTTGCCCCATCGCTTCCACAAGGAGGTGGTCGCAATAGCAACACCAGCACCCGAATCCACAATTGCTTTGGTTGTGTAACCTTGATAGGTGATCGGAAGATAAGTGTTACCTTCTTCACCTTCGCTCATGTCTCCTATCTTGTCGAGAGGTATCTCGGGAACTTTTTGCTTAGAGCCTACTTTTGGTATATTGGATTCAAGTTCTGGAACCAGATCCTTCACATGATTCCAGAGCTCCGGTTTTGCCTTGAGCAGCTCCTCTACAGTGAGATGACATTGAACCTTAGTGTTCTTCACAACATCAGTGTTTCTTGGAATCACTGAGTCTTCATTTCTTACCAATATTGTGGGAGCTCTGATCTGGAGAGATTCAGATTCCCATGGGCCTATGAAATGAGGCAACTCTTGTAAAGAATTAGATTCAAAATCTAATCTCTCATCCTCTTGTTGCTCTGTTTGATCTCCATAGATAGATGGAATGTCTTGGGGAAATTGATCATGAAGATCATCAATCTCAGGAATAGGAGGGGAATTACCCTTCTTCTTGGCCCATTTCTCTTCTTGTATTTCCCGCAAGAACTCTTGAGAGTACCGTTGAATTGAAGGAGGTATTCCAGCATCCATGGAATTAGGAACATAAGCTCCCATTGATGGTGAGCTTCCTCTTTCAACAACTGGTTGAGCCTGTGGAGGTAAAGAAACTTGTGATTTGTTTACCAACTGCTCTAATCTTTCTAGTAAGCCTTGGAAATGCAAATCCGGCTTGACAGAGTTTGTCTGATTGAACTTTTGACTAGTCTCAAGTATAGTTTGAGCTTGTTCTACCATTTTCATGCACATTTTCATCCGTTCAATCTCTAAATCTGCTCTAGGGTAACTCTTGTCTAGGTTTGCAGTTGTTGGCCCTTCTTGAAGTCGAGCCTGGTAGGCCTTGAACATCATGTCCAAGCCTTCAGGAGTGGGATCCGCTAATACTGATCCTACTCGGGGTGGTGGGTGGGTTACGTGGGGTGTATTAGAGGGTGGAGGAATGGAGGGTGATGGGGATGGTAGCGGTGGAAGTGTGTGAGAGTGCGGTTGAGATGTGATCTCTATGATTTTTGCCTTGGTTTCTCTCAAGCTTTCTTCAAGTTCGTTTATCTTTTTTGCCCATTGCCTCTTCATTCTTTCACGACTATCCTTCCAGGCTCTAGTCCTCTTTTTGGTTATGCTCTCTGTTTCACTCACCTCGGGGCTCTTTTCCTGACCAACACCTTGGTGTTGTTGAAGTGCCTGGGCTCTTGTGATCACCTGCACAGGTGCAGTGGAAGTCACACTCCCTGTGGAGTCCACAATTAACCCAACAACATTGATAGGAGTGATTTTAGGTATGTTATTAGGGTTCTTTGGGCAATCTCTTAGGAGATGTTCTTTCCCGCAGTCTTGACAGAAACCCTGAATGGTTACTGGTTGAGGTTGTGTAGGGGCAGGTAGTGGACAATCACGTATAAGGTGATTTCCCTGACATCTGAAGCATGGTCCACTAGGAAATGGGGGTCGTACCTGCCTAGGTTGAGGTCTAGAGTTGGGGTTTGTGTACATGACATTAGCATACTCAGGTTCCCCACTATTTTCACTTGGGTCCTCATAATAGTATGACTCGTTATGCTCGGGTGACTGCATGTAGTAAGCCTGTGGGCTATCAATATGTGTGGAGTCAAAACTTTGGTCACTTGGATCACTGTCTGATAGCAATGGGGTGACTGGGACTATGGCTCTATTCGGATTTTCTTCAGCAGACACATATTTCACTGGTATTGCATTGGTGGGAGCAGGGGGTTGCTGTACTAGGACTGGTTGAGGTCTCTGCTGCCCTTGGTAAGGTGGCTGATAAGTTTGCTGTGGTCTGTTGTATTGATTCTGGTATCTACCATGTTGTGGATATGGCTGAGGATAATTTTGCCTAACAGTTTGTTTGTTATATGGGCAGTCTTGTGCAGTGTGGTTGGTGTACCTTCGCTCTATGGTGCAGTACTGGCTACTAGGATTCGCCTGGGGTTGGGCCATAATGGGACATACACTTGCCATATGGTCACCGCCACAATTGTAACACCGCTTAACTGGGGCAAATCTCGGAATTTGTTTGCTAGAGACACCTAGTTTTTGGGCTACCTTCTCTGCAAGTTCCTCGATGGATGTGGATTGACCAGATGTCAGGTTACTAGAGCTATCGGAATCCTTATAGATTTTTGATAGTTCTAGTTCCTCACCTAGATTGTCCTCAATGTCTATGCACATGCGCACGCACTCTTCTATCGTTCTGGGGTCCTTCAGGTACACATATGACCTGAGCTTAGTGCTCAACAATCCATCTAGGAACAAGGCCACTTGTTTGGCTGGTGTGGGTAACTCCGGCATGGGGCATCTCTCCAGGTACTATCTAAATCTTCTTCCAGCTAGTCTGACCATCTCTTGAGGTGTTTGTTTGAAGCTATGAATTAGTGAGGAGGTGTTATGCCTGATTCCACTCTTAGAAAACTCAACAATAAATGCCTCTAAGAGCTGGTCTATGTTTTTGAAATGCCTCTCATTTAGTGGTTGAAACCACGTAAGGGCAGTGTTCCTAAGGGTTAGACCGAAAGCATTATATTGTGTGAATAGGTCCTCTACCTGTTCAGCTTTCAATACTTGCCGAAATTCTGCCACATGGTCATAAGGGTCTCCCGTGCCATCGAAGTAATTCTTCATGGACTTCACTAGTTGAGTTGGTCGCAGGGTCCTAGTGTGTTCTCTCGGCCTTGGCAAAGGAAAATCATCAATATTCCTTTGATTCCATGGGGTTCTATGTCTCTCAGGTTCCACTCTATTCCTTTCTGTTCCCGTTCTTTCCCTTCCCATGGAGTTGGCAAAACTTACCTCAGGTTTGTCTCTACTTCTATCTCTTTGCGCTCCATGAGCTTGGGAGGTCCCAGCTCCTTGGTGACCAAAGGACACATTAGACCTTGGTTGGGGAAAAACAAATTCACCCTTCCATGTGTAGGCATGCCTGCCATGCTCAGTGACCACGAAGATTCTTTCTGATGCATTGTCTAGGTAGGTTACTTGGCCTGGGCTATCAGGGTCTTTAAACTCATAGATTGTGAGGGCACTCACTTCCTGAGGTTGAGAAGATTTATATCTCCAAAAAGCCTCATCGGTTTCTCGGTTTAAAAGCAGATCTATGCTTTTATTATCCTGTGGAATCCACTATGGAGTCATGATTCTGGTCAAGATAGATTTACCACGAGGAGTTCTTGGCTCTCTCTCTAAGTTCCCTTGCTCTATATCACCCATGTCGGTCTCCGCAATCACATTTCCAAACTCATCAGTTCTATCAGGAAGAGTGGTGACTACATATATAGTCCCCTCTTTATCTAGGTATGCTCCATTCTCAAACTTGACTACCCGGTGGTCTAATCCATGGGGTTGATCGGGGTTCTTAATCTGGACCATCGATCTTCTCAGTCCGTCTTCGTAGATGCGAGCACCTAGACGATTCGTCCTGATGTATTCCAGCTGAGTCTTGTATGGTCCTTCTGGCTTTTCTAGATAAGCCAACCCTGAACTACCTACTGGTCTCTCCATGTGATAGGACATCTCAGAATCACTTGTTTCTGATCTGGGAGTGTATGGGTAATCACTCAACTGTTGGGCCCAAGACCTGGCAGTGTGATTGACACTAGCTTCAGAAGATCTGAGGCTTTGTCTGTCTCGGCCTAAGTGTCTGCCTGATCTAAGGTTCATAAGCCTGATTTATCTACCCCCTGGGACCCAAGCACACTCTCGTTGCAGGTTAATTTTGCACCAATCACTTTGTTCTTTTGAGTTGAATATTATGTTTATGGTCTTGTCTGAAATCGCGTCGTCAGGAGTACTTAAGTGAATTTCCGCACTTGATAAGTGATCGACTCCAGTTTACCTTTTGTCCCTTAGGGTTTTTGCACTTAAGACCTATTTACTTCTTGCACTTGGTTGATTAATACTCTTGGACTTGATTCATGCCTAACGTTGCCCTAATTAATTACCACACCTAAGTCGTACTTAGCCTAGGCTAGGAATTGACAAAGGAGGGTTGAGAGATCTTCCAACCTCAATTAGCTGGTTGACCAGACTGCTACACAAGCCCAGGAAGCCTTCTCCCAAGCTTGGTACTCACCCTTGCTAGCTTGCTTTGGATTGCCTTGAGTGCACACAAAGTTCCTGCAAAAGCTCACCAGTTAGTATAGCTCTATTACCACAAGTAATTGGAAAACACACAATATTTTTAGTCCGCCTGGAGTAACTCACTGCACCCCCTGAATCTAAGGACCGCTTAGTTCCACCTAAAGGTCAACTTAAAAATGCATGTTCTAAAACTCCGCGTATGATTCTTACAAAAACCAGTCGAGGTCCACGTAGGATTCTCAACGAGCTTTCCAACGAGACCAAAATCTCATCAATCGGAGTTCGTAGGGTCAAGTTATGACCATTCAGGCACTAAAGGGTCAAAACAGGCTCTCAAGGTTCAGGAGATCCCTCTCTGGTTTCTAGGTCTTTTGCCCACTTCCAAGGTTCTAGAGTTATACCAAGGTGCCTAAAATTAAGCTCAACTACCCTCCAATTCACTCAAAATTAACCCTAAATTTTCATGCGTTAAAGGCCGTGTATCGCGATAGGTCGGGTCGAGGTGTCGCGATAGGTCAAAGTGTCGCGATAGGTGGGAAGTGTCGCGATAGCTCGTGAGGTGTCGCGATACCTCTAGGTGTCACGATAGGTCGAAGTGTCGCGATAGGTGGGAAGTGTCGCGATAGGTGGGAAGTGTCGCGATAGGTGGGAAGTGTCGCGATAGCTCGAGGTGTCGCGATAGCTCGTGAGTGTCGCGATAGGTCGTGAAGTGTCGCGATAGGTGGTGAGGTGTCGCGATAGCTCGTGAGTGTCGCGATAGGTCGTGAGGTGTCGCGATAGGTCTGGACAGGGCCAAAGCTAGTCAAAAACTATAAATAGAGCTAGAGAGCTCATTTTTGGGCTAGCTTCTTGTAGTTTGAGCTTGTATGAGAACTTGGTTGCAATAGAAGTGATTCCATTGTCTTACTCTCTTTGTTCTTGCCGTGTGTGCGCGTGTGCGTGTATGTGTGTGCATGCTTGTGTGCTTCTCACTCACGCATTTGTGCTTCCACGTGCTCGTGGTCTTCATACCATCCTCACATCTTCCCGGATTGACATTAAAGGAGGTGCTACTCATCACTGAGCTACACCAAATTTTGGTGCCGTTGCCGGGGATCGAGCTTTGAGGACGAGCGTGTGATGGTAAGACGTAGAGAGGACGCGTTGGAATGGTAAGTAGTAGGTAAATTTCTGATTTTTCTCCATCTCCATCTTCATCTTCACCTCCTTCTCCATCTCCACCTCCACCTCCTTCTCCACTACATATTCCCTCTTCCTTATCATTCCCTCATTTGTTGTGTGCGAGTTTGAGAGAGAGCGAGTGTGTGTGCTTGTCTTTGTGTGTTTTTTGCATGTTTCTTGCAGGTGGCAGCTCCATCATCATCTCCAGCAAGCTCAGCAGGTACAGAATTTGTCTGCACAGTCCCCGAGGCGTTGAGCTCGAGCTATCGCGACACTCCGAAAATTTCACCCAATCAGGATTCTGAGTGCACCACGACACTGCGCAGGCCTAGAGCTCCCAGGATCACTAGATAGAACAGAAAAATTCACCATATCCCGAGCTATCGCGACACCTCGAGGTATCGCGACACTCACGACCTATCGCGACACTCACGACCTATCGCGACACCTCACCACCTATCGCGACACTCACGACCTATCGCGACACTCACGACCTATCGCGACACTCACGACCTATCACGACACCTCACCACCTATCGCGACACTCACGACCTATCACGACACTCACGACCTATCGCGACACCTCACCACCTATCGCGACACCTCACGACCTATCGCGACACTTCACCTAGTTAAAAATTAGGTTCTAGGGCTTATTTGAGGGCCCAAACTAGATCTAAAAATTATAAAAATTGGCAGGCAACTACTTCTAAGGCTCCCCAAGCTCGAGGACTCCTCGGCTTGTACAAAATGGAGCTACAAAAAGGTGAAATGATATTTACAAGGGTTTGTAGTGATGAGAATCACTTTAAAATGATGTGAGGGTTTTGAAAAAAATGAAGGGTTGCCTCAGTGCTAGATCTGCATGTGTGTCCGTACTTGCTTCTTCCCGTATACTGTCAACACAAGGATTAGGGGTTCTATCAGGTCGTCATCATGGCACACTAGTAGCTTCGCTGTCATGTTACATCCTTAATGAGGATAGGAAGGTCCACCTCACCCATGCAAGGGGTTTCCATGCCTCCTAGCCCTATGAGGTATGCCTCAATTGGCCGCATTTCTATTCCTGAATCCTTATAGTGGGACCATCTAATCGCACTAGTCGCAACACCTGAGTCAATTAGAGCCCTGAGCTCTTGGCAAGGGTTGTCGTGCTCTAGCCTGACTGTAATGAATGGTCTCCTGTCCACTATACTAGGATGAGTGGTTGACTTTACTTGACACATGGCCATGGGGTATCTGGGTGTAGTTTCCAGATGGTTATAATGTTCTCTCCCTAGTCCTTGTCTTCTTAACTTCATGCGTTTAATGCGTTCTATTGCTTCTGCCTGAGCTTCCGCTCGTATTCTATTTTCTTCCTCCTTACGCTTCTTTGCCAACGTGAGTCGTCTAAGCATATCCTCAGTAAGAGGTTCCTGATATAACTTGACTCTACAGCCACTAATGTAATTAGGCATTATATCTCCTTCTAAAGTGGCTAATTGTACTGCTCCACTTGTTGAGAGTCTGTTAATGATCATAGGTCCATAACCTCGCTTTTCTAACTTACGTGCGTGTTGCTTTGGCGTATATATTAGAACTAAATCTCCTTCTTTTAGGCCTTTATCTTTCACATGTGCATCAAAATATGCTTTCTGTCGCTTCTTCGCTGCATATATTCCTGCTGCCGCCTTTAGCCTGGTTTCTCCTAATCGTTCCAAGTCCATTATTCTTGCTGATAATTCATGGCCGGTCCACTGATGTTCTTGTGCAACCTTAAGGGTCGGTATCAAGAAGTCCAAAGGAAGCAGAGCATTCTGACCAAAAACCATCTGAAAGGGAGTTACATTGAGTACGGTCTTGTAGGCCACTCGATATGCCCAAACAACATGGTGTAACTGTTTGTCCCAATCTGAACGTTTGTTGTTCACGAGTTTCGTCAGTACGTTACAAAGGATCTTATTAGTGCTTTCAGCCTGACCATTGGCCTGAGGATGATATGGTGCGGATTTCTTGTGAATCACCATAAAATCCTGTAGCAAATATTCAATGACTTGGTTTAGAAAGTGAGTGCCTCGATCGCTCACTAACTCTATAGGCAGTCCATATCTTGTAAAGACATTCTCAAATAAGAATTTTGCAGTTGTGTGTGCATCATTCTTTTTCGTGGCTTTTGCCTCTACCCATTTCGTAAGATAATCTGTGGCAACAATAATGTATTCAGCATGTGTACCTTTTGCAGGGGGGTTAATGGGTCCTACAAAGTCTATACCCCACTTAGAAAATGCACGTCCGCCCATCATGGGTTTCAATGGCATTTCATCTCTGCGAGTAGGAAACTGAGTTCTTTGGCACACATCACATCTCTTTACATAGGTATGAGCATCCATGTGAAGAGTGGGCCACCATAATCCTGCAAAGAGGATGGCTTTGATTATCCTATCGGGTCCAAAATGACCTCCTGCAACACCTTGGTGTGCAGTCTCTAGTATGCTCAGATAATCGCTCTCATGAACACATTGTCTTAGATATCCATCTTGTCCTCTTTTGTATAGATTATCGCCAATGAGTGAATAGTCGTGAGCTTCCTGCTCTAGACTGCGTTGTCGAGCTAAGGTCATTCCTTGAGGGAATGTGTTCGTCCTCAAGTACGTCACTAAAGGTTCACTCCAGTCTGGTGTGAGAGACACGTGATATAATGTAGCATGCTCAACTGGTGGTCTTTCACAACAAACATGGCATTCTTTACACAACCTGTAGACATCTGCTTCCATCGAAGGCCAATATACTCCTAATCTATGCAGAGTCTGTAATGTTCGATGTTTCGAATGATGTTGCTTTAGTGCACCTATGTGTGCTAATTGCAACCAATTCACATGTTCTGATTCATCTACACAACAAGCAAGAATCTTTTGATTATCCTGTTTATATATGCTTCCTACCATTATTTGGTATCTCTGCGACTTGTTAATCTCTCCCTCTTTGATCTTTATCCTAGGATTCTTGGGTCCATATGTGAGAATAGGGACTAAAGGCTTAGCCCATTCTGGTGCTATCTCAAGATTAAACAAGTATGCATGTGGTAGATCATCCGCTATTCCTTGAGGAGCTTCTCTTGAGGTTAATCTCGAAAGGTGGTCAGCTCTAAGATGTGTCTTTCCTTTCCTGACTACTACTTCAAAATCATATTCCATGAGTAATAGAAACCAACATATCAGTCGTCCTGTGTTACATGGCTTGTTGACTAAGTACAATAGGGCTTGATGATCTGTAAAGAACTTGAATTTGTTGGCCAACAAGTAGTGCCTAAACTTCTTTACTGCGTAGATCATCCCTAATCCTTCTCGTTCCGTCGTGGTGTAATTTCTTTCTGCTGCGTTCAATTGTCTACTAGCGTAAGCTATGGGGAGATCTATGTTACCTTCATTCGTGGGTTGTGCTAACACACATCCTATGGCATAATTGGATGCATCCACATGTACATGGAATGGCTTACTCCAATCTGGGGTAGTCAATATAGGTGCTGAGCACAAGCGTCGTTTGAGTTCATTGAATGAATTTTCACATTCATTTGTCCATTTGAAATTGGTTAACAGAGAGTACAAAGGCTTGGCTATGATTGCATACATGTGTATGAATCTCCTATAATAACCGCAATGGCCCATAAATGCCTGTACCTCTTTCACATTAGTTGGTCTAGGTAAATCTGCAATTACCTTCACCTTTTCTTCATCCGTAGAGATTCCATTTTTTGACACAATGTGTCCTAGAATTTTGCCTTGTCTGACCATGAAAACACATTTTTCTGGGTTCAAACAAACCTGATATTCTCGACATTTGTCAAATATTTGTCTTAACTCTGGGATATGTGTCTGTCTTACATTTGAATGTGCACATAAGTCATGGACATATACTTCCAAACTCTTGCGTAGGAATTCCTTAAAACATGACACATGAGTCGCTGGAAAGTGGCGGGTGCGTTTGTCAAGCCAAATGGCATTACACGAAATGCAAATATGCCCCATTCAGTGGCAAATGCCGTCTTGTGTTGGTCCTCTGGAGCAATGGCTACTTGATTATAACCTGAGAATCCATCAAGAAAGCTGTAAACTTCCTTGCCCGCAACTCTTTCCAATAGATGTTCTGTGATAGGAAGAGGATAACTGTCTCTAATCGTGGCGGCATTAAATTTTTTAAGGTTAATACACACATGCAATTTTCCATTCTTCTTGGGCACAACCACAATGGGGGATACCCATTCGGTATGCTCAATTTCGTAAATGAATCCTGCTTCTATCAAGCGATCTATCTCCTCTTTAATCTTCGCAGCGTAATTATCATTGTACGTGTACGGTTTCTGTTTTGTCGGTTTTGCATCTGGAGTCATAGGGATTCTATGAGAACATATATCTGGATCTACTCCTTTCAAATCTTTGTAACTCCAAGCAAAAACATCTCTATATTCGCGCAATAGGGCAACTAGCTCTTCTTCTTCTTCCTTCGTCAAATCATGCCCTATGTATGTACATTTTTCTTCTTCTCCTTCTATGGCTACTATTATTTTCTTGGTTTTCTCTCGGTTATCATATACTTGTCCGTCATTCGCCTTTCTATTAGGCATTCGTACCATGATTCTTCTATCTTTGATTTCATATTTCTTGAAGTTCTCGGGTACCTCAAACAAAGATTCTTCTTTTTCTGACATGGTTGCTTTCTTCTTTCTTTTCTTGCCTTCACTTTTGCTAGTCACTTGAGTGGCTATTCTCACGTCATTCATAATTCCCTCGTGTATTTGAGGGTGAGTCTCTACTTCGAAAAAATATTTTTCTTCTGATGCAAAGGGTGGGTCCATGATAATTGATTCTAAATCAAAATCACTTGCATCCTCAAGTGCATCAGTGTTAGGTTCACATTCTTCTAAAATTGCATCGCACATGATTGGCTCTATCGTAAAAACTGAGATATCATAGCCATCCTCGTCACAGTGGGGTGTCCATTGTTCTTCATTGATGGCTACATCCATGGTTGCTAGGATTTTTGCCCAACCATGGGGTTCAAACTCTTCGTCTGGGAATACTATAGGTGCGTAGGCTGGATCTTGAAGGGTTCGTGGATGTTGTTTTGCACCTAAGGTCCTGGCTTCTAACCTTTCTTCCTCTTGTTTGGCTACTTTACACATCCATAAATGAGTATCCTCATGCAACCAAGAAGGATCTGATTCTAATGAGTGCACGGATTCCGTCTCTACTGGTGTCTTATGGATGGTATTCCATTGTATTGGGGGTACATCTCGATGTGAATAGTCTTTAAGATTGACTTTGGTAGTCACTCCTAAGTGTTGCAAGTACAAAGAATTAGTTCCCCAATCTTGTACAATTTGCAACTGACGCATGAATGGTCGTCCCAATAGCATCTCATAAGCATGGTTTTTTGCAAAGTCACAAATGGCAAAGGTATGCTCAAATTCTACACCACAAGTGGTGAGTGATATTCCTTCTAGTAAGCCTAATGGTTTTTCTATGTGTCCGTCAGCCATTTGTAGCTTCATCCTGGTGGGTCTTAATGCTGGCTTACCCCAACGTTTCCATAAAGCGGTGGTAGCGATGGCTACTCCGGCTCCTGAATCTAAGATGGCTTTCGTGGTGTAGCCCTGATGGGTTATCGGAAGATAAGTGTTACCTTCCTCTCCTTCGCTTACATCTCCGATCTTTTCTACGGGTATTTCTGGTACCTTATTTCGTGATCCTATTTGTGAGGGAGTAGTAGCAAGCTCGGGGAATTGATTTGCTACATGTTTCCACAATTCTGGTTTTACCTTCAACAACTCCTCTAGAGTGAGATTACATTGTACTTTAGTATTCTTGATCACTTCCGTGTTTCTAGGGATTATTGATTCTTCATTCCTCACTATTATCGTGGGTGCTCTCATACTAATAGACTTTGCTTCCCAAGGTCCTGTGAACTGAGGTGATTCTTGTAAAGAATTAGATCCAAATCCTGTGTGTTCACTCAATTGTTCCTCCTCTACATCATCGTAAATGGAGGGAATGTCTTAGGGAAATTGCTCCTGCAAGTCATCTATTTCTTGAATAGGAGGATGGGTTCCTTGTTCCTTTCTCCATTTCTCTTCTTGGATTTCTCTCAAAAATTCATGTGAATATTTATGTGTGGAAGACAAATTGTCTTGACTTTCTGTATTGGGTACTTGAGACAGGGATGGTGCATTCCTTTCCTGTGTCTCTGGGACAATAGGGTTCCTAGGCTGATCCTTTTTCTCTTTGCTTTCAATCAAATATTCTAGCCTCTCCATTAGTCCTTGAAAGTGTAGTTCCGGTTTTGCCATGTTATTCCAATTAAGATATCTAGAGGCTTCGAACAAAGCTTGTGCTAATTCTACCATCTTCATGCAAAGTTTAGTTCTCTCAATTTCTAGATCAGCTCGAGGGTAGGTTTTGCTCATTTCAGCTACCTGAGGTCCCTCTTTTAATCTAGCCTGATATGCACGAAACATCATGTATAGATTTTCTGGTATGGGTTCCACTAAAACTGATCCTGATTTCTGAGCTGGATTCTCTTGATTCAATTCCTGTGAAGTCAATTCTAGGATTTTGGCTCTAGATTCCTTTAAACTTCCTTCCAACTCAGTTATCTTTTTACTCCACTTTCTCTTTATTCTTTCTCTAGAATCTTTCCAAGATTTCGTCTTTTTACTACTAGATTTTGCAACTTCACTACTTCTGGCTACTTTCTCTTGATTAAGCTGTTGTTTCTGTAAGAGCGCCTGGGCTCTTGTTATAGCTTGGATAGGCACGTATGTAGGGTTGGATCCATCTACGTTGTTTACAATACCTATCACGTTGATCGGTGTCACGTTTGAAGCATTAACAGGGTTCTTAGGACAATCTTTGATTATGTGCTCTTTGCCACAATCGGCACAAAAGCCTTGGATGTTATAGTACTGTGATTGTCCTGTTATCGGAGGATGTGGACAATCCTTTATGAAGTGATCTCCTTGGCACCTAAAGCATGGTCCTCTAGGGCCCTGTGGTCTCTGTTGTCTTAATTGGGGCCGTGGATTTGGGTTTGTGTACATCACATTAGCATAGTCTGGCTCCCAACTAGGTTCCACTGGTGGACTATCGTAATGATATGTCTCCACGTGTTCTGGTGACTCCGTGTAATAAGCGGGTGGACTATCTACATGTGTAGAGTCAAAGCTGTTCGAATTCGGGTCACTTTCTGTGATCAAAGGTGAAGAAGGCACTAAGGCCCTACTTAGGTTCTCTTCTGCAGCAGCGTATTTGACTGAGATGACATTCGCTGGTGGGGGTGGTTGCTGAGCTAAGATAGGTTGAGGTCTCTGTTGAGCCTGGTATGGGTAGTTCTGAGGAGGCCTATAGTAATAAGGCTGAGCATTGTATTGGCCTTGATACCTACCTGGCTGTGGGTATGCTTGCGGGTAGTTCTGTCTCACGGTCTGCTTGTTGTATGGGAAGTCTTGAGCCGTGTGATTCGTGTATCTTCTCTCAATTGTACAGTATTGGCCACTAGGGTTGGCTTGAGGTTGTGGTGCATTGGGGCACACATTTGCCATATGGTCACCACCACAGGTGTAACAACGCTTGTTCATTAGCACCCTAGGTTTACTAGAAACTCCTAATTTCTGGGCCACTCTTTTTGAGGTCTTCTATTGAGCTAGATAATTTTGTGGATGCTAGAGATGAACAGTCTGAGTCCTTATAGACCTTTGAGAGTTCCAACTCGTCTCCTAAGTTGTCCTCAATGTCTATACAAATTCTTACACATTGCTCTAGCGTTCTGGGTTCTTTTAGGTACACGTAGGAGCGTAGTTTAGAGCTCAACAAGCCATCTAGAAACAATGACACTTGCTTAGCTTGTGAGGGTAGCTCTTGCATTGGACATCGTTCCACATATTGTCTAAACCTACGTCCTGCCAGTCTTACTGTTTCTTGAGGGGTCTGTTTAAAGCTATGAATCAACGAAGACGTGTCATGTCTAATCCCACTTTTAGAGAATTCAGTGATGAATGACTCTAAAAAGTAATGGATGTCTCTAAATTGCCTTTGTTGCAAAGGTTGGAACCAAGTTAAAGCTGTATTCTTTAACGTTAGTCCAAATGCCTTGTATTGCGTGAACATGTCTTCAACTTGTTCGGCTCTTAGTACTTGTTTGAATTCTGCAACGTGGTCATAGGGGTCTCCTGTCCCATCAAAGTAATTTTTCATGGATTTCACTAATTGAGTGGGTCTCAGTATTCTTTCGTGTTCACGTGGTCTAGGTAGAGGAAAATCATCTCTACCACCTGGTATTCCATGATCTCTTTGTCTATCCGCTCTATTAGTGTCCGTGGTTGTTCTATCTCTCCCTATGGGGTGATTAAAGCTTACTTCCGGTCTCTCTTGATTTTTCTCTCTTTGATTTCCATGGGCTGATGATGTTCCTGCCCCTTGTTGACTTGTATTCATGTTCGTCCTAGATGGAGGGAATACCAATTCACCTCTCCATGTGTATGTGTTTTTAGCGCGGTCAGGCACCACAAAGACTCTTTCTGAAGTCTCATCCAGGTATACAACCTTTCCACGTGTATCCGGGTCCTTGAACTCGTATATAGTGATGATACCTACCTCACTAAGTAGTTCTGTCTTGTATCTCCAAAAGGCTTCATCAGTTTCTTTATTTACAAACAACTCTATGCTTATGTTGTCCTGAGGGATCCATTCCGGGATTAGTACTTGTGTCAGTACATATTTCCCTCTAGGTGTTCTAGGCTCTTCTAATGGTTCTTTTCCTTGAGGTTTTGCTTCCGTCTCTGGTTGAATCATGCCAAACTCGTTGGTATTGTTTGGCTGCGTACTTAATATGTACATTGTTCCTTCCTTGTCTATGTACGCGTCTCTCTCAAATTTCACCACTGGATGTTCCAATCCAATGGGTTGATCAGGGTTGTGCATTTGCACCACTTGCCTTCGCAAACCATCCTCATAGATGCGAGCACCTAATCGGTTGGTTCAGAGAAACTCTAGTTGAGTCCTATAGGGTCCTTCTGGTTTTTCTAAGTATGCTACATTTGACCCTACTTCTGGTCTTTCTGTGCTAAATGCCATTTTTGATTCGCTGGTATCTGAGCTCTCGTAGGGATAACTAGTGTTCAATTGTTGAGCCCACGATCGTGCAGTAGTTCTTACACTGGCCTCTGATGATCTAAGGCTTCGCCGATCTGACTTACCTATATGTTTGCCCGATCTAAGGTTCATTAATTTTCTTCCTTGCACACTCAGTACACGCTCAGATCGTCAATGATCCTTTGTTATTACTGTCTTGATTCTTTTTAAATTTCTTTAGATTCTTGTCTTAATGTATGCGTCAGGAATTCGACTTTCCGTGGTACTTTGAGTTCTCGTTCCGTCAGACTTATGTTCTTTCCTTTAGGTTTTCGTGTCACACACCTTTATCTTTAGTCTTGGACTTGACAAATTTAATTCTCTTGAACTTGAGGCGTTCCTATCGTCTTAAATCCACAAAAGCTACTGTTTAGCCTAAGCTAAGAATTGATTGAGGGGGTTGAGTAATCTTCCAACCTCGAGTCAGCTTTTCTAGTTGCTCTGATGCCCAAGAAGCCGCGCTTCCCAAGCTTTATGCCCTTCACTGCCTTGCCTTGGTTGCCTTCGATTGCCCTTGCTAGACCTGGAAAAATCCAATATTAGACCAATTCACAGTTGGATGATCAAGCACTTGAGTATATACACCTTTTAAGTCCCTTCCCTTTTGCCCAACTTTTCAATGTTTGCCCCCTGGCTTTCTAGTCCCAAACTAGGTGAACCTCAAAATAGCTTATCTAAAAATAGACGTATCCTTAAAGAAAAAAACAGTTGAGGTCATGTAGTACTCGTCAAGAGCTTTCTAATGAGCTATTAAGCTCAAAAAACGGACTTCGGATGAAAAAGTTATGACCATTCAGGCCCTGGGGGGTAAAAACTGACAAACAAGTTTTTCTCCAAATATGAGCTAAGGGGTCTCCTATGAGTCTAATCACCCAAAAATTTCCCAAAAATAGCCCCAAAATTGGCCAAAAATGAAACCCTAAAATTTGCGATGGGGGTGCACAATCGCGATGGTGTGACACAATCGCGATGGTCTGGGACC
Source organism: Ceratopteris richardii (assembly GCA_020310875.1). Lineage (NCBI taxonomy): Eukaryota > Viridiplantae > Streptophyta > Polypodiopsida > Polypodiales > Pteridaceae > Ceratopteris > Ceratopteris richardii. The sequence continues at coordinate 111,922,122 of CM035428.1, forward strand.
GTCGCGATGGTCCAGGCGAACCGTCGCGATGGCGTGGCACAATCGCGATGGTCCGATGGAGCGAACTGTCGCGATGGCGTGAACGTGGACAATCGCGATGGCGTGAAAGTGGACAATCGTGATGGCTCGATCAGGCGGACAATCGCGATGGCGTCAGTCAACGGTCAACATGAACAATCGTGATGGTCCAAAGTGAACCGTCGCGATGGTCACAGATGCGATGGCTTGAGCCAATCGCGATGGTCTGGGCGCGATGGCGTGAGCCAATCGCGATGGTCCAAAATTTCGGGTTGTCGCGATGGTGTGAGGTGCGAGCCGTCGCGATGGTCTCGCTTGCCACGTGGCACTGTCGGCGCGATGGCGTGAGCCAATCGCGATGGTGTGGGGCCAACCGAACAGTCGCGATGGTCCGCGAACCGTCGCGATGGTTCAAATGAACCGTCGCGATGGCGTGAGACCGTCGCGATGGTCCGGCCGAGCCGTCGCGATGGCGTGAGCCTATCGTGATGGTGTGACACAATCGCGATGGTCTGAGACCGTCGCGATGGTCCACCAAAGTATGATTTTTTGAGATACAGCTGTGGATTCGTAGAGGCGCTGGTGTCGCCTACACGCTGGTGTGGTCGCTTACCAAAAATTCCGCACTTCGTAGACCATCGCGATGGTCTGACACAGATGGAAATCTCTGATAGAAAGTGAAGTTTTTACCTTTTCCAAGCTTTCCTGATGCACTGGAGCACTGTACCTGCAAGAAAACTCAAGAAAACAAAAGCACACACAAGCACAAAAGCTCTCTCTCACTCTCTCGCATGCACAAATGAGGGGAAATGAGGAGAATGGGTGGATATGGTGAATTTTCTGATTTTTTTGGAGATGAAGATGATGATGCGGTGATGAAGATGGAGTGTGGGGGAGGTGAAAAACACTAACAGCTAAATAAAAACAACAACAAAAACTGAAATTTTTACCTTCCAACGCCACTTCTTGCTATACTCTTACCATCACACATTCGTCCTAGACTCGATCCCCGGCAACGGCGCCAAATTTGGTGTTGCTCTAGCACAATGGTGAGAACCACGTTAAGAAGCTCCACCTCCTTAATGTCAATCCGCGGAAGAGATAGGAGTGATATGAAGATCGTGAATGTGAGATGAAGTGAGAGTGAAGGTGAGAAGCATAGAAATGCACACACACATGCACACACACTACGAAGAGACAAGCAAGACACAATGGAAGGTGGGAAATTAGCTCTATTACTCAAGAACACTATTACAAGCTCAAAAGAACTCTAACCTCAAACAAGCTAACCTCAAAAATGAGCTCTCTAGCTCTTTTTATAGTTTCTAGACTAGTTTTGACCGGTTTCACATCTAGTGACAGGCATAGTTAAAAATTAGGTCCTAGATGCTATTTGGAAGGGTAAACGATGTCTAAAAATAACAAAAATTGATACGCTTGTTCTACCTAAGCTCCTCAAGCTCGAGGACTCCTCGGCTTGCACAAAATGGAGCTATGGATTACAAAATGGGGTTTTCTATGTTACATATGTTACAATAGTGATAAAAATCACTGTTGGAGGTTTTTGAAAAGTATTTTTAGAACATGATTCTTTGAAAAAAGATTTGACTGGCTCACTGCTCCGTCGTTACATGCTTTCGTGTCGTCTGTGCCTCTGGCTGCTTCCAACAGGGTGGATATGTACTCACTCACTCTCTGGTGGATGCTATACTCTAGGAAGAAGTTTTCACAATAGTGGTAATCAGAGCCAAGTTCTTTTTCAAGTACGTGTAGTGTTTCTTGATTTATGTGCAGTCAATCTACTGGAGGCTATGGGAAAAATTCAAACTCCTCAGTCACTGCATCGCTTCTTCTCCATTCTCTTCCGGTTGAAATTTGTGCCTAAGTACTACCACATGTGCTCAGTAATGGTACATTGGTACCTACCTAAGCTTCAAGTAGTTAAAGCGTTACTTATTTAATGATCAAGGGAGCTTCTAGCCGACGGACGAAGTAGCTCAGTCCCCACATGGGCATTAAATGAAGAGAAAAGCCATCTGCTTTGCTGTAGGAGGAGGGCGCCACTTTGTCGTCATTCAATTGCACCTCGATTAGAGCGAAGGGTGGAGCAGTCACGTCTGAGCATAGCCGTCAAATTGTTGTAGTCTAGAGAGAGAAAAAGAACATCTGGAGTGTCGTCGAGTAGAATCTGGAGCCGGAATAGTAGCACGCAGCCTTTGATGCTCAAAGATTCAGAGTACAAGTCGTGCAGCCGTCCATCTCGAGTTTTGTGCCCACTCAGTTATGAGTTCTCTTCTCTCTCTCGGTAATTGAAGCCCGCCTGAGCACCGCCGCTGAGTACTCTGAGCTTTAAAGCACTAAAGGTAAAGAACCCTCCCCCCCCAGCCAATCGATGGCCAGGGAGATTCCCCAGCCAACCGGCAGTCAGAAGAGGAGCTTTTAGGGAGCCATATGATCACCCCCTCTGAAGTGTATCAATAAAAGAGAGCTACCCCTCAATTGGCATCTTGCCCATGGCTGCCCGGAAGGATCCCTACTGCCCACGTGCTTTGAAGTTTATTTTGCTACACACATGGAAAAATAAAGACCCCCCCTCAACAGAGGCAATCGGATGATCGACATTCGACGAGTTTCAACAAAAGCCACAAGTTCCATCGATTGAATCTCCAAAGAAGATCACGCGATTTGAAGTCTCGGTGAATCGTCCAAGGCGGCCCAAGCCAACCTACAACTAGAAGCTGATATCAAAGAAAAAAATCGGGGAAGTACTGGATTTAATTTTCATCTATTTTCCTTCAGTATTAGAAATGGCATTTTCTTATTTCTAGTTGATTCCAAAGTATTCACTGAATTATGGGGGATTCCTACGCAAGTAACATGTTATTAGACATTCCTAGGCAGGAAGAGGATTATGCACCGTAAGAAGGGGGTAGACAATTAGATTGCACTCCAGGTCTTCCAGAGATATACCAAGAAGAAATGCAGAAATTAGATATTTATAAAGAGTTGAATGGTTTGGATGAAAAAATGAACGATATCCAAGCGGATATGTTCATTGTTAAAGAAATCCAAAACGAGATGGGTAGCCTTCGTACTTCAATCAATGAAGTTCAAGGGAAGATGGAACAAATTCTTAATATGATTTGTCCATCCTTACCCTTACCTGCACAAAGGGGTTCCTTGTCTATTCGACCAAGGAACCCATCATCTAGTAAAGGAACTGATGCCCCTTTACCCTTGCATAGTAATGTATCTTTAAAAAATAAAGATATTGAAGTAAATCCTCCTCATATTTCCATTAAGTCTAGAAGCCTGTCTTTTGCAAAAGACTTAAAACCACCTCAATTTTTCAGGGGAAGATAAAGACCGAAACAAAGATGCAGTCTTGACATTTTTAGAAAAATGGCAAGACTTGCATCAGTTAAAAAATACCCCTGAAGCTTATCAAGTCTTAGAAACAAGTCTATCACTTGGACCTAAGGCTTCTAAGTGGTGGATGAGCTTAAAGGAGGCTCAAAGAATCCCAAAAACTTGGAATCAATTTGAAGAATTCTTCAATAAAGAATTCTTACCAGAAAATGAGGATGAGAGAAATTGGGAAGAATGGGACAAAATCCTGCAGAGAGGACGTCCCCTTTCTCTATATATTTCTCATTATCGAGAAATAGTACTTAAATTGCAAAACCTTGATGAATTTCATAAGGTAAGAGGTTTCATCCGTGGTCTCGAAAAGCAAGTCAAACATGAAGTGAAAAGAAGTGCTCCAAAAAGTTTAGAAGATGCTATTAAGTTAGCACAGATCTATGAAGATCATGCTAAAACTGGAACACAACCACCATCTTGTCGGAGACAATAAAAAATTTAAACCAGGTAAAAGAAAGCTAGGCACATTCAAAAAAGACGACTTTAAAACCCCTAGACCTTCACGACCTAGACTAGACCCTGAGGTTTGGGAAAAAGCAAAAAATGAAAATCTTTGCTTTAAGTGCCTTAAGCCAAGACATCTTAGTAAGAATTGCATGACCAGGGGATAACAAAAAGCCACCCGTGAGGTAAGAGGGAAAGAAAAGACAGGAATACACTTAGTCCAAACATTGAATCTCGAAAATAGTAAAGTTTGGAAAAAAGTGGAAGTCCTTCACGAAGATGAAAAGCATCAGTGTTGTTTATCTGACTCAATGTGGGTCCAAAACTAGTTTGGACCTCATGACTTGGTCAAACTTCATGCTTGTATAAGTGGTGAAAAGGCCAGAGTCATGATAGACGACTCGGCCACCCACAATTTCCTAAACTACTCACTGGTGAAGAGACTAAAGTTGCCCCAGCAAAAGTCACCTCATCAGTATGTTGTATCTATGATGCAGGGTCAAGACAAGAAAGTCTGGGATACTATGATCTGTAACCTCAAAATAGAATTTAAAGGTTATAAAGATAAATTAGACTTTCAGATCATGCACATGGAAAGAACTGATGTGGTTTTGGGTAGAGAATGGCTTTGGGGTTTAGGGAAAACACTTAAAAGAAGCTAGCAGCTGAATACTTTGGAATTTGAGAGAAATGGAATCCGTTATTTAATTCAAGGAGAACATGATGTGCCTAGTACTCCTTTGATTTCTAGCATGGAGTTGAAAAAACTTGTACATAGACTGCTCTCAAAACCATGTGAAATCAAGTAGGCATGTGTCTTTTCATACCAATCACGTGGTGCTTGGTTCAAACCATATGTCGTTTTTAACTTGCACACTTTGTTTTCATGCCCTTTCTGTACAAAACCACAAGGATGAAAAATACACACTTCTTCATGTAAGTCACCATTCAAAAATGCAGTTTGAATGTCCAACCGATATACATTCCGACCATGATGGGTTGCAAGTGCACAAATGCTACGAACAATAGTCATTTGGCATGTGGGTGCAAAGGAATCATCAAAACTAATGCCACTTTCTTAAGCATAAGCTTTTGCAACAAGCCTAGCTTTATACCTGTAATGTAAATTGTTCCATCAAGCTTAGGATTCAACTTTTATACCCATTTAGTGCTAGTGGCCTTTTTGCTAGGAGAAAAATCACATAATGACCATGTACCATTCTTCATAATAGAATCATATTGAGATTGCATAACAACCATCCAATTTTTTAAGTTTTGTGCTTCATCAAAAGAAATAGGCTCATTCTCATCACAAAGACTAGAGGTAGCAATTGCATAGAAAATCTAATGCAAAAGAAGCACTATGAGAGCCTAAACGAGTACGATATGATAGAGGTGCATCTAAATTGCAATCTCGCAAAATTTGCACCAACCATTTAGGCATAGTTTTTGCCTCCTTTATATTAGTCCTCTCATCAACAAGTTCATCATGTAAATCCACATAAAAAATGGAATGATTTGCATCATCATGTGAAACTTGTAAAGGCTGAGAAATCGCCTCATCTTGACCAACACTTGTTTGTCCACATGTAAAAAGAGGCAACAAAGTGTCATACACATCCTTGGAGCTAACTTATGTCTCCTTAGTACAAGAAAATAAGTGTTGAATTACATCTTCCACAAAAAACAACATCACAACTAACCAAGATTTGTTTAGTCCATGGATGATATAGACGATAGCCTTTGCTTTCAAAACTATATCCAGCAAAAATATATTTCACTGCTTTGTCATCCAATTTCCTACACTGTTGTTCAAGAACTAATGCATATGCCAAACAACCAAAGACATTCAAATGAGCAACAAATGGCTTCCAACCATGGCAATCCTCATATGGAGTAATGGACTATAGTGCTTTGGTGGGACACTTGTTAAGTACATATGCTATGCACATAATAGCCTCAAGCCATGAGCTATTGGAGAATGAGGACAAACATAATTGGGAAGAGTGGGACAAGATCCTTGAATGATGACATCCCCTATCCTTATACATTTCTAATTAAAGAGAAATAGTTCTCAAGTTCCAATATTGGATGATTTCCATAAAGTTGCTGGCTTTATTTTTGGCCTAAATAAGAAAAGTAAACATGAAGTGAAGAGAAGTTCCCTAAAGATTATGGAACACACAATAAAATTAGCATAGACCTACAAAGATCTTGCTAAGACCATAGACACAAAGACTCTAAGACTTTCATTGCCAAGACTTGACCCTGAAGTCTAGGAGAAAGCAAAGAATGAAAATCTTTGCTTCAAGTGCTTAAGTAGGACATTCAAGTAAAAACTATACTACAAGGGTGCAATAGAAAGACGTTCATGAGCAAAAAGGGAAGGAAAAGGTAGAAATCCATTGTTGGAGTTCGACGTCTGAAGTGGCTTGAGGTTGTTATGTGTGAAGCATATGTCTTTGGAGCTAATTGATGTCTCCTTAGTACATGAAAGTAATGGAAGATGTTATTCAACCATTACTTTCATGTACTAAGGAGACATCAATTAGCTCCAAAGACATGTATGACACTTTGTTGCCTCTTTTTACAGGTGGACAATCTAGTGCTGGTCCTAATGAGGCAACTTCTCAACCTTTACAAGTTTCATGTGATGATGTAGACCATTCCACAGGTGTGATATTGAGGAGGCAAAAACTATGTCGAAATGGCTAGTGTAAACTTTGCATGACAGCAAATTAGATGCACCTCCGTCATATTGTACTCATTCTCACTCTCATAATGCTTTTTTTTGCATCAAATTGCTATGCTATGATTACCTCTAGTCTCTGTGATGAGAATGAACCTGTTTCATTTGATGAAGCACAAAATTTAGAAAATTGGATGGTTGTTATGCAATCTGAATATGATGCTATAATGAAGAATGGTACATAGTCTTTATGTGACTTGCCTCCTAGCAAGAAGGCCATTGGCCCTAAGCGGGCATACAAGCTGAAGCGTAAGCCTGATGGAATAGTTGACAGGTATAAGGTTAGGCTTGTTGCAAAGGGTTATGCTCAGGAAAGAGGCATTGATTTTGATGAGACCTTTGCTCCTACTTGTCGAATTACTACTGTTCATTAGCATATGTGCACATGCAGCTCATCATGGTTGGAATGTACATCAGTTGGACATTAAAATTGCATTTCTAAATGGTGACTTGCATGAAGAAGTGTATGTTTTTTAGCCTCGTGGCTTTGTGCAGAAAGGGCATGAAAACAAAGTGTGCAGGTTGAAAAAGGCATTATATGGTTTGAAACAAGCACCATGTGCTTGGTATGAAAAGATACATGCCTATCTGTTTGCACATGGTTTTGAGAACAGTCCAACTGAGAGCACCTTATATGTTAAGCATGCAAATGATGTGCTTGTGATCATTGTTGTATATGTTGATGACATGCTGCTCACTTTCGTCATGAGAATCATATTGCCGATTTTAATGCTGATCTGCATGCCTCATTTGAGATGTTAGATTTGGGGCATTTTCATCATTATTTGGGCATTCAGTTCATGCAAGTTGATGGGAGAATAGCGTTCTCTCAGACAAAATATATTGACACATTATTGGAGTGTTTTGGCCTTGACGACTGCAAACCTATTACCACTCATATGGAGAGAGGTTTACAATTGAGTCTTCATGATGTTGGTGATGCATTTGATGCTATTCTCTATCAACAGGCTACTGAATGCTTGATTTACTTGTGCATTACTCGACCAGATATACAATTTGCTATTTCATGGATGAGCAAGTTTATGCATTTCCCAAGTGTCAAGCATGTGCAGGCGGTTAAGCGTGTCTTTCGCTACTTGAGTGGTATCCGACTACTTGGATTGTTTTATCCCAAGGGGGGATCACTAACGCCAGATTTATATGCTTTTTTTTACTTTGATTGGGCTAGTTGCTATACTCGTGTGTCCACTAGTGGCTTTTGCTTCACGCTTGGCAGCTCATGCATATCTTCATTGAGCAAGAAGCAACATACGGTGGTCACTTCTTGTTGTGAGGCTAAGTATAGGGAAGCTTTCACAGTGATTGTTGAGTGTGTGTGGCTCAGACACCTTATGGTTGATTTGGGTGTTGGTCAATCTTCTACTACCACCATCTTCATTGATAGTCATAGCGCATTGGAAGTTGCTTCCATGCTCGCACTAAGCACATTGGGAAATGGCACATTAATAATTGGAAAGTAGTTGGGGCATTTGTGTAGCCAAACGGCATAACCCTAAATGCATAGACTCCCCATTCAGTAGCAAAAGTGATCTTATGCTGGTCTTCAATAGCAATCGCTACTTGATTGTACCCTGAGAATCCATCCAAAAAGCTATACACTTCCTTGCTTGCCACTCTTTCCAAAAGGTGATCTGTGATGGGTAATGGATAACTATCTCTGATGGTGGTAACATTAACTTTTTTGAGGTTAATACAAACCCTAAGCTTTCCATTTTACTCCAGTACCACTATCAAAGGAGAAAATCATTCAGTGTGTTCAATTTCATATATGAATCCTACTGCTAACAATTTCTCTATCTCTTCTTTGATCTTGAATGAATATACATCATTATATATGTATGGTCTTTGTTTCGAGGGATTTGCATCAAGAGTCATCCAGATTCTATGAGAAAACATAGGGGGATCTACACCTTTCAAGTCTTTCTAGGTCCAAGCGAATACATCCCTATATTCTTGAATTAAAGCTATGAGTTCTTGTTCCTCTTCTGAGGACACATCCTTGCCTATAGAAGTGCATTTTTCCTCCTCTCCTTCCATGGTTACCATTACCTTCTTAATTTGTTCCTTGCTGTCATATGCTATTTTGGTACAATTAGCAAGCCTAAGTGCATTGCTAAGTTTCAGATTCATTTAGGTCTTCACATGGAGAACCACATATGGACTCATGCTTGTCAATTTGAGTGTATGTACTTTGGATAAATGTAAAAGTCAAAAGAAGATGGAATCTCGTGGAGTTAGGAGATTCAAGCCATTACTCATTTGGTAGAGGAATCAAATTAATTATGTCCTTAAAGTGTAGGATCACTTTTAGATGAGGGAAAATTCAAATTCAAATTCAAACAATGAGTATAAATAGACATGGTTTTAGTCACATGAAACGAGAGCCATTCTGAGAGGCATTGGGCTACAAACTTGAGCATACTCACACTAGCTATGTGTAGTCCACTATAGTTCCCTTTTATCATATGTTCAATAGCATTTACATTTCAATATGTTTCTTCAAGTACATTTCTATCAACTGTCTATTATTGCATCTTCTTTATTAGAGTGATCTTGTGAGATCGATTCCTCTATGTGTAGTATATTTGCTATAATTTAACTTGGCATATTAAGAGTAGAGTTTCTAGTGTTCACATATCAATTTTCATCAACATTGGTTTAAAAAATCTTGAGAAATGGATTAAGGAAGGTGACTATGTCTACACACCTTCTAGATCCTAAAAAGTCAGGATGACCCCCGTCACTTGCTCGATTTATTTCTCATTACATGGTGCAACTAAATTCATAATAACTTTCTTTAGTTAGCTATACACTTCAATTAGATGTGTGCAAAAGTTCTTTGGTCAAATTATACTAGGTTGTGAGCTTTGATCATAACACTGAGACCTTCTAGTCCCAAAATAGAAGGTTCTTCACATTTCTTGCATATTCTACTTATTTGTTTTGATGCAAACAATTGAGAGTGATGCTTCAAAGGACTTGGTGGTCCTAAATGCATCAAAGTGAAGAAAAAAAAGTTTATTAAGTATCCTTGAAGTTAGATTGGTAGGTGTAGAGCAAGTTTTGTGCAACACCAGCTCATCTCTAGAACCTATCAATAGAGAGTGGCCAAGAAATAGACTCAACTAGCAAGAGAACAACAATACAATGATCCAAGGCTTAGATGAAGATGAGAGGTAATGATAGCCAAAATCAGTGCCAAATCTCTATTTATATAGACTCAAGAGGCTAGGGGAGTGGCCTTGCCGAATCCTAGCCGTAACTGTCACACATGCCAAAGTGGTGGAGGAGTGGGCTAATTATGGCTCTCGTGGCGAGCCACAAGTAGGCCTCCAATCATATCTTCTAACACTGCCAGAGCTTGACGACAATATTCCCTACATTAATTCTCATAACACTTACTAACAAAAATATAGTTCTGTTCGTCATTTGCCACCCAACCTAGCCCACAGTGGAGCCCATCATAAGTCGGTAGCCACCCAATCATCTTGCCATTGTAAGTCACCTAGATGAGATACAAGAGGAGGGAAAAGAGTAGATGCCCAAAATTGCCTTCTGTGTGAGGAGATATTCAACCTGTTTTGTGCCTTTTCGGTAGATGTACACTTATGTGATGTTGCAAAAGTAGTCACCTAAATATGGTGTTTGGTAGATGCCCAGGTGCCCAAGTAGTACCCAATTAGAGTCGCCCACTTGGAGGAAAGGGTAGATGCCCAAACTTGCAAGATGAGGGGGAAAAAGGGTAGTCACCCTATTTGGTGTCACCAAAAAGAAACGGAGTCATTCCAATTGATTTGCATGCTAATATTTGATGGTGGCTTTGCCCTAGTCTTGATGAAGAGCTAGTAGGTGCCTAGGTGTTGTGAGACCCAAATGGTAGATGCCCAACAAGAATGGAGGTCACCCAATCTATGTGGCCAATTGGTGGTCGCCTCATATGGAGAGAGTTCTATATTTGGTAGTTGCCTAAGTTTTGGTTAGGTGGGGAGAAAATAGGGCATCACCCAATTCATGCCATGTTCAAAAAGTAGGAGTCACCCAGATCCCTATGATGAGGAAATAGGATGTGGCCAAAATTGTGAGTTGTCAAATAAAAGAGATTCACCCAGTTACACTTAAGGAGTTGCCCAATCCTTGCAGGGATAGACACCCATTTCATGGTTGACATAAAAAGAAGTGGCCACCTTTTTTCTTGCTATTCTCTTCTAAAAGCAAGGCGTCACCCACGTTTTGCAATTGATTCAATGTCTTCCCAAAAGCAAGGCAAGTGTGATGCTAAATTCCACACTTTGAGGCGAGTGACTTCTTACAAATTGCATTCCTTGAAATAAGGTAAGTAGTTTCTCCAATTGCATGCCATGAGAGCGAATTGGGCAAATATTTTTTTTCTTTAAGAAAAAAGCACTTAGTATTAACTGCTTGAGGTGAGTGCATGTGGGCTTCTGGCTTTCCAAACTCGCCTTCAACGGAAGTGAGCATTTATGATGTGATCTATGGCACACTTCTCACCATTGGAAAGAGGTTTTATTAAATTGATTTTATGGGCTATTCAACAAAGCTTTTTGTGGTTTTCAATTAGCCATCCTTTTTTTGGGCACTTCTTTAGATATTCCTTAGAAAGAGTCATAAATCAAATTAAAGTCATCATAATTACACTCAAACTCTATGCAAGTTTTTTCTTCAACCCCTTGTGTACCTAAGTCATAGAGTCTGGGACTTGTGCTAACTGAGATTGTACCTCGATTGCCCACAAGTGCATATGGTGGTAGATTAATACACATTTAATTATCAATCTGTGAATTTAGACATATCAAATCCATGAAGACGTGCACACATGATGGCAAATGAAGTGAAAGTGCTTAACAATGCATGTATCGTAGATTCATTTACCTCTCAAGTCACTTATCCCCCTGAAAATGCATGTCATGATACTTGTCACAACAATAAGCACAAATTAGGCCTTTTCTCTCAGCTTAGATATCCAAATATGATCAATAATGGGTTCATTTTGAAGCTCTCGACGAGACGCATCTAATGGCCCTAATCTGACAAACAAACTTTGAGTTATGAGCAAAATATTGAATGGTGGGAAACAAACACTCCAACTCCAAAACTCACAAAGCTTCACACATGCACTACAATGGTTTAAACAAGAAGGGGAGGGGTGGACAACACTCCTAGACACAGGTTTCAAGCATCAAACACACATGCAAGCTCTTGGAGAAGAAGATACTTAGCAGAGAAAAAAGCAAATTTGAAATTTGAACCTGATTACTCACAATGGCAAAAAAGTGTTTACAAAGAGTCATCAAGTGACTTATATACATGTGCCCTAAAAATGGTATGTTCACACAAGAGACTGACACTTTTATTGAAAAACACTAATTCCTACTATTGTATAGAGCTAATGTTACAATGTTTAGTAATCATGCATCTAGGAGACTCCTTTAGAGCATTTACATGGCTTTTGACATGATATCATGGGAATTGAAAAAAGAAAATTATGCCTAGACTTGAATCTTTTTGGGGCCTGCTTTTCTTTGCTCCTTTCTTCTACAACACTCTCCCCCTCTTAGTCTTTTCCATAATGTCCATCTTCTTGGATGCTTCTACCTTTGTATATGCATTCCTCCTTCGAGTACTAGGAGTACCTTGCAAGTGAGGTTTTTTCCTTTAATGACATTCTACATCTTGAGTGTGATTCTTTCTAAGTTTCTTCCTTGATTTAGCTTCATTGTAATGCAAGATGAACCTTACCTTTGTGATGTGCATACAAGGTACCATAATCATTTTGCTTTGTGGGTTACTCCAGTGATAATTTTGCTTCCCTTCAAGCTATATGTCTTGCAAGAATGCTTCTTCTTCACTAATAGGGATAGGAATAGTACTTACCTCATGCTCTATGATTGGCTCATTGGTCCACTCTAATGAAATTTCCAATAAAATAGGACATTCTTTGGTACCACTAAATCATTAGGTGTAGCCTGAGGTGCCTCGTCATGTTCTGCATATTTTAAAATAGCATCCAAATTATTAGTCACCTGGGTTTGTTCACCTGAAGAAAAGAGTGTAGTGATCCTCTTTGGTAGCAATTGACCACTGAGGTCAAGTGGCCCACTTGGTGGTTTCTGCCTTTCTAGAGATGCCTGCAAAAATTGAAGTTGGACACCTTGCTCTAGAGAAGGATTTGAATCCATTGAGAGAATTAGCCCATTTTGGCCTAGGGAAGGCTCCTTGTCCACCTGGCCACTACCTGCTAGGTGCCCAAATTGGGCCTCATGATGCCCACTTGGGCCTTCCTATGGGAGGTGCCCACCTTGGGCTTCATGATGGCCAATTTGAGAGAGGTTCTCAACCTAGGCTTCATGGAACCCAATTTGAGAGAGGTACCTCATTTGGGCATCATGATCCCAATTTCTTCTTCATCCAATTTCTTGTAATCACATGTCTTACCTTTTTCTTTCCTATGCAAGTGTAACCTATCATTTTTCCCCTCTTTTTGGCCTCCTTGTGTTGTTTCTATAGAGTCCTCATTTATGTCACACATTTCCATTGTGCAACATATTACACTCAACATCATCCAATTTAACAGTGCATCACCTTCATGAGGCAAAGAAGGCATTACCTGAGTGTCCACTGTGTATACCTAGTAGCCTTGCCAATGTCGGATCCTTCCTCCAAGTGTATCTACAAGTGATTATTAGCCTCTGTTGAAATCCACAACCTTTCCCTTCCTCAAACGTGCAATGCTTTTGCTTGCCTCAACCAAGGCCTTCCCAAGAGTAGAGGATAAGAGGTCTCTTGTGGTAGGGCAATCACAACAAAACCTAAGAGAAACTAACAACCCTACACTGTCATGAATACCTTTTCAATGATGCCAAGTGGTGTAACATGATGTTGATATGCTAATGTGACAGTAAAGAGTGGCACCTTGATGAGGTTCAATTTTAATTCCTTTATTGTAAATTGGGGCATCAAATTGATGAGAGATCCTCCATCTACAATAACACCTATCAAAATTTTGTATTTTTTGGATCAACAACCAAGTAGACACCCAACTTTGCAAGATGAGGGTGAAAAAGGGTAGTCACCCTATTTGGTGTTACCAAAGAGAAAAGGAGCCACCACAATTGATTTGCATGCCAATATTTGGTGGTGGCCTCTCCCTAGTCTTGATGAAGCCAGACACCTAGATGTTCTCAAACCCAAATGGTAGACACCTAAGAAGAATGGAGGTCACCTAATCTATGTGGCCAAGCAGTGGTCACCTCATATGCAGAGAGTTCCAAATTTGGTAGTCACTTAAGTTTTGGTGAGGTGGAGAGAAAATAGGGCATCACCCAATTCATGCCGTGTTCAAAAAGTAGGAGTCGCCCAATTACACTTAGGAAGTCACCCTTGTAGTGATATACACCCATTTCATGTTTGACATAAAAAGAAGTAGTCGCCTTTTTTCTTGCTATTGTCTTCCAAAAACAAGGTGTCACCCATGTTTTGTAATTGATTCATTGTCTTCGTAAAAACAAGGCAAGTGAGATGCTAAATGCCACACTTTGAGGCGAGTGACTTCTTGCAAATTGCATTCCTTGAAATAAGGTAAGTAGTCTCTCAATTACACGCCCTGAAATTGATTTGGGCAAATATTTTTTTCTTTGAGAAGAAAGCACTTAGTATTAAGTGTTTGAGGCGAGTGCATGTGGGCTCCCATAGCTTTCCAAATTGCCTTCAATGGAAGTGTAATTCAAGATTCTTAGGCTATTTCAGATGCAAAGCTTTGGCATGCATGTTTTGTTCATCTAAATTTTACTAGTTTTCTACACTTGCAAAAATTTGAAATGGTATCCTCTCTGCCCAAACTTGAGGCACCTTGTAAACATATCTGTGAAGGTTGTATTTTGGGAAAAATGCAACATTCCTTCTTCCCAAAAGATGGTTCACTTCAAGTTGTTAATAAATTGCAACTTTTTCATAGTGATGTCTGTGGTCCTATGTAGACACCTTCTTTTGGGAACTACCTTCATGATTTTTATTCAATAATTCTTTAGGCATGCATGGGTGTATCAATTAAAAGCAAAGTCTGAAGTGGTTATGTGCTTAAAACAATTTTTGGATATGGCTATAAATTTATCAGCATGCCACCCTTTGTTTTGATCGAGGGGAGGAATACATGTCTTCTAATTTTAATGCATTTCTAGCTGAATGTGGGATAAAATATCAATGTATAGTGTGGTATACACATAAAAAAATGGATTTACTAAGAGAAAGAACATTTTTCTCATGGAGATGCCAAGGTGTATGGTCAAAATTTAGGTTTTACCACATAGCTTCTAGCTTAAGGCTATTATGTGTGCAACATATGTACTTTGTAGGTGTCAAGCACTACAATTGATCCCTTCATATGAGGCTTGAAATGGCCCCAAGCCATCTGTTGCTAAACTCTATGTCTTTTGTTGTCTCACTTATGCATTAGTACTTGAACAACAATGCATGAAATTGTATGATAAAGCAGTGAAATGTATTTTTTTGGGTACAACTCTAAAAGCAAAGGCTATTGTCTATATCGTCCATAGACTAAATGCATTTGGTTAATTGTGATGTTTCTTATGTGCCCGAAATTCTCCTTTTCACTTACTGTTTCATTTATTTCCTAAGTAGGTTTAACAATTTTCTTACCAAGTTTATGATTTCGTTCTTTGCTAGAAAGTTCCACTGGGACTAACTTAGGGTCTACATAATATGGTGGGTACTCCTTGGCCCACTGTACTGCTTTTTTAAAGCTTCGCTTCTACTCCACAGGTATATGATAATCTATTTTCTGGACACTTTGATATTCTTGTCGTGGCTTAGTGACCACCAATGCTGAGGGTTCCAAATATTCTAAGGTCACCACATCAGCCATAGGTGCCTTAAGCTTAGCCTCCTGTTTCCATTGATCGGATTCTTTTGCTTCTTCACATTCCCATCTTCTATGCCCATATTGCAAACAAAATTGACACTGTATTGGTTGATTCCCTGCATTACTGGGGCCTAATTGCTCAAACCTCCTACCTCTATCGTTCTTGAAAGTTTTGTCGAAACCCTTGCCTTTGTTCTAGAACTTGTTGTGGACCTGAGTACTGCGGATACTCTACCATCTTCATTGTCCTTCCATTGTCCGAAGTGGACCAATGGGTTATATCCCGTCGAATTTCCTTTCCATGAAGGAACATCTACTTGTGTGGAAGCTACTAATGTGTTGCTTGTGTTAAATCTGCATTCCTCTAGACAATGATTATTCTTATTACAGATTGGACAAAATACCTGGTTCAATGCACAATCGACAAAATACCTGCACTATAAACAATACAATTGTTGTACTGGATTTGTACTTTTCTTCATCATTGGATTGGTCTTCTCGGAGCCCAAATTGGCCAACTATATTTTTCGGTCCATCCTAGTCACTAAATTAATGATTTGGTCAAGGGTATGAGTTTGGTCCAGTGTATATATGTAGATCTTTTTTTTAATAGCTGGTTTAAGTTCATCAACAAAAAATTCTTGCAGCATTTCTTTTGAAGGAAATTTGTCTGTTGGAAAATGCCGCATCATAGATCTGAAATCGGATGCATATTGTTCTACCATTCCATTTTGCATATGAAGAGTAGCATAGAGCTCCAAAATGCTCTTGCTGGTCAGAAATCGCTCTAACAAAGCCTCTTTTAATTCATCATAGGAGGAAAAATGGTATGGAGGGTACTCGATGAGACATTAAACTGCATCGCCTGCCAGCATAGCTTGAAATACCTGAAACTTATGGTTATCATCTTGTAAATTATGATGATTATAGATATATTGATTTTTGAATGTGCGCATATGCACATCTGGGTCTTCGTCTGTTCTTCCGTAGAAATGAATATAATTCAACCATGGCAATAAATTTTTGTGTGACGTCGGGTCTTCAAACTCCTACAAGGCACCAAATTGAGTCGAAGGAACTAGAGCTAATGCCAACTCTGGGTTGGGTTCACTTCTGCCGCTTTGGTCTATTTTTGTAGGGTATTTTTCTTCCTATTAGTCGCTCTACTAGTCGGTTCTATTGGGTTCCCCTTGACACAAGGCTTTGAATAGCTTGCCGTCTCTCCACTCAAAGATCCAATCCTTGAAGTGCTTCGGAGATAAAACTCCATTTTCCACCCAGTACAACAATTCTTCCAGAATGTTAGTTGCATGCTCAAGGGAGATATCTTCAAGATTTAATGTTGCTATAGTTTGTTGAACGAATTTGTCCAAATACTCGTGATGGTAATTACTTTTTAGGTACTCCTTACCACTTTGCAATGACATCAAACTACTCTATGCTATGATTCATCGTTGACCCCATCCCATCATGGTCGCCAAATGTTTGGTTTAGTACTCTAGGTCAGTGAAATACAACACCATATCTCCAAAGGACTGGGATCAGGAACATGGATTATGATTGCAATACTAAAATCATAACATGCATTTACATCCCTTTCTTTAATTTCACCGTATAAATTTCAAAATAACACACTGTGTTGTACACAAAGATTCTATGCTCACGAACAAAATTCAGAAAGAAAGAAAGTTGAACAGTGATTTGGGAAAATACATAAAGGGCCTCTGAATTATCAGACCCCTGACCATCCCAAGAACCCACGTGTAAACTTTAACAATTTGGAGAAAGAATCCGATGATATATGCCTGTAACATGTTCCGGAGAATCATACCCGAAGTACAGAAGGGATCAGCATCCCTGGAAAATTCCTAGCGCATTGGGAACACCTCCAGGTAGTAGTGGTGACGAACAATCATTGGAAGGAAATCGAGAATTTTGGCCTAGTGGAGTACCACCTCAGCATTTCCTTGGGCAAGGATTATAGGGTATACCAGAAGTGCAACCAACCCCATCTATGAAAAATAAGGTTGGTGAAGTGAGCAGTGGTTCCGGTGATAGTGTGAAAATTTCCGATAGCAGTTTGTGGAATTTCGGTGGAACCTCGGATAATTCCGGGGCCAGTTTGCTGAATTTTGGTGAAAGTTCTATTCTCGGTTCTGATTTTGACATGAGTATTAATATCTTTTGCGATAAAAATGACTTCATATCTTTTCACGCTTTTCAAGGAGTAGAACTAAGTAGATATAAATATTCTTTTATTAGGAAAAGCAACACAATTGCTAAAGAAAAGTGGAGAGATTACCGGTTGCCAGAGTGACATAGAGGGGAAATTCTTGTTTTCAAGAGTAAAGCCTCATTAATGCCATCCATATTTTATCCTCATTGTTCTAGGATTTTACATATATATATCTTATATGTTTCACTTCACTTTGTACTTACGCATGCACATCACACTGGCTCTATGTAAAGGGAGTAGACACCATCATGGATGACTACCATGATAGGACTTCCCTATAAGCTTTACATGAATGCTATTTGTTGTACTCTTTCATGCATATGTAACACAAAACCATCTTCAAAGCAATGATATGGACATGCTAAGTAGAGCACCAAGGCACCCACAACAAAGTGAAGAAGTGAAGGGCTTCATCAACAATGATCAAGAGGATTCTATCAATTCAAGCTACATGGAGAATATATCATCAATGGATACAAGGAAATGTGGATATATTTAGGTAGTGATGTGTGTGAACACACTAGGACCACCGGGGCACTTTTTTTCCTCTTTAGGAGGTTTTTTCCCCTGTTTTGTATATACACCTATTTCCGTAATGGGCTACTTATCTTTGTACATTCTCTAGTAATACATTCAGTATTGTGTGTTGTGTTCCAAGCTTCTTCTCCTTCCTTGTGTTGTTCGCATGCTTCCGCAGACGTCTATCTTCAACAATTGGTATCAGAGCAGGTCATTGCTTCATCTAGGGTGCCATCGACACTCCTCTTTCTTTTCAGAGAGGAGTTGCAACCATTTGTACATATCATTAGGAGAGATGAGCATGCTAGGTATATGTGTGTCAGATTGCAAGCTGATACAAGCAAATTTCTCTATATTATTGTATGCTACTTTGCTCCAAGTAGGCCCACTTATGCTTCACCTAAAGGAGAGTCTCCTTTCTCGATACTCAATGAGGATATATGGGAATTCTCTAAAGATGGAGACATCGTTCTATTGGGAGACTTCAATGCCTAAGCAAGCAATCATCAGACAATCTTCTATGATACCTCAGAGGAGATGTTGCGAGAGCTGGATACAATGGGCATGGGACTGGATACACACTCAGGATATGGAGTGTACAGATTATGGGAGATACCTTGTAGATATGGGTACTGTCAGGGGAGCACTAGATTGTGCTCTCTAACTACAATAGACAAGATTTTGGAAATACACTTCTGATTACAAGATCACCCAAACGATACAAGGATATGTGACTAATACAAGATGTCCCACAACTTGAGACTAATAGTTATGAATAACTCGAGTAGAGATGATACAAGAGATCCCACAGCCTAGGATCGTAAGTATGAAACAAGATATCTGGATTACAAGAATTCCCTTCAGGGATATGAACTACATACAAGAAATAACTAGAAAGGATCTCGTACTACAAGATTACAAGAGGACAATAAAGGATGTCCACGATAGAAGACTAGTGAAGACTAGAGCAAGAGACACGACTAGAACTTGAAAGTACTTACTTGGTGATCAGGATCCCTTAAGCTCCCAAAAGTGGCATTGGCAAGACTGAGAATGAATGTGGCCAACCCCTCCTTTCATAGGTGTTCAAAGACAGTGCTATATGGCGGTTACGACTTGATGATGTCATCGACTTGAAACAAGACCTCCCGATGTCAGAATTCAGCAAATAGACAGTCAATCTTGGGGTTTTGGCACATTCTGGATGCAATGGAAGCATTAATTCCTCCAAAATCTTAACCAATCATGACATATGGAAAGTAACATGGAATCTAAGGTTTCAGATGGTTTCCTTGTCCATGACATCACCTCCCCCTCAAGCGATGAGTTCCACGAGGAGCGGTTATGTGACTTTGAGATCTTCTAGGACTTGAATCTTCATAAGTCTTGGTCTTTGTAGAGTTCTTGATATGTGGTAGTGGAACAAGATGATGATGGATATCCATGATGAAATTGGAGAGGTTTTGTAGTATATCGAGGTACAGAATCAAGGGTATGATTCTCATGATGAATTGTATTCTTCTTCTTAGGGCATTTGAATACCATATGATCATGCTCTCCACAATAAAAGCATAATCCATTATCCTTTCGATACATCCCTCGAAGGCCATCTAGTTGCACCCAAAGGCTCATTCAAATGAGACTAAGAGGGTCCCATAGGAACCCCCTCTAAGGAGCACAACGAGGAAGAGCCCCCTCCCAAGCCGATGAGCGGTCAGTGGCAGTCCCTTCTCCCCAAGCACCCATGCACATAGCCCGTATTAACACCAAAGAAGAGTAATCTGTAAGCCTCCTGCGTCCTCCCTCTTGAGTTGTCAAGAGTATGAATGAGCTCTTGCTCTTAAAGCCCCTCTAGAGCCTATAAATCCTCACATGTGGTATTAAAAGAGCACTCATTGGATCCCAACCATTGGTCCAAAATCCTTCACCTGACTCTTTCTTCTTCAACACCAATTCTCTGCACATATTGGTGAATCCGAGAGGAGCAAGGCAAATTTGAAGCTCCTTTTCAAGCACTTTTCAACTCGTCCTCACCCAAATTTTCAGGCATTGAGAGAGCATCTTCGGGACTACCATCCAAGAGCTGTCCCAATTGTTTTTCAAGAGAAGAAGCTCTCACCAATGTTGGAATTCGAGGTCTACAAAAGCACGCAAACAACACAAGGAAGAAGAAGAAGAAGCTTGGAGCACAAGACACAATATTGAATGTATTCCCAAGTAAATATATTGAAGCTTGATAAGTGAACCCTTAGGGTTATACACATATATACAAGTCAGGGGAAAAAACCTCCTAAGGAGGAAAAAAGCACCGCGGTGATTGTAGTGTGTTCATACACATCACTACCAAAATATATCAACAAATCCCCTGGGGAGTGATGTAGTGAACAAGGAGCTAGCACTCATGTATAAGGAAGTGCCAAATTATGTGGAAAGAGATCAATCTACAAAAGGAAATAAGCCCAACGGTTTGTGAAAAGCTTCAAACTTCTCCTGAGGCAAAGCTCTGTGTGAAAAGATATGCAATGTTAGCATGTGTGGGCACATATGCCAAACTAATCTCTTCAATATAGAACCTCTCCCTGATATAATGATAATGCACCTCAATGTGCTTTGTGCAAGCATGAAACCTAGGGTTCCTCCCAACTTCCAATTTGCTTTGACTGTCAATGAAGATGATGTGGTAGAAGACTAACCAACACCCCAATAAGCCAAAAGGCATCTGAGCCACACACACTCAATAGTCTCTATTAAATCTTCCCTTTACTCAACCTCACAACTAGAAGTGGCCATAGTATATGGCTTCTTGCTTCCCCTTGATCCTCTACAAGGATTTATACTTGCCTTTCAATGTCCTTTGTCACTTTGGCCACATCAAATGTGTTCACATCGTCCAAGTGCCAAAATGCCTTTCAATAAAGCACTTATCTAAATGTCACATCAACATCACTTATTTTCAATCATGTGTGTGTAGTTTGTTTTTTTGTAAGCATTCTTGGATCATTTTTATTCTTTGTAAATATGTCTCTATTGTTTCTTCAACTATGCCCATTCCAAGCGATATCCTCATATGGTTTTCGACGATGCTATTTCAATTAAGGTCTTAAAATTCAAGGATTTAAGTTGTGTTTATTTAAGTTATTTAAAAATGTTAATTCATATTATAATATTTTAACTATCTAGTTAGGAAATAAAATCCATTGTGCACGATATACACAACAATAAGAAAGTTCTACACAATTTTCTCTATTCTTTTACCTATTACAAGTCCCATTTTCACGCCCTTTGCATATGTAATTTTTTATTGTTATTTGGCCCCAAATTTCATATGTATACAATAGGTTGTTGCTTGCAAGGTATTTAATGTTTATTTTCATCATGTAATTACTTCTTTTTTAATTTTCTTTCGTCCTCTTGCATTCGAGCCCCATTAGATATTCTCGTCGAAATCAACTTTTATGGCTCCTTGTGGCCTCATTATTTGGGGAACTCAAGCTGAAACAATTTTTGCACGATGTTTTAATATGAGAAAAGTGGATATTGTACTGTATTTGAACTATATATAACACACTTGACTATTGTTGTAATGCCTTGGAACTTTAAAATACTTCAACTCATTAAAATACTACTCTTGCATGACTCAAGTGAACCCATGCACATGTAAGTTCCTTTCGTGTAAAGCTCTATTATGAGACCAAATGCATACCAATACATTTATTGTGGATACTTGTTGCATTCTTGCAACATATCTTTGCAAAAGAATACACGTGGTTGAATATTGTGGATACATCTCAATAATTTTGAAAGTCCATCCCTTCTCCTTTTTCCTTGTCATGCATAAATACATCCCCATTCACAAGTGTTAGCAGCAGACAAGGAACTGAAGGACTGACGAGGCATGGCAGTCAGAGAAGAGAGTCAGAAGGGAGAGAAGGCACAAGCAGACAAGGGAGTCAACGACGATCTGGCAAGTAGGCCAATAATTTTCTTCATGAAGAAGCAAGTATGAGCATTCACGCAGATCTAGCACTAAGACAACCCTTTAATTTTTCAAAAACCCTTACACCAATTAAAAGTGATTCTCATCACTAAACACCATTGTAAATACCATTTCATATTTTTGTAGCTCCATTTTGTGCAAGCCAAGGAGTCCTTGAGCTTGAGGAGCTTTAGAAGTATCTACTTGCCAATTTTCATATTTTTTAGATATCGTTTGAGCCCTCAAATAAGCCCTGGAACCTAATTTTTAACTAGGCCGGACACTAGGTCTGAACAGGGCCAAAGCTAGTCAAAAACTATAAAAGGAGCTAGAGAGCTCATTTTTGGGGTTAGCTTGTAATTGAAATGAACTTGTAAGATCTTTTTGAAAGTAATCTAAGAACTCCATTGCTTCCCACTCTTTGTCTTGCCGTGTGTGCGCGTGTGCGTGTATGTGTGTGCATGCTTGTGTGCTTCTCACTCACGCACTTGTGCCTCCACTTGCTCGAGGTCTTCATACCATCCTCACGTCTTCCCAGATTGACATTAAAGGAGGTGCTACTCATCACTGAGCTACACCAAATTTTGGCGCCGTTGCCGGGGATCGAACTTTGAGGACGAGCATGTGATGGTAAGACGTAGAGTTGACGTGTTGGAGTTGTAGGTATTTTCTTCACTTTCATCTATTTTCTTGTTTTTTCTTCACCATCTTCATCACCATCATCATCATCACCATCTCCCACCTCCATCTCCATCATCGGGAAAATCTTCAGTTTTGATCATATCACCATCTCCACCTCATTTCCTTCATGCTACTTGTGAGAGAGAGCGAGAGAGCGATATTGCTTGCACTGTTTTTGCATGTTTGTTGTGTTTCTTGCAGGTATCATCATCATTATCCCCGCCAGCACGCTGCGCAGGTACGAAACTCGTCGAATCTGTCTCGCAGTCGCCAGCCTCTGTCGATCGCGATCGACAGAAAATTCGATCATTTGGTAAAACAAAGTTCACCACTAGCACAAGCATGATGAGCACATCCCAAATCACCTAAAACAGTAGAAAAATTCTGTGTTTTTCTGTCAATCGCGACCGACAGCCCCTGTCAATCGCGACCGACAGACTTCACGACCGACAGACTGCCACGTAGGACCCTGTCAATCGCGATTGACACCGTCGATCGCGATCGACAGCCACGACCGACACCTCTGTCAGTCGCGATTGACACCGTCGATCGCGACCGGCTGAAATTCAACGATTGATTGACTTTTACGCATAGCCACGTGTCCATCGCGACTGATAGGCCCCCGATTGACTGAAATTTCGACGAAAAACGTGTCGATCGCGATTGATACCGTCGATCGCGATTGACAGCCACGATCGACTCTGTCGATCGCGATTGACACTGTCGATCGCGACTAACAGGCCCGACGGACACCTCTGTCAATCGCGATTGACAGACCTGTCGATCGCGATTGACAGGCTTTTCGGCCAAAAATTAGGGTTTGCTTTTGTTCAAAATTGGGGATAATTTTGGGGCAAAATAGTCAATCCATTAGCATTTCTGGAGGTTCCTACATTGGAGATTCGGGAGAAAATCCTAGGATCTGTCAGCCAGATTGAATCCTGTCTTAACCCCCTAAACCCTGAACAGTCATAACTTTTTCATACGAAATCCATTTTTTGAGCTCTTGGGCTTGTCGGAAAGCTCGTGGCATATACTATACGCCCTAAACTGTTTTTTATAAAGATAATGTGTGGATTTTCAGATAGGGTATTTTGAAGTTGACCATAACAAGGGGGATCAAAGTCAGGGGTCTTTAGAATTGTTTTCCTAAAAATCACTATGCAAGTTAGTGTTTGTGCTACAGGAATGAAAATCATTGGTTCTGTCTTTGGAATTTAAATCTTAAAGCTAACTTTGGGACTCTTACAGATCTATTGAGAGCATCGAAAGGCGTTCTAAGCAAGTGTAAGTGCAAGCTTGGGAACACACTTCCTGGGCACTCAAGGGCAACCAAGCAGGAAACAAAAGGTTGGAAACTTTTAACCCCCTCTGTCAATTCCTAGTTTAGGCTAAGAACGACTAGAGGTAGGAGTAAGTCAGGGCGACGATAGGCAGGTATCAAGTTGAAGACTACATAAAAACTCAAGTTCAAGCTAAAAAACCTAATCTCTGTACTGTCGATAACATAAAGGAAAAGAACCTAACGTGGAACGATCAACCTAAAAGCACGAAGAACATTCAAGTATTCCTGACGACGTAATATCAGACAAGACCTTAAACACGAGAAATAACTAAAAAGAATCAAGTGACTGATACCAATTGATCGGCAACGAGGTTGTACTCTGGGCAAAAATCGGGTTATTTAAATAGGCATATGAACCTTAGATCAGGACGGCATCTAGTAAGGGAGAGACAAAGCCTTAGGTCTTCAGAGGCTAGTGTCAACCACACTGCTAGGTCTTGGGCCCAGCAGTTGAGTCACCACTCATACTACCCAAGTTCTGAGACTAGTGAATCAGAGATGTCTCAAGGTATGGAGAGACCTACAGGTAGTTCAAGAGTGCCATACCTGTACAGGGTAGAAGGCCCGTACAAGACACAGTTGGAATACCTTAGGACCAACCGATTAGGTGCCAACATCTATGAGGACGGCCTAGGAAGATCTGTGGTACAGATTAAGAATCCTGATCAATCCATTGGACTAGAGCACCCTGCTGTCAAGTTCAAAAACGGAGCATACTTGGACAAAGAAGGAACCATATACGTAGTCACCAGTCACCCAGATAGGACGGACGAATTTGGAAATGTGATCCCAGAAGCAGACTTAGGTGACCTGGAGCAAGGAAACATGGGTGCAGAACCTAGAACCCCTCGAGGTAAATCGGTTCTTACTAGGATTATCACACCGGAGTGGATCCCCAGGATAATAAGAGCATAGATTTGCTCCTCAATCGAGAGACTGACGAAGCCTTTTGGAGGTATAAATCTGATCAGCCAACTGATATAGGAATGTTGGCATACAAAGCAATAAAGGAGTCATGCACAATACGGCAACAAGGCCAGATCATTTTTTCCCATAGATTATGTACAACCCAAGTGATTTTAATCACTACACAAACATTGTAAATCCTGTTTTTGGTAGATTAGACTCCATTTTGTGCAAGCCGAGGAGTCCTCGAGCTTGAGGAGTATTAGAAGTACCATCGTACCAAATTTCATAATTTTTAGACTTCGTTTGAGCCCTCAAATAAGCCCTGGAACCTAATTTTTAACTAGGCCGGACACTAGGTCTGGACAGGGCCAAAAGCTAGTCAAAAACTATAAAAAGAGTTAGAGAGCTCATTTTTGGGGTTAGATTGTAATTGAAACGAACTTGTAAGGGCATTTTGAAAGTAATCTAAAAGCTCCATTGATTCTCGCTCTTTGTCTTGCCGCGTGTGCGCGTGTGTGTGTATGTGTGTGCATGCTAGTGTGCTTCTCACTCACGCACTTGTGCCGCCACTTGCTCGAGGTCTTCATACCATCCTCACGTCTTCCCGGATTGACATTAAAGGAGGTGCTACTCATCATTGAGCTACACCAAATTTTGGCGCCGTTGCCGGGGATCGAGCTTTGAGGACGAGCGTGTGATGGTAAGACGTAGAGTTGACGCGTTGGAGTTGTAGGTATTTTCTTCACTCTCATCGATTTTCTTTTACTTTCTTCACCATCATCATCATCACCATCTCCCACGTCCATCTCCATCATCGCGAAAATTTCAGTTTTTTGACTATATCCCCACCTCCACCTCATTTCCCTCATTTCACTTGTGAGAGAGAGCGAGAGAGCGAACTTGCATGTGCTGTTTTTGCATGTTTTCTGAGCTATTTTGCAGGTTTTTTGCTGTACCATCATCCCCAGCAGTGTGCGCAGGTACGACAGGCTCTGCACAGGTCCCGGGACGACAGCCTCTGTCTATCGCGACAGACAGAAAATCTTAACATTTTGTGAATGCATGTTTATCATTGTAACCTACACCTTGAGGGCACTCTAGATCACTAGAAGTTTTTCAAAAATTTGCATTTTTTCAGTCTATCGCGACAGACACTGTCTATCGCGACAGATACCGTCTATCGCGACAGACACCGTCTATCGCGACAGACAGAAATCCGCGACAGATACCGTCTATCGCGACAGACACCGTCTATCGCGACAGACCGAATTTCACGACAGATACCGTCTATCGCGACAGACACCGTCTATCGCGACAGACAGAAATCCGCGACAGACACCGTCTATCGCGACAGACAGAAATCCGCGACAGATACCGTCTATCGCGACAGACACCGTCTATCGCGACAGACCGAATTTCACGACAGATACCGTCTATCGCGACAGACACCGTCTATCGCGACAGACAGAAATCCGTGACAGACACCGTCTATCGCGACAGACAGAAATCCGCGACAGACACCGTCTATCGCGACAGACACCGTCTATCGCGACAGACCGAATTTCGCGACAGACACCGTCTATCGCGACAGACCGAATTTCACGACAGACAGCGTCTATCGCGACAGACACCGTCTATCGCGACAGACAGAAATCCGTGACAGACACCGTCTATCGCGACAGACAGAAATCCACGATAGACACTGTCTATCGCGACAGACACCGTCTATCGCGACAGACAGCCCCCACGATAGATTGTGTCTATCGCGACAGACACCGTCTATCGCGATAGACAGGCATTTTCGGCAAAAAATTAAGGAGTGAATTTTTGGAAATTTAGGCTAAATTTTGGGCATATTTGCACTTTCATGTACTCATCTACTTACAAAGGCCTTAGAAAATGCATTAAAACCCCCGAAAGGTTCTGTTTGTCTAGTTAACCCCCTAAACCCTGAACGGTCATAACTTTTTCATACGAAATCCATTTTCTGAGCTCTAGGGTTTGTCGGAAAGCTCGTGACATATACTACACGCCCTCAACTGTTTTTTATAAGAATAACGCGTTGATTTTCAGATAGGATATTTGGAAGTTGACACACTGAGGGGTAGGAACACCAAGGGAGCTCTAGAGTAAATTTCTAACAATGCAAAAGGGGGAACAAGGGTCATTAAAAAAGTGTCTGAAATAAATTGTCTGTCAATTGAAAGGTCTACTTGGAGCTAATCTTGGGATTTATGCAGGCCTATTGAGAAGCAATTGAGAGTATCCAAGCAAGGGTGTGGCACACGCTTGAGAATCAACTTCTCGAGCACTAAAGAGCAAGGTTCGGCAAGAAAGGTCGGAATATTCTCAACTCCTCTTCGTCAATTCCTAGCCTAGGCTAAGAGCGATTAGAAGTAGGAGTAAGTCAGGGCGACGATAGGCCACTATCAAGTTGAAGACTACCTAAAAACTCAAGTTCAAGCTAAAAACTTAATCTCTGTACTGTCGACAACATAAAGGAAAGAACCTAACGTGGAACGATCAACCTGAAAGTACGAAGAACATTCAAGTATTCCTGACGACGTAATAGTAGACAAGACTTTAAACACGAGGAATAACTAAAAAGAATCAAGTGACTGGTACCAATTGATCGGCAACGAGGTTGTACTCTGGGCAAAAATTTGGGCTAATCAGTTAGGCATATGAACCTTAGATCAGGACGACACCTAGTAAGAGAGAGACAAAGCCTTAGGTCTTCAGAGGCTAGTGTCAACCACACTGCTAGGTCCTGGGCCCAGCAGTTGAGCCACCACTCGAACTACCCTCGCTCTGAGACCAGTGAGTCAGAAATGTCTCAAGGCATGGACAGACCTACGGGAAGTTCAGGAGTGCCTTATTTGTACAGGGTAGAAGGCCCTTACAAAACACAACTGGAATATCTTAGGACCAACCGACTAGGTGCTAGCATCTATGAGGACGGCCTAGGAAGATCCGTGGTCCAGATTAAAAACCCTGACCAATCCATAGGACTAGAACACCCAGCTGTCAAGTTTGAAAATGGTGCATACCTGGACAAAGAAGGAACTATATATGTTGTCACTAGTCACCCTGATAGGACAGATGACTTCGGGAATGTGATCTCAGAAGCGGACTTAGGTGACCTAGAACAAGGGAACATGGATGCGGAACCTAGAACCCCTCGAGGTAAATCAGTTCTCACTAGGATTATCACGCCTGAATGGGTCCCCCAAGACAACAAGAGCATAGAGTTGCTCCTCAATCGAGAAACTGATGAAGCCTTTTGGAGGTATAAGTCTAATCAGCCAACAGACATAGGAAATATCATGATCTATGAACTTAAGGATCCAGATAGCCCAGGCAGAGTGACCTACTTAGACCACACGTCAGAGAGGATTTTTGTGGTGACAGAAAATGATAGGCATGCTTACATTTGGAAGGGCGAATTCATTTTCCCCCAACCAAGATCAAATGTAGCCTATGGTCACCCTGGAGCTGGAACATCCCAGGCTCATGGTATGCAAAGAGACAGAAGTAAAGATAGACCAGAGGTAAGTTTTGCCAATCCAGTGGGCAGAGAAAGAACGAGAACGGAGACGAATAGGGTAGAACCTGAGATGCATAGAGCCCACAGGAACCAAAGAAATGTAGATGGATTCCCTCTGCCGAGGCCTAGAGAGCACACAAGAACTTTGAGACCCACCCAGCTAGTTAAGTCCATGAAGAATTACTTTGACGGCACAGGAGATCCCTATGATCATGTGGCAGAGTTCAAGCAAGTCTTGAGAGCTGAACAAGTGGAGGATCTGTTCACGCAGTACAATGCCTTCGGTCTAACCCTTAGGAACACAGCACTTACGTGGTTTCAGCCATTAGATGAACGCCAGTTCAGGAGCATAGATCAACTCCTAGAGGCATTCATTATAGAGTTCTCTAAGAGCGGCATAAGACACAACACCTCCTCACTGATTCACAGCTTCAAGCAAACCCCTCAAGAGACTGTGAGACTTGCAGGAAGAAGATTTAGACAATATCTTGAAAGGTGCCCTATTTCGGAGCTACCCACATCTGCTAAACAAGTAGCCTTATTTCTTGACGGATTGCTGAGCCCAAAATTGAGATCCTATGTGTATCTGAAAGACCCTAGGACTATAGAAGAATGTGTACGTATGTGCATTGACATTGAAGATAACCTAGGAGAAGAGCTAGAGTTGTCCAAAATTTACAAAGATTCAGATAGTGCATCTAGTCAATCTTCCACACAAGCCACATCAATTGAAGAACTTGCCGAAAAAGTAGCTCAGAAACTAGGTGTAACTAGCAAACAAATCCCAAGGTTTGCCCCTGTGAAAAGGTGCTATACATGCGGTGGTGACCATATGGCGAACGTCTGTCCCATTATGGCTCAACCCCAAGTAAACCCTAGTAGCCAGTACTGCACCATAGAACGGAGATACACCAATCACACCGCACAAGACTGCCCATACAACAAGCAGGCAGTTAGGCAACCCTATCCGCAACCCTACCAACAAGGCAGATACCAGAACCAAAATCCACCACCACAATATGCTAGACCCCAACAAACCTACCAACCACAGTATCAGGCCCAACAAAGGCCTCAGCCTGTGCTAGCACAACAACCCCCTGCCCCAGCTAATGTGATTCCGGTAAAGTATACTGCTGCAGAAGAGAACCTGAATAGAGCTATAGTCCCTGTAACATCCTTGATCTCTGAAAATGACCCAAGTGACCATAGCTTTGATTCTACCCATGTGGATAGCCCCCAGGCTTACTACATGCAGTCCCCAGAACATGGAGAGTCCTACTATGGTGAAGAGTCGAACGAACCTAGTTGGGAGTCAGATTACACGAACATCATGTATACAAACCCCAACCCTAGACCTCAACCTAGGCAAGTACGACCACCATTTCCTAGAGGACCGTGCTACAGATGCCAAGGAGATCACCTCATTCGTGATTGTCCCTTGCCTGCACCTACGCAAACCCAGTCGGTGACGATCCAAGGCTTCTGCCAAGATTGCGGAAAAGAGCATCTCTTACGAGATTGCCCAAAGAACCCCAATAGCATGCCAAAAATCACCCCTATCAACGTTGTTGGGTTAGTGGTAGACTCCTCAGGAAGCGTCACTTCCACTGCACCAGTACAGGTAGTCACTAGGGCTCAGGCATTGCAGCAAAACCAAGGGGTAGGCCAGGAAAAGAGCCTAGATGCTAGCGATACTGAGAGCCAAAATAAAAAGAGAACAAGAGCTTGGAAAGATAGCCGCGAACGCATGAAAAGGCAATGGGCAAAGAAGATGAGTGAACTTGAGGAAAGTCTACGAGAAACCAAGGCTAAAATCATAGAGATCACGTCTCAACCGCACTCTCACACATTCCCACCGCTACCATCCCCATCACCCTCCATCCCTTCACCCTCTAAGACAGCCCACGCAACCCACCCACCACCCCAAACAGGATCAGTATTAGCTGATCCCACTCCCGAAGACATAGACATGATGCTTAAGGCATATCAGGCCAGAATCCAAGAAGGGCCAAACGTCACGGATCATGACAAGTGCTATCCTAGAGCTGACCTAGAGATAGAAAGAACCAAACTATGCGCGAAAATGGTCGCATTGGCTCAGACTATGTTTGAAGCCAGTCGCCTTTTCAATTACTCAGGCTCAGCCAAAACGCAATTACACTTGGATGGATTCCTAGAGAAGTTAGAGAGGATAATTGCAAGATCTGACAAGGAAGAAAAAAATCAAGACCAAGAAAAAGCAAGCAAAAACAGGAATCATTCCCAATCAGAAGTGTATGTGGCCAATGCCCCTAAACCGGACAACTTCCCCTCCTTAGAAAGAATAGAGAGGCCAATAGCACAGCCAGAAAAGGAACCTACCCCTCAAAGAAAGGAAAGGGCAAGAGAACGGGTAAGCCAGCCTCTTCAGGAAGCCCGTGGGCCTCCTCAAGAAGCTTATCTTCCCCCCCAAAAGGCAGATGAGCCTCCCTCGAAAGCTCAAGTACCTCCACAGGTTGCCTACATTCCTTCTCAGGGAATGTGTGAGCCTGTTCGGAAAAGTAATAGAATAAGTAATCCTCCCCAAGAAGCTTGTGCTCCAGCCATTTGCGAGAACGAGGAGAGAGTCAACAGTAGAATCAGCCCTCCTTCACAGGTTGCTTATGCGCCCAATTCTACGGAGCCAGACACTTCTTCTTCTATGAATCGGTTTGCACCAGACTTCCTACGAGAGATTCAAGAAGACAAATGGGATAACGAAAGCGAGGTCGCCCCTCCTTTTGAACTTGTGGACGATGCACACGACCAATTCCCACAAGACATCCCATCTATTTACGGGGAGCATGAGAGTGTTCAGTCTCACGAGAGATTAGACTTTGAGTCGAATTCCATACAAGAGCTACCCCACTTCACAGGCCCATGGGAAGCAAAGTCCACATGTATGAGAGCACCCACAGTCATGGTAAGGAACGACGACTCAGTCATTCCTAGGAACACAGAGGTAGTGAAGAACACTAATGTGCAGTGTAATCTCAAGTTAGAAGAGCTACTCAAGGTTAGACCTGAATTATGGAAACATGTAGCCAAACAAGTACCAGAGATAGCAAAACCTCGTTCCCAGGTAGGATCCCATAGGACAGTGCCAGAAATTCCCTTGGATAAGATAGGGGATATGTGTGAAGGCGAAGAAGGGAACACCTATCTTCCCATCACCTACCAAGAGTACACCACCAAGGCAATTTTAGACTCAGGTGCAGGAGTTGCAATTGCCACTACTTCCCTTTGGAAGCGTTGGGGCAAGCCAGCACTCAGGCCAACAAGAATGAAATTGCAGATGGCCGATGGTCATATTGAGAGACCCTTAGGATTGCTGGAAGGGATAACTCTCACCACTTGTGGTGTTGAGTTTGAGCATAGCTTTGCTATATGTGACTTCAGCAAAAATCATGCTTATGAGATGATTTTAGGAAGACCATTTATGCGACAGTTGCAAGTGGTACAGGATTGGGGAACCAACTCCTTGTATTTGCAACACTTGGGCGTTACAACCAAAGTCAATCTCAAGGACTATTCTCATAGAGATGTCCCTCCTATCCAGTGGAATCCCATCCATAGAGCCAAAGATGATACAGAATCTGTGCATTCCCTAGAATCTGGATCCTCATGGATGCATGAAGACACTCACTTATGGATGTGCAAGGTAGCAGTAGAAGAAGAGAAGAGAGAGAAAGCCAGAGAGGTAGGTGCGAAAGAAACCCATAGATCAATCCAAGACCCAGCCTATGCACCTGTAGTTTTTCCAGACGAAGAATTTGAACCTCACGGTTGGGCAGAAATCTTAGCAACAATGGACGTAGCCATCAACGAAGAACAATGGACACCTCACTGTGATGAGGATGGTTATGATATTTCAGTCTTCTCCATAGAGCCAATCATGGGAGAGGCAGTTCTAGAAGAATGCGAACCTAGCCCTGATGCATTTGAGGATGCAAGTGACTCCGATCTAGAGTCAATCATTATGGACCCACCATTTGCATCAGATGAAGAATACTTCCATGAAGTAGAATTTCAACCCCAGAGGCATGGAGAGGTTACAACTAATGTGAGATTAACAACACATGTGACCCCGAAGGAAGAAGGAAAGAAACGAAAAAAGAGAGAAGCCTCACCAGAAGAGGAAGAATCTTTGTTTGAGGTCCCCGAAAATTTTAAGAAGTATGAGATAGATGACAGGAGAGTCATGATAAGAATGCCTAAACGAGAGGCACAATCAGGAGAGGCCTATGATAACAAAGAAACTACTAAGAAAATAGTAGTGGCCATAGAAGAAGGAGAGGAGAGATGCACGTATATAGGCCATGACTTGACAGAAGAAGAAGAGCAAGAGTTGATTGCCTTGCTAAGAGAATACAGAGATGTATTCGCTTGGAGTTACAAGGATTTGAAAGGTGTTGACCCTGACATATGCTCACACACCATTCCCATGACTTTAGATGCTAAACCCTCTAAGCAAAAGCCTTATACATATAATGATAATTACGCTGCTAAGATCAAGGAAGAGATAGATAGACTGGTTGAAGCTGGATTTATCTACGAAATTGAGCACACCGAATGGGTATCCCCCATCGTAGTGGTGCCCAAGAAGAATGGCAAGCTGCGTGTGTGCATTAACTTGAAAAAGGTTAATGCCGCCACGATTCGAGATAACTATCCGCTTCCCATCACAGAACATCTCTTAGAAAGAGTGGCAGGCAAGGAAGTGTACCTTGATGGATTTTCGGGCTACAATCAAGTAGCCATAGCTCCAGAGGATCAGCATAAGACAGCCTTTGCCACAGAATGGGGCATTTTTGCTTTTAGAGTAATGCCATTTGGGCTTACCAATGCACCAGCCACCTTCCAGAGGCTGATGTGCCATGTGTTTAAGGAGTTCCTGAGGAAGAGTTTAGAAGTCTACGTTGACGATCTCTGTGCTCATTCCAATGTTAGACAAACCCATATTCCTGAACTCAAACAAATCTTTGACAAATGTAGAGAATATCAAGTCTGCCTGAACCCAGAAAAGTGCGTTTTTATGGTCAGGCAAGGCAAGATTCTAGGACACATAGTGTCAAAGAATGGCATATCTACCGACGAAGAAAAAGTGAGAGCCATAGCAGAGCTACCTAGGCCAAAGAATGTCAAGGAAGTACAAGCTTTCATGGGGCACTGTGGTTATTACCGACGATTTATACACATGTATGCTGTCATTGCAAAGCCCATGTACGGACTTCTGACAAACTTTGAGTGGACGGATGAATGTGAGAATTCCTTCCAAGAGCTTAAACGAAGATTATGTTCAGCACCAATCTTGACCACACCAGATTGGAATAAGCCATTCCATGTTCACGTGGATGCATCCAATTACGCTATTGGATGTGTACTTGCACAACCTACTGGTGAAGGTAATATGGATCTTCCAATTGCCTATGCCAGTAGACAATTGAATGCGGCTGAACGGAACTACACCACTACAGAGCGCGAAGGATTAGGCATGGTATATGCAGTTAAGAAATTTAGACACTATTTGCTTGCAAATAAGTTTAAATTTTTTACTGATCATCAGGCATTGTTATATCTTGTAAACAAGCCATGCAATACAGGAAGATTAGTGAGATGGTTTCTCTTGCTAATGGAATACGATTTTGAGGTTGTGGTAAGGAAAGGTAGGACTCATTTGAGAGCCGATCATCTCTCTAGGCTCACATCGGGAGAAGCCCCACAAGGAGTGTCAGATGACCTTCCTGATGCTTACTTGTTTAATTTGGAAGTGGTGCCGCAGTGGGCCAAGCCAATAGTACCAGTATTGACCTACGGGCCTAACCATCCAGTGGTAAACACACGGAATAGAGAGGTTGTAAAAGCCCAAAAGTACCACATCATGGCAGGAAGCATGTACAAGCACACAGATCAAGGGATCTTGGCGTGTTGCGTAGAAGAGGATGAGTACGCTAAATGGTTGCAATTACCACATGTAGGTGCGTTAGAGCAACACCATTCCAAACAACCAACGTTGCAGACTCTAAAGAGATTCGGAGTGCATTGGCCAACTATGGAAGCGGATGTCCAAAAGTTGTGCAAGGAATGCCCAATCTGTTGCACTAAACCACCTGTGGAACATGCCACTCTCTATCAAGTATCCATTGTGCCAGATTGGAGTGAACCTCTCGTATCATTCTTGCGGACAAACACAGTCCCCCCAGACATGACTCTAGCTAGGAAAAGGAGTTTAGAACAAGAAGCCCTGGATTATTCACTCATAGGTGATAATCTATATAAGCGCGGTAAAGATGGTTACCTGAGACTGTGTGTCCATGAAAGTGAGTATCTTAAGATCTTAGAAACTGCTCACCAAGGTGTAGCAGGAGGACACTTTGGACCAGATCGAGTGATCAAGGCAATATTGTTTGCGGGCTTTTGGTGGCCTACACTTCACATGGATGCACATACCTATGTGAAACGGTGTGATGTCTGTCAGAGGACTCAGTATCCTATACGCAAAGATGAGATGCCACTGAAACCTATGATGGGTGGACGTGCATTCTCTAAGTGGGGAATAGACTTCGTAGGTCCTATTAATCCCCCAGCTAAGGGTTCTCATGCGGAATACATCATTGTGGCAACAGATTATCTCACCAAGTGGGTAGAGGTAAAAGCTACAACCAAGAACGATGCTCAAACAACTGCCAAATTCTTGTTTGAGAATGTATTCACGAGATATGGGCTACCTATAGAGCTTGTAAGCGATAGAGGCACTCATTTCTTGAACGAAGTGATTGAAAATCTGCTCCAAGAATTCTTGGTAATACACAAGAAGTCTGCCCCTTATCACCCTCAAGCTAATGGACAAGCTGAGAGCACTAATAAGATTTTATGCAATGTACTGACGAAACTAGTGAACACTAAACGCTCTGATTGGGACAAACAGCTACACCATGCTGTTTGGGCATACCGAGTTGCCTACAAAACGGTACTCCAAGCCACCCCCTTTCAGATGGTATTCGGCCAAAACGCCGTGCTACCCTTGGACTTCCTGATTCCTACATTGAGAGTAGCACAAGAGTATGAATGGACAGGTCATGAACTCTCTTCTAGGATCTTTGACCTTGAACGATTAGGAGAAACAAGACTGAGAGCCGCTGCAGGGATATATGCAGCCAAGAAGAGACAGAAGGCATACTTTGATGCCCACGTGAAGGATAAAGGCTTGAAAGCAGGAGATCTAGTCTTAGTCTATACACTAAAACAACACGCGAGGAAGCTAGAAAAGAGAGGCTACGGACCTATGATCATCAATAGGATCTCCACGAGCGGAGCAGTACAATTGGCCACATTAGAGGGTGATGTTCTCCCAAATTATATTAGCGGTTGCAGAGTCAAGTTGTATCAGGAACCCCTCACGGAGGAAATGCTCAGTCGACTCAACACTGCTAAGAAACGCAAAGAGGAAGAAAAGCGAGTTCGAGAAGAAGCTCAAGCTGAAGCTTTAGAACGCATCAGAAGGATGAAATTACGAAGGCAAGGCAGAGATCAGCCTGGAGCGAATGACTATGCAGACCAAGGATTTCCCATAGCCATGTGTGAAGTGGCAGGAACAAGCTCGCATAGGATAATTGATAGACGTCCTTTCGTAACCTTAGATATAGGACAAGGAAAGAGTGCAAGGACCGTAAGAGCCTTGATTGACTCAGGAGCAGCCACTAGTGCTGTTAAATTGTCTTACTGCCAAGAATTACAATTGACTGTCAATCCTGTGGAAGCATATCTTATAGGATTGGGAGGAGTGGAAACCCCTTGCATGGGCGAGGCGGAACTTCCCCTTTACATTCATAATGAGGCAATGACAGTTAAAGTACTGGTGTGTCAAGATGAAGATCTCACTGAACCTCTAGTCTTGGGTCAAGATTGGATCTATGACCAAGCAATTAACTTAAACCTAAGAAGTGGACTTCTCCAGGTTTGGGTCAATCATAGTCGAGTTACAGTAGAATTAGACAATGGAGCACTCAAGGAACTAGGAAAGGCACAGACTCCTGGTCCTTCCAGGGGTACACATGAAGATTACTATGCTGTTCTTGTTCAAAACCCTGTGTTGCAGAGGAATGACATTTGCAAACAAGGAGTCAGGGATGCAACGGATCTCCCTTCTTTTCCAAAGGCCCGAAGGAGGCAGCAACCAAAGGCGGATCACAAGCAGAAGAGGCAGAGTACTACCTATGCCCGAGATCAAAAGTACCTGCGCAGCAGAATGCCCCAGAAACTCAACCAGGTGTGGGTGCGGAAAGGCGAACGACCAGCTACACCACCGTCAACTACACGGACAAGGCCTCTTATTAGTAACCAACAACACAACGCTAATAAGAAGTCTTTCAGAAATTCTTCCGCTAAAGTAATATCTATTTGGGTGCCCAAGAAGTCGATGAAGGCAGGCCCACAATCAAGACAAATTTGGGTGCCTAAGGCTTGCTTGAGGGCACAAGTTGTTATGCCAAGGCCACGACCTATTCAGCATAACCCGACTACGAGTACAACCAGTATTCCCTCGTTCTCAACACTTAGGAACACACCAAGACCCAAGAGCATGCATGTAATCACTTATAAGTGGGTCCCTAAAAGGCTCCATGCCCAAACCACGGCACCGAGACAGCTCTCTAGAGTCTCTACGAAACCGAAAGCAACGCCCATCCTCTGCATTTGGCAGTCTAAGACCTGTAATAAACCCCCCGACCCCAAATTGTAAATTCACCCCACTTACTCACGGCATTAGTCTCCTAGGAATACACAAATATTAACTACACTCACTGTCTTCGTGCACATACTAACCACTAACTCACCATCTACCTCATGTTAATGTTGTAACGGGGACAACAACGGATTTATTCTGTCCATTACGATGTTAACACATGATCCTATATTCTCACAGAATCAGAAGGCAAGAAGAAAATGGCAGAGGCGACAGGTTCGGGCTCACAAGTAGGGATACTTACTGCAGGAATTGATGTGGATAGCCTACCCGTGGATGTGCCCCCGACTGAACGACCAGTGGAGATGCAACACCTCCAGCAACTCCCGGTGCCAGATCCACCTACAGGAATCACGGAAAGAGTTCATGCGAATTCTCATTGGTTCAATGGCATGCCCGGTCCATTAGGTGAGGCCAAGTATATCTGGGAGTCTAAATGCGAGTATGACAGATCATGGGTGCGATTCCAATTTTTCTCCAAGGAGTTCGAGACTTTACAGAACACAGAAGATCTACAGATCATATGGCAACGAGCAGGATTGGCGGAATATTTTGAAGCCCCACTACCTAAACCCGATCTCCTCCGATGTTACTATTTGGTCTCCACATTACAAGCTAATGAAGATAAGGACGAACCCGGATCATTTGTTCTCCCCTCATTGCTGGGCAACAACGAGTTGAAGAGGTTTGAACTTACTGTGGAGTTGGTAAGTGATGCTTTAAATATGCATGGCACGCATGTACCCTCAGAAAAGGATGCTCTCGTTCCCACCAACATGAAGGACAGGAAAGTAGTGAAGCTGAAAGACATGGCAGCACTCACCCCAAATGTGTCCATCCCTCTCCGAATGTGCATGCAACATTTCGCCTTCCCCGGTCAAGACCGATTCACGCAACCACACAAGAAGATCTGGTTTGCTCTCTACTTGGCGGAAGCAGGTGCGTTACCTATTAAGCTACCAGTGTGGATTATAGATCAGTTGTATGAAGCAAACAAACGGGCATCTAGGAAATTAGTGGTGAACGGATGCTGTGCACTCACACGCATCATTTATCGATGCTTGGCATATGATGTCCCCATTGAGCGTGCCTTAACTTGGGCACAATTACAAATGTTTAAAAGGCTCAAGACATCCACACATCAGTCCAAGCGCATGAGGGGCGCGATCCCTTGTGTCCAGACAAGGGAAGTCCTGACTACTCCTGAGGCATCACCATTAAGAGAGGGCACTGTACCTCCTTTTACCATTAGGATACCCAGGTCGGAATCTGACACTACGACACAACCCACCCCATCGGCTCCTCCGGTTACACCTGAATTCGAGTTTGCTGCCATTGGAGAGGCTGAAGGACTGGACCCCCAGGATTTCGAAGCATTCCTACAAAGCACACAATTCTCTGATGTGGAGTTTTATTCAGAGGCAGAGGAGCAGGGCACATCCTCACGGAGAAGAAGAAAGTCTACAGACGGTAGACATGTCCATTGGAGTGACGCTCAGCAAAGCCAACAACACGGACACCCGGAAGAAGAAGAAGCATATGAAGAAGAGACCACTGAAGCCCCAGCATATACAGCAGAACTCCGAAGGCTGTATCAGATTATGGAAAGAGTGCGATCGCAGCAGTTACTCACTGAACAGAGCAGCAGAGTACTTATGACTCAGTTGTTGGAAGAAGCGGGAGTTGACTCAGAGTACAGGGAAGGTCTCTTATTGATGGCAGAAACATATGGAGTTGTAGAAGCTGTGCGCACTGCCATTCAGAGGCCTTCAGTTCAATATGACCCACGAAGGTTCCAGACACGACCTCGCTCAGGTAAAAATATCCAAATTCCCGTTAGAGTTGCAGAAGAGCCCACTACTACACCAACCTCCCAAACAGCTAGTCAACAGCACCCCGCCACCCATGAGGAGTCCACCGAACCACTACCATCCACTCCCCCACCATCACCTCCTAGAAGAGAAACAGTGGAAACCACATCGACTGCTCAACCCACCGACCCCACCTTCACCTTCCGTACTCCGATCTCCAGTGCCACCCTATTCTCTACCACTGATAACCCGGTCTTTGACGCAAACCCCATCACTACACCACCCACCGAAACCATTCCCGAGCCTGCCCTAGGACAACCATCCCCAATGCCTTCAGCCACCGGTCATCCTGACCCCAGATCCACATTCATGGGCTTCCCTGCTACCACGCAACCCTTTCAGCCCTCCTCAAATCTACGACCCCAACCCCCGATATCCCTCTCTCCATTTCTACAATCCCTCCAGGACATCTTTGCTAGGGCTTTTCAACCAGGCCCTCAACCATTCCCTGTCTTTTCAGCTCCCCACCCCACGTCACATCTATTCACCACTTCCACACACACACCACCTACCATACCAATGTATATGGCAGGCCCCACACTAACACCCACTCCTGAAGGTATGGACATTTCACCACCCACGACACCTCCACCCACGGTTTCACCTCCTCCCATTCCCCCTCCACCAATTTCACCCACACACACAACTTTCGTAGACACATCATTCACTGTCTCCCTTCCCCAATTCCCTTCCCATGCATCTTCCACAGTAAACACCCCCCACTCATCTATAGGTAATGCATTGGACACCATGTTGGCTTGTATATCAAATTTAAGAACAGATTACATTCAGCTCCAGCAACAAAACGCACGCCTGCAAGAGCACTCAGCGACACTACAGCTCCGCCTTGCGGTACTAGAAGAGGAGAATGCTCGCCTCCACACACAGTTCCAAACCCTCCAAGACGCCCATAATATATTGGAAGTACAGCTACAGAACGTAGATCAGGAAGCAGTGCAGGTGGTAGAAAGTCACCTACGGACACAACTGGAACGCAACTCAAAACTTCAGCGAAATATGGCGCTACTTAAACGCCATCTTGCGGCTGCTCAGGAAGAGAACAGACGTCTGCAAATACAAAATCAAGAGAACCTGGAGGCAGCTATTGAGAGCACACCGGGGGCACCCATCAGCCCATCCAAGTTTCAAGCAGTGACCCCCGATAATATCAAGATTATATTGGAAGATTATGCCATGCTACTCGAAGCACATGATAAGCTATCGGAGGAGCTAGGACAACTGAAGCAGGAACACCAACAAGGCCCAACAGCTGCCCCTCCAACCACCCCCGCTGCAGCGTCGCTTCCCTCCGACGCAGAGGCCATAAAAGATCTCCAGCAACAGGTAACTGAATTGCAGACACGCCTACTACAATATGAGAGGCCATCTTCCCCTCCGGAGGCTCCCACGGACGAAGAAGTTGTGCAAATTCCTGTGGAACAAACGTTTGATGAAGAATATGATCCGCAACCATTCCCAGGAGGCCAACAAACAGAAGAAGCGCAGGACACGTTCGAGGCACCACGGCCGCCATGGTTACGACAAGTGGAGGAAATAGGGACCTCGCATGAAGAGCGCACCGTAGTGCAAAATCAGGCTATGAGGGTCATAGAGGAGACTGTTTTACAATCAGATTACTTCAAGAACTTGTCATCGAGACGCCTGATTCTCTCATCGGAACTCCAGTACAGGCCATATTATATTATCTTGGCTGATTATAATGCAGAAATACAAAGAGTCACGGGTCAGATTCCTACTTTTGCGACCCAATTTCAACCCGACGACCTTCCTCCAGAGGTGCGAAAAGGCAAGATTCGTCAACCAACATGGCGGCAGAAACTTTTAGAGACTTATCCAGAAATGCTACGCACATGGAACAACGCGCCGTTGCACCTCCTGTACAACCCATGCTACGGTCCAGTCCCCCGCCGCAGGTCGTGGAAGGCATTTAATATCAAGGTACAGAACAATGCGCAATGCAAGGAATGGCTGAACTACCCGTACATAGCGCCACCACAAGGACCACCATCGGTAGCATATATGATGGGGACCATTCGCCACTGGATGCCGCGCTTGAAGCCCATGCAAGATGTAGCAGCGCAAATGATGCTTAAAATCTTAGATATGATGCAAGTGGTGCTGAAGACCTTTAGAAATGCAGCCGCACCACAGGTACGCCTTCCGGGGTTTAGCAATGGAAATTACGACTTGGTGTATGACATGAGCACCACCCCCAGTATCCGTGTGGCTTACGCTTGGCATGCACGCATCAAATACCTCCCCGCCTGCTACAAACAGACCTTCGAAGAAATGTTCAGATCAGGGTTCTGGGAGTACCACTCGGAGATTTTCGCGCCAAAGCCGACACATCTGCTTCAATTGTTTGCTTGTGAACAAGCAATGTATTCAGAGTACTACACCACCCCGCAACCAGAGACCCCCGGTGCAATAAATTGGGAGGCATTGGAAGTAATCTAAAAGCTCCATTGATTCTCGCTCTTTGTCTTGCTGCGTGTGCGCGTGTGTGTGTATGTGTGTGCATGCTAGTGTGCTTCTCACTCACGCACTTGTGCCGCCACTTGCTCGAGGTCTTCATACCATCCTCACGTCTTCCCGGATTGACATTAAAGGAGGTGCTACTCATCATTGAGCTACAAGGAACAATCATGATCTATGAGTTTAAGGATCCTGATAGCCGAGGCAGAGTGACCTACTTAGATCACGCTTCGGAGAGGATCTTTGTAGTGACAGAAAATGATAGGCATGCTTACACTTGGAAGGGTGAATTCGTTTTCCCCCAACCAAGATCGAATGTATCCTATGGTCACCCTGGTGCTGGAACATCCCAAGCTCATGGAATGCAAAGAGACAGAAATAGAGATAGACCAGAAGTCAGTTTTGCTAACCCAGTGGGCAGAGAAAGAACGAGGATGGAAACGAATAG
This sequence comes from Ceratopteris richardii, assembly GCA_020310875.1. Taxonomy (NCBI): domain Eukaryota; kingdom Viridiplantae; phylum Streptophyta; class Polypodiopsida; order Polypodiales; family Pteridaceae; genus Ceratopteris; species Ceratopteris richardii. The sequence continues at coordinate 111,964,462 of CM035428.1, forward strand.
AGTAGAACCTGAGATACTTAGAGCTCACAGGAATCAAAGAAATGCGGATGAGTTCCCTCTACCACGACCTAGAGAGCACACAAGGACTTTGAGACCGACTCAGCTAGTTAAGTCCATGAAGAACTACTTCGATGGCACTGGAGATCCATACGATCATGTGGCTGAGTTTAGGCAAGTCCTCAGAGCTGAACAAGTGGAGGATCTATTCACGCAGTACAATGCCTTTGGTCTAACCCTTAGGAACACTACCCTGACATGGTTTCAGCCATTAAATGAAAGGCAGTTTAGGAGCATAGACCAACTCCTAGAGGCTTTCATTATTGAATTCTCTAAGAGTGGCATAAGGCATAATACCTCCTCGCTGATTCACAGCTTCAAGCAAACCCCTCAAGAAACCGTGAGACTTGCAGGAAGAAGATTTAGGCAATACTTAGAAAGATGCCTTGTTTTGGAGCTACCCACACCAGCCAAGCAAGTGGCTTTATTCTTGGATGGATTGCTAAGTACCAAATTGAGATCTTATGTGTACTTGAAGGACCCTAGGACCATAGAAGAGTGTGTACGCATGTGTATTGACATTGAGGATAAGCTAGGGGAGGAGTTAGAGCTTTCCAAGATATACAAAGATTCGGATAGTGCCTCTAACCTCTCTTCCACGCAATCTGCATCAATCGAGGAACTTGCAGAGAAAGTAGCTCAGAGACTAGGTGTAACTAGCAAACAAATCCCAAGGTTTGCCCCTGTGAAAAGGTGCTATACTTGTGGTGGCGACCACATGGCGAATGTGTGTCCCATTATGGCTCAACCCCAAGTTAATCCTAGTAGCCAGTACTGCACCATAGAACGAAGGTACACCAATCACACCGCGCAAGATTGCCCCTACAATAAGTAAACCGTGAGGCAGACGTACCCACAGCCATACCCTCAACAAGGAAGATACCAGAACCAGTACCCACCTCAGTAGTATGCTAGGCCTCAACAAACCTACTAACCCTATCAAAACCAACAAAGGCCTCAGCCTGTGCTAGCACAACAACCCCCAGCTCCAGCTAATGTGATTCCGGTAAAGTATGCTGTTGCAGAGGAAAACCTGAATAGAGCTATAGTCCCTGTAACACCACTGCTTTCTGAAAGTGACCCCAGTGACCATAGTTTTGATTCTACACATGTTGATAGTCCCCAGGCGTACTACATGCAGTCTCCAGAACATGGTGAGTCCTATTACAGCGAAGAGCCAAATGAACCTAGTTGGGAGTCAGATTACACAAACGTCATGTATGCAAACCACAACCCTAGGCCTCAACCTAGGCAAGTAAGACCTCCATTCCCAAGAGGACCGTGCTACAGATGCCAAGGAGATCACCTCATTCGTGATTGTCCCCTACCTCCACCTACACAATCCCAGTCAGTGACGATCCAAGGTTTTTGCCAAGACTGTGGAAAAGAGCATCTCTTATGAGATTGTCCAAAGAACCCCAATAATATGCCAAAAATCACGCCTATCAACGTTATTGGGTTAGTGGTAGATTCCACAGGAAGTGTCACTTCCACTACACCCGTACAGGTAGTCACTAGAGCTCAAGCATTCCAGCAAAACCAAGGGGTAGGCCAGGAAAAGAGCCCAACAGCTAGTGAAACTGAGAGCATAACCAAGAAAAGGACTAGAGCGTGGAAAGATAGTCGGGAAAGAATGAAAAGACAATGGGCAAAAAAGATGAGTGAACTTGAGGAAAGCATAAGAGAAACCAAAGCCAAGATAACTGAACTCACATCTCAACCTCCCTCTCACATTACCCCGCCTCCACCACTCCCAACTCCATCCGTACCACCACCTTCCCCACCGCCTCATCAAATCCCACCACCCCCTAGAGTAGGATCAGTCCTAGCGGATCCCACTCCCGAGGACCTTAATATGATGCTTAAAGCATATCAGGCCAGAATCCAAGAAGGGCCAAACGTAACTGATCATGAAAAGTGCTACCCTAGAGCAGAACTAGAGTTAGAACGAACCAAAATTTGTGCCAAAATGGTGGAATTGGCTCAGACCATGTTTGAGGCCAGTTGCCTATTTAACATCTCTAGTTCAGCGAAGACACAGTTGCACTTTGATGGACTGTTAGAAAGAATAGAGAAGCTGATTGCACAATCAGAAAAGGAACCCGCCTCTCAACGCAAGGACAAGGCAAGTGAAAGATTAAGCATTCCTGCTCAGGAAGCCTATGTGCTTGAAGCCTATGTGCCTAACTCTACGGAGCCAGACACATCATCTTCTATGAAACGATTCACACCAGAATTCCTACGAGAGATTCAAGAAGACAAATGGGCTAAAGAGAGTGAAGTCCCTCCTCCTATTGAACTTGTGGATGATGCACATGACCAATTCCCACAAGATATCCCATCCATTTATGAGGAGCAGGAGAGCACCCAATCTCAGGAAAGATTAGACTTTGAGTCTAACTCTCTACAAGAATTACCCCACTTCACAGGCCCATGGGAAGCTAAGTCTACTTGTATGAGAGCACCCACAGCCATGGTACGAAACGAGGACTCAGTCTTACCTAGGAACACAGAGGTAGTGAAAAACACTAAAGTGCAGTGCAATCTCAAGTTAGAAGAGCTACTCAAGGTTAGACCTGAGCTATGGAAACATGTAGCCAAACAAGTACCAGAAATAGCCAAACCTCGTTCCCAGGTAGGATCCCAGAGGACAGTACCAGAAATACCCTTGGATAAGATAGGAGATATGTGTGAAGGTGAAGAAGGGAACACCTATCTTCCCATTACCTACCAGGAGTACACCACCAAGGCAATTTTGGACTCAGGTGCAGGAGTTGCAATTGCCACCACTTCCCTATGGAAGCGTTGGGGCAAGCCAGCACTCAGGCCCACGAGGATGAAATTGCAGATGGCCGATGGCCACATAGAGAGACCCTTAGGATTGCTAGAAGGAATAACTCTCACCACTTGTGGTGTCGAGTTTGAGCATACATTTGCTATATGTGACTTTAGCAAAAATCATGCCTATGAGATGATTTTGGGAAGACCATTTATGCGACAGTTGCAAGTGGTACAGGACTGGGGAACCAACTCCTTGTATTTGCAACACTTAGGTGTTACAACCAAAGTAAATCTCAAAGATTACTCTCATAGAGATGTCCCTCCTATCCAATGGAATCCCATCCATAGAGCCAAAGATGATATGGAATCGGTGCATTCCATAGGATCAGGGTCCTCATGGATGCATGAAGACACCCACTTATGGATGTGCAAGGTAGCAGTAGAAGAAGAGAAGAGAGAGAAAGCCAGAGAGGTAGGTGCAAAAGAAAACCATAGATCAATTCAAGACCCAGCCTATGCACCTATAGTCTTTCCTGATGAGGAATTTGAACCCCATGGCTGGGCAGAAATCTTAGCAACAATGGATGTAGCCATCAATGAGGAACAATGGACACCTCACTGTGATGAGGATGGCTATGACATTTCAGTCTTCTCCATAGAGCCAATCATGGGAGAGGCAGTTCTAGAAGAATGCGAACCTAGTCCTGATGCATTTTTTGAGGATGCTAGTGACTCCGATCTAGAGTCAATCATTATGGACCCACCTTTTGCATCAGATGAAGAATACTTCCATGAAGTAGAATTTCAACCCCAGAGGCATGGAGAGTTTACAAACGATGTAAGATTGGCCACACATGTGACCCCGAAGGAAGAAGTAAAGAAACGAAAGAAGAGAGAAGTCTCACCAGAAGAGGAAGAATCTTTGTTTGAGGTCCCAAAAAATTTTAAGAAATATGAGATAGATGACAGGAGAGTCATGATCAGAATGCCGAAACGAGAGGCACAATCAGGAGAGGCGTATGATAACAAAGAAACCACCAAGAAAATAGTAGTGGCCATAGAAGAAGGAGAGGAGAGATGCAGGTACATAGGCCATGACCTAACAGAGGAAGAAGAGCATGCGTTAATTGCCTTGCTAAGAGAATACAGAGATGTATTCGCTTGGAGTTACAAGGATTTGAAAGGCGTTGACCCTGATATATGCTCACACACTATCCCCATGACCTCAGATGCTAAACCCTCTAAGCAAAAGCCCTACACATATAACGATAATTACGCTGCTAAGATCAAAGAGGAGATAGATAGACTGGTCGAAGCTGGATTTATCTATGAAATTGAGCACACTGAGTGGGTATCCCCCATCGTAGTGGTGCCCAAGAAGAATGGCAAGCTGCGTGTATGCATTAACTTGAAAAAGGTTAATGCAGCCACGATTCGAGATAACTATCCGCTTCCCATCACAGAGCATCTCTTAGAAAGAGTAGCAGGCAAGGAGGTGTACAGCTTCCTTGATGGATTTTCGGGCTACAATCAAGTAGCCATAGCTCCAGAAGATCAGCATAAGATGGCTTTTGCCACTGAATGGGGCATTTTTGCCTTTAGAGTAATGCCATTCGGGCTTACCAATGCACCGGCTACCTTCCAGAGACTAATGTGCCATGTGTTTAAGGAGTTCCTGAGGAAGAACTTAGAAGTCTATGTTGATGATCTTTGTGCTCATTCCAACATTAGACAAACCCATATTCCTGAACTCAGACAAATCTTTGACAAATGTAGAGAATATCAAGTCTGCCTGAACCCGAAAAAGTGCGTTTTTATGGTCAGGCAAGGCAAGATTCTAGGACACATAGTGTCAAAGAATGGCATATCCACTGATGAAGAGAAAGTGAGAGCTATAGCAGAGCTACCTAGGCCAAAGAATGTCAAGGAAGTACAAGCTTTCATGGGGCATTGTGGTTATTACAGACAATTTATACACATGTATGCTGTCATTGCAAAGCCCATGTACGGACTTCTGACTAACTTTGAGTGGACGGATGAATGTGAGAATTCCTTCCAAGAGCTTAAACGAAGATTATGTTCAGCACCAATCTTGACCACACCAGATTGGAACAAGCCATTCCATGTTCACGTGGATGCATCCAATTATGCCATTGGATGTGTGCTTGCACAACCTACTGGTGAAGGTAACATGGATCTTCCAATTGCCTATGCCAGTAGACAATTGAATGCAGCTGAACGGAATTACACCACTACTGAGAGAGAAGGCTTAGGCATGGTATATGCAGTTAAGAAATTTAGACACTATTTGCTTGCAAATAAGTTTAAATTTTTTACTGATCACCAAGCATTGTTATATCTTGTAAACAAGCCATGCAATACAGGAAGACTAGTAAGATGGTTTCTCTTGCTAATGGAATATGATTTTGAGGTTGTGGTAAGGAAAGGTAGGACTCACTTGAGAGCGGATCACCTTTCTAGGCTCACATCGGGAGAAGCCCCACAAGGAGTGTCAGATGACCTTCCTGATGCTTACTTGTTTAATTTGGAAGTTGTACCACAGTGGGCTAAGCCATTGGTGCCAGTCTTGACATACGGGCCTAACCATCCAATAGTGAACACACGGAACAGAGAGGTTGTGAAAGCCCAAAAGTACCACATCATGGCAGGAAGCATGTACAAGCACACAGATCAAGGAATCATGGCTTGTTGTGTGGAAGAGGACGAGTACAATAAATGGTTGCAATTAGCACATGTAGGTGCATTAGAGCAACACTATTCAAAGCAACGAACCTTACAGACGCTAAGGAGACTCGGAGTACATTGGCCAACTATGGAAGCTGATGTCCAAAAGTTGTGCAAGGAATGCCCAATCTGTTGCACTAAACCACCTGTGGACCATGCCACTCTTTATCAAGTGTCCATTGTGCCAGATTGGAGCGAACCACTAGTATCCTTCCTGAGGACAAAAACATTCCCTCCAGACATGACTCTAGCTAGGAAAAGGAGTTTAGAACAAGAAGCCCAGGATTACTCACTTATTGGTGATAATCTATACAAACGCGGTAAAGATGGCTACCTGAGACTGTGTGTCCATGAGGGTGAATATCTTAAGATCTTGGAAACTGCTCACCAAGGTGTAGCAGGAGGACACTTTGGACCAGATTGGGTGATCAAGGCAATACTATTTGCGGGCTTCTGGTGGCCGACCCTTCACATGGATGCACATACCTATGTGAAACGGTGTGACGTCTGTCAACGAACTCAGTATCCTATACGTAAAGATGAGATGCCACTGAAACCTATGATGGGTGGACGCGCATTCTCTAAGTGGGGAATAGACTTCGTAGGTCCTATTAATCCCCCAGCTAAGGGTTCCCATGCAGAATATATCATTGTTGCAACAGATTATCTCACCAAGTGGGTGGAGGTAAAGGCTACGACAAAGAACGATGCTCAAACAACTGCTAAATTCTTGTTTGAAAATGTATTCACAAGATATGGGCTACCTATAGAGCTCGTAAGTGATAGAGGCACTCACTTCTTCAACGAAGTTATTGAAAATCTACTCCAAGAATTCTTGGTAATACACAAGAATTCTGCCCCCTATCACCCTCAAGCTAATGGACAAGCCGAAAGCACCAACAAGATCTTATGCAATGTACTGACAAAATTAGTGAACACTAAACGCTCTGATTGGGACAAACAACTACACCATGTTGTTTGGGCATACCGAGTCGCCTACAAAACGGTACTCCAAGCCACTCCCTTTCAGATGGTATTCGGTCAGAACGCGGTGCTACCATTAGACTTCTTAATACCCACATTGAAGGTAGCACAAGAGCACGAATGGACAGGTCATGAGCTCTCCTCTAGGATCTTTGACCTAGAACGATTAGGAGAAACAAGACTGAGGGCGGCCGCAGGAATATATGCAGCTAAGAAACGACAGAAGGCCTACTTTGATGCCCATGTGAAGGATAAGGGCTTGAAAGCAGGAGATCTAGTTTTAGTCTACACACTGAAACAACACGCCAGGAAGCTAGAAAAGAGAGGCTACGGACCTATGATCATCAATAGGATCTCCACTAGTGGAGCAGTACAACTAGCCACATTAGAGGGTGATGTTCTCCCAACTATATTAGCGGATGCAGAGTCAAGTTGTATCAGGAACCCCTCACGGAGGAAATGCTCAGCCGACTCAACACTGCTAAGAAACGCAAAGATGAAGAAAAGCGAATTCGAGAAGAAGCTCAAGCAGAAGCTTTAGAACGCATCAGAAGGATGAAGTTGCGAAGGCAAGGTAGAGATAAGCCTAGAACAAATGACTATGCAGATCAAGGATATCATATGGCAATGTGTGAAGTCGCAGGAACAAGCTCACATAGGATAACTGATCGACGTCCTTTCATAACCTTAGATATAGGACAAGGAAAGAGTGCAAGGACTGTAAGAGCCTTGATTGACTCAGGTGCAGCCACTAGTGCTGTTAAATTGTCTTACTGTCAAGAGTTGCAATTAAATGTCAATCCTGTGGAAGCATATCTCATAGGATTGGGAGGCGTGGAAACCCCTTGCATGGGCGAGGTGGAACTTCCCCTCTATATTCATGATGAGGCAATGACAGTTAAAGTGCTAGTATGTCAAGATGAGGACCTCACTGAACCTCTTGTCTTGGGTCAAGACTGGATTTATGACCAAGCAGTCAACTTAAACCTAAGAAGTGGACTTCTTCAGGTATGGGTGAAGCAGACTAGAATTACTATGGAGTTAAATAATGGAGCACTCAAGGAACTAGGAAAGGCACAGACTCCTGGTCCCTCCAGGGGTGCACATGAAGTTGACCATGCTGTTCTTGTCCAAGGCTATGTGATGCAGAAGAATGAAGATCTCAAAAAAGGAGTCAGAACCACAACGGAACTCCCTTCTTTTCCAAAGGCCAGAGGGAGGCAGCAACCAAAGGTGGATCAAAGGCAGAAGAAGTAGAGTACTACCTATGTCGGAGATCAAAAGTACCTGCGCAGCAAAATGTCTCAGCTAGTGAAACAAGTGTGGGTGCGGAAAGGCGAACACCCGGTTGCACTCAAGCCAACCACACGGGCAAAGCCTCTTATTAGTAACCAACAACACGACACTAATAAGAAGTCTTTCAGAATTTCTTCTGCTAACGTGAAGTCTATTTGGGTGCCCAAGAAGTCGATGAAGGCTAGCCCACAATCAAGACAAATTTGGGTGCCTAAGACTTGTTTGCGGGCTCAAATAGAAATAGCTACACCAAGGCCACACCCTAGACAACATGATCCATTCACTCGCACAGTCGGCATCCACTCGTTTTCAACACTCAGGAACACACCAAGGCCCATGAGCACGAACAGAATCACTTGTAAATGGGTCCCTAAAAGGCCTCATTTTCAAGCCGACACACCTATTAAGCTCTCTAGAGCCTCTGCGAAACCAAGAGCAAAACCCATCCACTGCATTTGGCAGCCTAAGACTTGTAACAAACCCTCGGACCCCATTTGTAAATCCATGACAACCTACTAACCACATCACTATCACACTACATCATCCCACTTAGCTCTTAGGTCTACTGAACTCCTAACCACACACACTCTCACACCGAGCACTTACTAACCCATTAATCTCTCTCGACCCTCATGTTAATGTTGTAATGGGAACAACAACGGTTCTCTCTTGTCCTGTACAATGTTAACACATGTTTGTATATTCTCACAGAGATAGGCAGCAAGAAGTAGCATGGCAGATACGGTAGGAACTAGCTCCCAGGCAGGCACCAGCCCCCAAGTTGTGGACATTGAAAGCCTTCCGGTCGAGGAGGAATTAAAGGAACGACCAGCGGCATTAAGGGCATTACATGCCATACCGATTCAAAATCCTCCACAGGGTCACACAATGCCGGTGGGCAAAACCTCACACTGGTTCAGTGACGTTGCGGGACCTCTGGGTGAAGGCACATACATGTGGGAGTCCGAGGTAGAATTCAATGGACGTTGGGGCAGATACCACTTCTTTACCAGGGAGTTTGAAAAGCTACAGAATAACGAAGGACTGAAGCCGATATGGAAGAAGGCTAGGCTCTATGATTATTTCAAGTTTCAACTACCAAAGCCCGATTTTCTAAGGTGCTCATACTTGATTAGCACCCTCACTCCAAGCAAAGACAAGAAAGGATACAGCTCCTTTGTACTCCCATCACTCACAAGGGGCAATGAGCTGAAGCGTTTCCGCTTGACAGTCAACTTGGTAAGAGAAGCTCTCGACATGAAAGGTATGCACATTCCTACGGAGAAAGAGACAATGGTCCCCGATAATATGAAGAACAGGAATCTGACGAAGTTAAAGGACATGGTCGCGATGACACCTACGATCGCCTTTCATTTACGCATGGTCATGCAACATTTCGCATTCCCCGCGCAGGAAAGGTTCACAATGCCTCCCAAAAAGATCTGGTTTAGCCTCTACTTAGCAGATGCCTTTGATTTGACAATCAATATGCCCCACTGGATTATCGACCTGATTCATTTGGCTCATCAAAGGTGGTATAAGAAACAAAAGTCTGTACTGTATGGTTGCTGTGCGCTTACCAGAATTGTGTATAGATGTCTCGCATATGATGTACCGGTGCAAAGGGCTCTCATTTGGACCAGAGCACAGGAGTTTCAACGCAGACTGTCAGCCGTAGGGCCTCCCTCAAAGAAGATGAGAGGCACCATCGAGATGCCTTGTGCACAAGCCTGTGGTGCAACCCTAACACCTGAAACAACTCCAAGGCTTCCCAGACGGGTACAACCATTTACTATCAGGTTACCCAGGCACAACACAGATGGCCCTAACCTTGTGTTTCCACCAGTACCTACTGATCTGGAATTTCCTCACGGATTCACTTTGGAAGATCTAACGGATGAAGAAGTTGCCAGAATCATTGAAGCTGTTAATGCGGAAGTCGAAGCAGAGTAGGGTAGTGGACAACAAACGGCCACAGAACAACCCCAGCGAAGACAACCAGAAGTGGTGGAATTGGAGGATGAAGAAGAAGAAGGCCAAGAGGATGAAGAGGAAGGATTTTCTGATGAGGAGGCGCATGACTATGAGCAAGAAGTTATACAGGAGCTAGAGGGTGCCCCAGCATATACAAAGGAGTTGAAAAAGCTCTACGATACCATTGACAGGGTCCAACAACAACATAAGTTATCCCTTGCAGCAGGAAAGGCTATCATGCACCAAATCCTTGAGGAGGAAGGAGTTGACGAACAGTATCGGGCCACACTAGATATGATCTCTGATGCCTTAGGAGTATCTGAGGCAGTGCGGACGGCCCTACCACAATCACACAGAATGGAAAGAAGATACGGAAGACGTCCCCCACGAGCAGGGAAACAAATGAACGTATTAGGATCAGGACCACAAGGCACGCCCACAACCACGGGCACTGCACACACCGCTCACGACACCGAGGAAGCCCATACATCAAGTGCACCTCCATCACCTCCCTTACCACCTTCGCCCCCACACCCGCCACATTCACCTCCCCTTACCAATGTAACAACCACTGTTACCGCCTCCGAGTCCACCACCATGACTGAAGCACAAACCGCCAATCAACCCACGCAACCTCTCAACACCTCCCGTGTATACACCTCCACTAACACTGTAATCCTAACGGCAACTACTGACATCTCCATTCCCCCACTCACACTTTTGGGCAGTTCACATTCACAACTGCACACACCACTGTACACATTCACCACAATCACTGCACCCACAATTCCATTATTCACAATCACTCCCACTACTGCTTTCACCACGGATTTTATGGACACACCCTCCACTGCACCTCTCCCTCCCCCCATACAGCCACAATCTCCCATTCCCCCACCACCCACTTCACCACTTTCCAGTACCGCATTCACACTTCCCTTTCCCTTTCCCTTTCCCTCTGCATTTAACACCCTTCCTGCATCCACCCCCATTAATAATGTATTTAATAACATGTATCAGTGCATGTCTCAGTTACAACAACACTATCAGCACCTCGATGCTCAACATACAAGTTTATTCAGGAGTCATGAAGCATTACAAGGAAGATTCATTAACTTAGAGCAAGAGAAGGAACAATTACAACAGCAGTTTAGCGCATTGAAGGAACAACATGAGCAATTAGTGGCAAATCCACCACAGCCAGATGCCAAAGAAAGACAACAAATGGATGATCTGCTACACTCCCAAATCACAGAGAACCTCAAGCTCCGCCGCAACATGGCTCTATTACGGAAGCATATGTCTGCAGCCCTGGAAGAAAATAGACAGCTTCAGACACAAAACGAAGAGAACTTGGAATTAGCCATGGACGGTTCCCCACAAGAAATTGACCCGGAGAAGTTTAAAGCCATTCCCTCTGACAATATGCAAATCATATTGGAAACCCATGCTGATCTCCTCGAAGCCCATGCAGCCTTAGAAAAAGAAAGAGACGAACTACGAAGGCAATTGGCAGCTCAACCAGCACCACCCAAAGAAGTCCCAACCATAGCTGACAGAACTGACGAAGTAGCAGCGTTCAAAGCACAACTCGAAGAATTACAAAAGAAAGTGCTTGAATATGAACGCCAACCCTCCCCCTTGGTGGAACCAGAACCTGAAGACCTAGTACCAATCGAAGTAGAGGAAACCTTTGAGGACCCGTACGTTCCGATGCCAGCACCTGGAGGCAAGCGAACAGATGAGGGCATGGACACCCTTGAAATAGAGGCTCCGGAATGGATGCAGAAATCGGAAAAGGTGGCCACAACACATGATGATAGGGTGGCAGTCCAGATAGCATTGATGTCACGCTTGGAAGAGGTGGTCATAAAATCGAACTATTTTAGGAACCTCTCTCATCACAGGTGGATCGGCACTTCCGACGACTTGTATGTTCCTTTTTGTGTCTTAATGGCGGACTATAATGCTGAGATCAAGCACCACACCTCACGAGAACCAACCTCTGCCACACAGTTTGCACCAGACGACATCCTAGAAAGTGCCAAATAGGGAAATATTCACCAACCGACTTGGAGAATTCGACTGCTTGAAACCTACCCGGAAATGAATCGCACATGGAATAACATGCCCCTGTATATCAAGTACAATCCCTGCTACTGTCCTGTTTTCCGAAGAAGGTCGTGGCCGGAATACACAAAGATGGTGCTGACAACCAAAGGCTGCGAGAAGTGGCTCAACTATGTCTACTTAGCACCACCTAAAGGTCAACCTACCGTAGGGTATATGATATCGACAATTCGGCATTGGGGTGTCAGGTTCAAAAACATACCAGATGTCATGACACAGATGTGTCTTAAAATTTTTGAACTCATGATAGTCACCTTCCGGACCTTCAAGAATGTTAAGGAACCTCACCTCTCTGCGCTCGGCTTTAATGAAGGCAATCAGGATCTTGTTTATGACATGAGCACAACGCCCTCTATTAATGTTGTTTATGCATGGCATGCCCGCATAAAGTACCTACCGGCCTGCTTCAAACAGACATTTGAAGAGATGTTTGTCACCGGGTTCTGGGAATACCACTCAGAGATCTTCATTCCCAGGCCCTCACATTTATTACAATTGTTTGCAGTGGAACAAGCTCTCCACTCAGATAAGTTACGTATGCCACATCCAGAGGTTCCCGGGCCGGTAGATTGGGATGCTCTACTCACAGACTTAGCCAAAGGATTGAGGATTGCCGAACATCACTTAGCGCAAGATGTCGTTGAGTACTACATCCAAAAACCCACACAACAAGGGTCTGTCAGGGACGACAGACGCGAGAGAGGGGGGGGTGTTAGCAGCAGACAAGGAACTGAAGGACTGACGAGGCATGGCAGTCAGAGAAGAGAGTCAGAAGGGAGAGAAGGCACAAGCAGACAAGGGAGTCAACGACGATCTGGCAAGTAGGCCAATAATTTTCTTCATGAAGAAGCAAGTATGAGCATTCACGCAGATCTAGCACTAAGGCAACCCTTTAATTTTTCAAAAACCCTTACACCAATTAAAAGTGATTCTCATCACTAAACACCATTGTAAATACCATTTCATATTTTTGTAGCTCCATTTTGTGCAAGCCAAGGAGTCCTTGAGCTTGAGGAGCTTTAGAAGTATCTACTTGCCAATTTTCGTATTTTTTAGATATCGTTTGAGCCCTCAAATAAGCCCTGGAACCTAATTTTTAACTAGGCCGGACACTAGGTCTGAACAGGGCCAAAGCTAGTCAAAAACTATAAAAGGAGCTATAGAGCTCATTTTTGGGGTTAGCTTGTAATTGAAATGAACTTGTAAGATCTTTTTGAAAGTAATCTAAGAACTCCATTGCTTCCCACTCTTTGTCTTGCCGTGTGTGCGCGTGTGCGTGTATGTGTGTGCATGCCTGTGTGCTTCTCACTCACGCACTTGTGCCTCCACTTGCTCGAGGTCTTCATACCATCCTCACGTCTTCCCGGATTGACATTAAAGGAGGTGCTACTCATCACTGAGCTACAACAAGCCAAAATGCCCCTTTTGTATCTTATCATGTACCAATGGTTCAAGATCGTGGTAACACAAATACTACCAATACATGTAGATTGTGTGCTCCAAAGGAAGATATTATGGATAATGGTCAAAATAGGGCGGCATCCATATCAAATCTTGGAGCTTCCCCATGCTTTAGGCATCCAACATGAGACTCAAATACCCAATTGGTGATATTACATGAGTAAAGAGGGCACTTCTTTGAAGTAACAATAAATGACATGTATGATCTACGATTCAAATAGATACACAATAATGGGAATGCTCCCCAAATTGCCCAAAAGAGCCTAGGTATCAATGAACTAAGCTATTTTTATTTATAAAGGTCATATGGTTGGGCAGAGGTCCCACCTTATCTCACGTGTGTGAATCTCATGCAAGCATCTTGTTTTTAGGTTCATTTTTGCAAAAATTGGTGTATGATCATTTTTTTAATCCATGTGCCTAAGGAAGGACAGTCCAATGATGTGTTGATGGAGAGAGACTGAGAGAGGTAGAGAGAGAGAGAGCCACAACATCTCCCTCTTGCCCCCCCCCCCCACGTAAGAGGAAGAGATTCTTGCTTGCTCTCTTCCTCCCTCTAACCCCCACCCCCCAATGTAGATGCATGAGAAAGGAAGAGGGAGAGGATGTTGCCTTGGTGCACATGTTCTAGGCTTAATCGAGCTTCATTGCATTCAATGTGGGATTCCTTCTCTGTATTTTCATACATCAACGAGCCTACAACCTCCTATTTCACCTCCTCATAAACTCTTATTTACTCAGTTAGTAGTGAAGTTCATGAACTCCACGCCATACCTTCATGTTTTTGTAAGGAGATGAAGAAGAGTTAAGGGAGGAGGAGGAGAGGACACAAGAAAAGGAATCAAGAAGGTAAAGGGAGAAAAAAGAGGGAGAAACTTTTTCTTATAATCACATATGCTTGGGATCGCTCCTTCCAAACATATATCCTACCATTTGCTACACACTCTCTTTTTTATCCATGAGTTTCTCACCAAATGGACTCCACTCTTTGGCCTTTACTTTCATTCTTCAAAGAGCATCACTATACAGGGGATCCGGATGAAGTTGCATTAAGAGAGACAAAGAAGAAGCAAGATGCATGGAAATATCAAAGAGGAGAATAAGAGAGAAGCGGAGGAAGGATTTTCTCTACAAAGGAATACAAAAAAGCTTTCACACTAAGTTGAGGGGAGAAGAAAGGAAGCTACGAAAGGGAAAAAAGAGGACAAGAGAAATACAAAGATGCAAGTCATTGAAAGTCAGTAAGAAGAAGGAGAAAGAGCCCAAGAAGCAAAAAAGTTCAAGGAGAAAGAAAAGAGCATCTTTTCCATCTACCTTAGAAAAGCCAAAATCATTCAAAATCATTCAGGGAGGTATATTCATTGCCCTCACTTAAGGTATATTCATTGCCCTCACTTAAGGTATCAATACTTGTCCAAATTCTTTCTTTTTTTTTCTCAAACCTCTTCTTTGGGATTTTTGATGCATGTTTATAGCTTCAAACCTGTGAAAATATCTTCTTTGGTGGACTTGGAAAGTGGAATGTCCAAACATAATTTCCAGCTAGTGGTCATCTAGTACTCAGTCAACTTTGGAAGTGCACTGCCCTCTGTTCACTCGAGTGGCTGATTTCAATGACTTCTATCTCATTGGAAATTCATCTCGCAACTCCCCAATGGTTTAAAGCTAACTACAATCAAAGGAGATTTGACTTTTTTGCAACATGTGCTACTTATCACTCGAGTGGTTGATTTAAATGATTTTTAACTTATTGGAAAGATCATCTCACAACATTTCAATGGTGTAAAGCTTTTAGATATAAAGGGATTTGTCTCTACAGGAAGTAACTCTAGTTTATTCCTAGAGGAATATTCAAGGTTGAGTCTTTTATAGATTCCCTTAGATGAAAGCATCATTATCCTATTAAAGGTACTGGGGAGACCCATTAGTCACTATGGCTAGATTGAGTCTTACCTGAAGATTCTAGATAAGAAGTTATTATATCTATTTCTAGTAATGGCCTCCAAGTAAATGAGGAAAAGTTAGTTGTTAGCACCAGAGAGACTAGGACTTGAGTGATGACCTTTTCATTTTCGAGTTGGAAGTGATTAAGATAGACCTAACACGTAGAAGCATCAATTTCTTATTTGGTGTTTAATCATGAGGATGATGACATAGCATCATTCAAGAGAACGGATACTTATGGATTATCCAAATCTCAAAAGGAATGTTTCTACATTCAAACTAAGGGGAAGATAAAATATTAGAGCTTGCATCATAGTGCTAATAAGGACTCTTCCAATAGAGCTTTCATGGACGATAGATCAAGGATTCATGAACTAGATGATAGGTTTGCATATGCATAAGAGTATTTAAGGACAAAATGTTGCTTATGGTTACACTTAAGGTTCGGAACACCTAGAGTGATATGAAGGCAAATATACTATATTGGTTCAAGATGGTTGAAATCATCTTATTATAGGGCTTTTTTTTCTCTTCCACATGGTTTATCATCTCCATAGAATTCCACACTTGTCTTTCACATTATTGCTCCACCAAAGATACATCATGATCTATGGGCTGAGGTCACTTGAATGATGTTATGTGTCATGGGAGTAACAATTTCGAAGCTATGTGCCTATGGGAGATAGGCGGCAATTTAAGAGGGATGGTTTTCCAATTTTATTTTGACTTCCCAAGAGCTTTCTTAAGAGGAAGGATAAGGGGAGATGACACATATAGATGAATGTACATTGT
This sequence comes from Ceratopteris richardii, assembly GCA_020310875.1. Classification (NCBI taxonomy): domain Eukaryota; kingdom Viridiplantae; phylum Streptophyta; class Polypodiopsida; order Polypodiales; family Pteridaceae; genus Ceratopteris; species Ceratopteris richardii. The sequence continues at coordinate 111,980,626 of CM035428.1, forward strand.
ATTGTGCATGGGCAATGGGGGCTACCATTAGAGATGCTTTCCTGGATGCCTTCCAAAAGCCATTTTGAGGATGAAATGGAACTAAGGGGAAGGAAATGTTACATTAGCCTAAGAGATGATGCTTAGGAGCATGGATGTGTGGCTAATAAGCCATGGCATCAAGAGCCACTCCTTTATTAGTAGTGGATGGGGAAAGCATGAAGGAGATAGTTCTCCAACAACTAGTTATTCTTATTTATAGAGGTCATGTGGCTGTGTGGAGACCCCAACTCATCTCACGTGTGTGAATCTCATGAAAACATCTCGTTTTCAGCTTCATTTCTGCAATACTCTAGCTCAAAAATGACTCTATAGCTCTTCTATATGCAACATATACTCTAGATCTCTCTTACTCACTCCTCTAAGTGAGCCCAAATACATTAAATTGTGAGGTCCTCAAACTCACCTTGGACTAAACTGAGAGCACAGAAGACATGTATGACACTTTGTTGCCTCTTTTTATAGGTGAACAATCTAGTGCTGGTCCTAATGAGGCAACTTCTCAACCTTTACAAGTTTCATGTGATGATGTAGACCATTCCACTTCTGATGCAGATTTACATAATGCACTTGTTGATGAGAGGTGTGATATTGAGGAGGCAAAAACTATGTCAAAATGGCTAGTGTACACTTTGCATGACAGCAATTAGATGCACCTCTGTCATATCGTAATCATTCTGGCTCTCATAAGGGGGGATCACTACTGCCAGATTTACATGCTTTTTTTGACTTTGATTGGGCTAGTTGCTATACTCGTGTGTCCACTAGTGGATTTCGCTTCATGCTTGGTAGCTCATGCATATGTTCGTTGAGCAAGAAGCAACCTACTGTGGTCACTTCTAGTTGTGAGGCTAAGTATAGGGAAGATTTCACAGTGATTGTTGAGTGTGTGTGGCTTAGACGCCTTATGGTTGTTTTGGGTGTTGGTCAATCTTCTACCACCACCATCTTCATTGATAGTCATAGCACATTGGCAGTTGATTCCATGCTCGCACTAAGAACATTGAGGTGCACTATCATTATGTCAGGGAGAGATTCTCTACTAGAGAGATCAGTTTGGCATATGTGCCCACATATGCTTCTGTAGACCTCAAAATCCAACATAGTTTGGTAATCAACCTGTTTGGAAATTTGGTTATCAGTTTGGTGGTCTGGATTTGTCTGGTGGTCCAAGTTTTATCTCGAGATCTACTCAGTCTAGTAATTATAGATATTTCTAAATTACAGACGATCCCGAAAGTTATGCCTAAAACATATCATCAGGTGGTCTTGGACATCATGCCTAAATCTATGGACTAGGTAGGCCTAGATTACTCAAGTAAATCACAATTATGCACACTATAAAGCCCTTCATCTAGAATATGTCTATATCACCATTAAACCTCCATAGTGGGAGCACATGGGTGGATAGTATCATTGTTGTTTATACATTGCTACTGACAATTCGAGAAATTGAGTTCTCTCTCTATCTGTCTATAGTTCTTTTAGTATGTTTTGCCTCTCTTTACTATTTCTGATGATCCAATTCCACTACATTATTCATCTTGATCGTTATTTTCTAACATGGTATCAGAGCTTAGGAGGTCTTGAGTCTTGCAGAAGCAAAAACACAGGAGTCACAGAGGTCATTGAATGACTTAAAGAGAGAGGATGCCAAGTGGTGTGTCATCATCTACTATTGGGAATCAGGGTGGTTCATCAATAGGAGCATCTAGAACATAGACCGGAGTAGTAATGATGCTGGTCATGCAAACATTACGGATAGGTACTAATTACACCTTATGGAACTTTAGGATCACTTCTATCCTTGACTCTTATGAGCTACTCGAGACTATACTTGGGACTGATTGTGAGCCCGAAGAAACACCTGACTCAAATAATCCTGGTCAAATGATTCCTCTTGATGCTGATCTTTTATGTGTTGGAAGTGTAGGAATGCAGATGCACTCTATACTCTAGGTACAAGTACTTTTGGTAGTGTTTTGACTCTTTCAGCACACCACAAAGGTGTGTGAGGCTTGGAACACATTCAAAAATCAATATGAAACTTGGAATCAGACATGGATTCAGAACTTAGAGAATAATCTAGCACCAAAGAGGTTTGCAGATGGGGAGACTCTTGAAGTGTTTATGAATCACATAAAGAATCTACAAAATAAAATTCCACGGGTAGTTGTACCAAAATCAATTGAGAAGCTAGCTCAGCATTGTCTCTAAATTTGTCCACTGAAGTTTGACGGTCTGGTAACTGCCCTTAATACCCAGATCAGACCACAACCACTAATCTTTGAAGAATTGAGTGCCTTGCTCATGGAGGAGGAGTTGCGGCTCAAGGCAAGGAATGACAATGGTAAAAGAGAAGCTGCATTCATGGTAAATGCCAAAGGTACCAAAACCGATTCTTCAAAAGATGGGGACAAAAAGAAGAAGGACAAGAAGAAGTTCAAGGGAGAGTGTTTCCATTGCAAGAAGAAAGGCCGCATAATCCAAGATTGTTGCATTAAGAAGGCAAAGGAGAAGAGTGGTTCTTCAAAAAGTGGTAAGGGCAAGGAGGTTGCTAACACTATCAAAATTGAGCTTGAGTTGTTTGTTATGGTAGGAAATGTTCCTTAGCTAAAGGTTCAACTACAAATGACTCATGGATATTGGATAGTGGTGCCTCTCATCACATGACAAGCATAAAAGACCTTTACAGTTCCCTACTGCCTCTAGAGGAACCCATCATGGTAAAGGTAGGTAACAATGAAAGATGTCCTGCTAAGGGCAAAGTGATTTGCTCCTATGCCCAAGGAAAAGGTGCCCACATATGCTTATGGATTGCTTAAATCGCTCGAGATTAGTCCACTTCTCTTGTTCTAAGTCACCCAATAGTATTCGAATGTATACATGGGAAGGGAAGAGAATGGAAACCTGAATTCGGATGTATCCCAAAATCCAACTACAATAACTGACCCTCAGAGTCGCACTTTCCTTACTTCCCCATTCTTTGTTTTCTCTTACTCTTACTCTTATTCCTAGCTCCTTCCTCTTAGTCACTCTCTTGCCCTCCTCCTATTTCTTACTCAGGCACAGTCACTCACTCACACACACTTATGCTCACATGCACACACACCTATGTATTCACACATCATCCTTCTCCCATTCACATATGCACTCTTACACATACACCCCGTTTTACCCCCTTTTTATCTCACGCACTCACACACATGGTCTAAATCACTCTCTTCCCTTTTCTTCCTCTCACTCACTCCCTTTCCTTTTGACTCTCTTTCACCTCTCATACACCCACTCACTTATGTGCACATACACACATACATGCTCTTTCACACTCTCGTACCCACACCTTGCTCACACCTATAGCACATACTTACACACATCTATCCGCACACACACACCTTTGTTCCCTACACACTTCCACTCTTCTTTTCTCCCTCTCCCACACACCCTTACTCACGTTCTACTTATATACCTACTCTCTCACACACATACACTCGTGCACACACCCACTCTTTTACAAATCGTCTTTTACTCCCTTCTCTCCCACACCCCTTTCACTTCTTCTTGCTTCTTCCCTTCCTCTCATTTCCCCTCTGTCTTTCCTCACTCTCTTTCATTCTCCATTTTTCTCTCTTTCTTTCACACATTCACACACCTTCCTTTTCACTCTCTTCCTTACCCTCTCACACACTTCCTCTCGTTTCCCTTCTATCTTTCACTCCTCTTTCTTTCACTCACACCGACACTACACATATACGCACACTCTTACTCACTAGCTCATCCCATTAATTCCACACTCTCTTTTATTTAGATAATCCCACTTAAAATGCTAAGAACTCACCTTCAAACATGTTTCTTCTCAACCATTCTCACACATTTATATATAAAGCATAGCCCAGGCACAAAGACCTGATCTAGCATAGTCCAAGGGCTCCCTAGAAGAGGACATGCTCAACATATCATTTAGCAATAGCAGCAATAGGGAGCACTTAGGATGCAATAGGCATACCCGTGTCTAAATAACAACATCTCCAAAACTGGATTGGAGCAGCCCTCCTCTGATCTTGTGTTGCTCCCCTAGGGTAAGCACCTCCTTGACCTTGAGCACCATGCCCATATATCTATCTGGTTTCCCAATGAGGTACGGGTGGGACACTTTGAGCCGATAGACCCATATATGGACGTTCTCTCATGTTTCTTGAGTGCATAGTTTGTTCTTCATAAGCCCTCTTATTATAAAATCGGTCCTCTGTATGGTTTGTCCTATTGCAAAAGGTGCAAAATAGCCTAGGTGGCAGTCTATTTGCGACAAGTCTCGAGACTGTGGGACACTTTCTAGCCATATGACCATAGTCAAGGCACTTCCCACACCAGGTGTTAGATCTAAGCACACCTTGATTGGGGTTCAAGACCGCCTCTTCCTTCACCGTGTATGCCTCTTGGGTCAATGCGGTAGCCTTTACTGCTTGTGTTACCAACTCTAGAATTCGTTCCTTGGTCAGCATAGGCTTCACCTCGCTTGGTGTACTAGTAGCAGCTACAAACGCCAGAGTTGTCAATGTAGGACTTCCTTGACCAAGATCTCTTATGGGTATGCTCCCTAGTCCTTTTGTTGGCTCGTATAGGAGCTCTATACTCATCTACTAACCTAATTGCACTTCCTCCCATAACCTAGATTGCTCCTTGGTAGCTATCAAAGTGGTGGGCCATGTGAGGTTGATATGTTGTTGTGCTGTGGGATCCCTCAGCCCAGCAATAAACCTTCTCTTCAAAGTCTTATCATTTGGGTAACTCACACCCATCTTTCTTACCAAGGTTTCCATCCTCTAAATGTAATGGTCGATGCTTTCATTGACTCCTTGCCGCAGATGGTCCATCTGTTGGGCAAGTCTATCCTGAAAGCCTTGTCTCAGGAACTTCACCCAAAAGGCATCTTTAAGAAATTGATAAGTTCCTCTTTCCTGTAGTGTCGAATTCCCATACCAGTTTGTGGCTTCATCACAAAGAGTAGCAAGGAAAATTCTCAGCCTTCAACCTTGGTCAACTACTTCATTAGCCTCACAGGTAACCTCAAATAGCTGAATAAAGTTATCCAAGTCCTCATCATAGAGGCCCGAGAATTTGGGAAAACCCCTAAATGCACTGGAACTCACCGAGCCATTTCAAACAAAGGGGTGATGTTGATGTCACTTCACTCCCAGAAATTCAAAGCTCTTGGTTTCAAGACTCCCTCGAGTCTCCTAACCTAGGCAACAACCCTTCTTTGAAATAACCCTTCTTTGATAATATTTCCTTTCCTCGGATTGTCTATGACTGCTCGAAGACTCTTCATATGATTTCTATCTTTGCTTCTCTCTAGCCTCAGCCCTATGAGCGGCTTGCTCTTCTATTTGCAATAGAGTTCTCCCTAAGGATGAACTCCCTTTGCTCATGAACCAAACCTCTGGGTCTAGAAGATCAATCAACCTGTGGTGCTACGCAAACCTATGGCACTCTCCTATAAAGACATGCAAAGCAATCCCCAGTAGGATCGCCAAAATGATTCGCTTCTATGCGCAAGGAAAAGTTGCCCACATACACTTATGGATTGGCTAAAAAGATCGAGATTAGTCCACTTCTCTTGCTCTAAGTCACCCAATAGTATTCGAATGTATACGTGGGAAGGGAAGAGAATGGAAACCCGAATCCGGATGTACCCCAAAATCCAACTACAATGACTGACTCTCGGAGTCACACTTTCCTTACATGCTCTTGTTCCACCTGTTTCCCCGTTCTTTCTTTTCTCTTACTCTTACTCTTATTTCTAGCTCCTTCCTATCAATCACTCTCTTGCCCTCCTCCTACTTCTTACTCAAGCACACTCACTCACTCACGCACACTTATTCTCTCTCTCTCACACACACACCTATGTATTCACCCATCATCCTTCTCCCATTTACATATGCACTCTTACACATACACCCCGTTTTACCCCATTTTTATCTCACATACTTTCACACACGGTCTAAATCACTCCCTTCCCTTTTCTTCCTCTCACTCACTCCCTTTCCTTTTCACTCTCTTTCACCTCTCATACACACACTCACTTATGCGCACATACACACATACACGCTCTTTCACACTCTCTTACCCACACCTATGCTCACATCTATAGCACATACTTACACCCATCTATCCACACACACACACACCTTCATTCCCTACACACTTCCACTCTTCGTTTCTCCCTCTCACACACACCCTTTCCTACATATATACCTACTCTCTCACACACATACACTTGTGCACACACCCACTCTTTTACAAACCATCTTTTACAAGCAAGTCTTGGGCACCCATATTTGGCTAGCATGGGGATCATACAAGTTGCATACCACAATGTGGAGGTTTCTTATTTGCTAGGGTTTCTTATTGTGATTCAAATTGATCCTATGGTTAGGTCCATGTGTGAGTATACGTATCAATTTTTTAGCCCATTTGTGACATACTTCTAGGTTGAACAAGTAGGAGTCTGGTATCTCGTGTGCTACCTGGGTTGGTGGTTCTTCATATGTCATTCTTGACAAATGATCAGCTCTTAAATATGTATTACCTTTCTTGACTACTACTTCAAAATAAAATTCCATAAGTAATAGAAACCAATCCAATAGCCTTTCAGTGTTACAAGGTTTATTGACCAAGTACATTAGCACTTGGTGATCAATAAAGAGCTTGAATTTATTGGTTATTAGGTAATGTCTAATTTTTTTCACAATGTAACCATCCATGAGACTTCTTGTTCAGTCATGGTGTAATTGCATTCCACCTGATTTAACTATCTACTAGCATAGGCTATTACGTGATCTAGCTTTCCTTAATCCACTAGTTGTGCTAAGATACATCCAAGGAAAAAATTGGATGCATTTGCATGAATATGGAATGGTTTATTCCAATTAGGCACTTTCAATATTGGTGCTAAAATCAATCTTCTTTTTAATTCATTGAAAGCCTTCTCACATTCTTCCATCGAAGTGAATTGGGTTAACAACCCATATAAGGGTTTTGTAATTATGGCATACACGTGAATAATTTGATGGTAGTATCCATAGTGACCCATAAAAGGTTGTACTTCCTTCACATTTTTAGGTCTCGATAAGTCCAAATTGTCTTCATCGATCAAAATGCCATTTTTGGACACTACATGTCCCAATATTTTTTGTTTTCTCACCATTAAGGCACACTTTTCATGGTTCAATGATACTCTATATTGCCTACACTTGTCAAATATTTTTCCTAATTAAGGTATGTGGGCAATACATTGAGACGAACATGTACATAAATCATCTTCATAGACTTCCATACTATTATTGAGGAATTCTTTAAATACATGGCAAATTAATAAATGGAAAGTATTTGGGGCATTTGCTAAGCCAAACGGCATAACCCTAAATACATAGACTCCCCATTCAATAGCAAAAGTGATCTTATTCTGGTCTTCAATAGCAATCACTACTTGATTGTACCCTGAGAATCCATCCAAAAAGCTATACACTTCCTTGCTTGCCACTCTTTCCAAAAGGTGATCTGTGATGGGTAATGGATAACGATCTCTGATGGTGGTAACATTAACTTTTTGAGGTTAATACAAACCCTGAGCTTTCCATTTTACTTCGGTACCACTATCAAAGGAGAAAATCCTTCAGTGTGTTCAATTTCATATATGAATCCTACTGCTAACAATTTGTCTATCTCTTCTTTCATCTTGGCTGAATATACATCATTATATATGTATGGTCTTTGTTTCGAGGGGTTTGCATCAAGAGTCATCGGAATTAGATGAGAAAACATAGGGGGATCTACACCTTTCAAGTCTTTCTAGCTCCAAGCGAATACATCCCTATATTCTTGAATTAAAGCTATGAGTTCTTGTTCCTCTTCTGAGGACACATCCTTGCCAATGTAAGAGCATTTTTCCTCCTCTCCTTCCATGGTTACCATTAAATTCTTAATTTGTTCCTTGTTGTCATATGCTATTTTGGTATAATTAGTAAGCCTAAGTGCATTGCTAAGTTTTAGATTCATTTAGCTCTTCACATGGAGAACCACATATGGACTCATGCTTGTCAACTTGGGTGTATTTACTTTGGATAAATGTAAAAGTCAAAAGAAGATGGAAGCTCCTGGAGTTAGGAGATTCAAGCCATTACTCATTTGGTAGAGGAATCAAATTAATTATGTCCTTAAAGTGTAGGATCACTTTTAGGTGAGGGAAAATTCAAATTCAAACTCAAACAATGAGTATAAATAGACATGGTTTTAGTCCCAAGATACAGGAGCCATTCTGAGAGGCATTGAGCTACAAACTTGAGCATACATTGAGCTCACACTAGCTATGTGTAGTCCACTATACTTCCCTTTTATCATATGTTCAATAGCATTTACATTTACATTTCGATATGTTTCTTCAAGTACATTTCTATCTACTCTCTACTATTGCATCTTCTTTATTACAGTGATCTTGTGAGATCGATTCCTCTATGTGTAGTATATTTGCTATAGTTTAGCTTGACATATTTAGAGTAGAGTTTCTAGTGTTCACATATCAAATTTCATCAAGATTGGTTTAGCAAATCTTGAGAAATGAATTAAGGAAGGTGACTATGTCTACACACCTTCTAGAACCTAAAAAGTCGGGATGACCCCCCTCACTTACTCGATTCATTTCTCATTACATGGTGCAGCTAAATTGTTAATAACTTTCTTTAGTCAGCTATACACTTCAATTAGATGTGTGCAAAATTTCTTTGGCCAATTTATACTAGGTTGTGAGCTTTGAGCATAACACTGAGACCTTCTATCCCCAAAATAGAAGGTTCTTCACATTTCTTGCATATTCTATTTATTTGTTTTGATGCAAACAATTGAGAGTGATGCTTCAAAGGACTTGGTGGTCCTAAATGCATCACAATGAAGAAAAAAAAGTTTATTAAGTATTCTTGAAGTTAGATTGGTAGGTGTAGAGCAGGTTTTGTGCAACACCATCTCATCTCTAGAACCTATCAATAGAGAGTGGCCAAGAAATAGACTCAACTAGCAAGAGAACAACAATACAATGATAAAAGACTTAGATGAAGATGAGAGGTAATGATAGCCAAAATGAGTGCCAAATCTCTATTTATATAGACTCAAGAGGCTAGGGGAGTGGCCTTGCCGCATCCTAACCATAATTTCCACACATGCCAAAGTGGTGGAGGAGTGGGCTAATTATGGCTCTCGTGGACAACCACAATTGGGCCTCCAATCATATCTTCTAACACTGCCAAAGCTTGGCAAAAATATTCCCTACATTAATCCTCACTGTAACACTTACTAACAAAAGTATACTTCTGTCCGTCATTTGCAATCCCAACCTAGCCCATAGTGGAGCCCATCATAAGTCGGTAGCCACCCAATCATCTTGCCATATTAAGTCACCTAGATGAGACAGACGAGGAGGAACAAGAGTAGATGTCCAAAATTGCCTTGTGTGTGAGGAGATATTCACCCAGTTTTGTGCCTCTTTCGGTAGATGTACACTTATGTGATGTTGCAAAAGTAGTCGCCTAAATATGGTGTTTGGTAGATGCCTAGGTGCCCAAGTAGTACCCAATTAGAGTCGCCCACTTGGAGGAGAGGGTAGATGCCCAACCTTGCAAGATGAGGGGGAAAAAGGGTAGTCACCCTATTTGGTATCACCAAAAAGAAATGGAGTCATTCCAATTGATTTGCATGCTAATATTTGATGGTGGCGTTGCCCTAGTCTTGATGAAGAGCTAGTAGGTGCCTAGGTGTTGTGAGACCCCAATGTCAGACGCCCAACAAGAATGGAGGTCGCCCAATCTATGTGGCCAAGTGGTGGTCACCTCATATGGAGAGAGTTCTAGATTCGGTAGTTGCCTAAGTTTTGGTTAGGTGGGGAGAAAATAGGGCATCACCCAATTCATGCCATGTTCAAAAAGTAGGAGTCACCCAGATCCCTATGATGAGGAAATAGGATGTGGCCAAAATTGTGAGTTGTCAAATAAAAGAGAGTCACCCAATTACACTTAGGGAGTTGCCCAATCCTTGAGGAAATAGGATGTGGCCAAAATTGTGAGTTGTCAAATAAAAGAGAGTCACCCAATTACACTTAGGGAGTTGCCCAATCCTTGCAGGGATAGACACCCATTTCATGGTTGACATAAAAAGAAGTGGTCACCTTTTTTCTTGCTATTCTCTTCTAAAAGCAAGGCGTCACCGATGTTTTGCAATTGATTCATTGTCTTCCCAAAAGCAAGGCAAGTGTGATGCTAAATTCCACACTTTGAGGCGAGTGAATTCTTACAAATTGCATTCCTTGAAATAAGGTAAGTAGTCTCTCCAATTGCATGCCATGAGAGCGAATTGGGCAATTTTTTTTTTTCTTTGAGAAAAAAGCACTTAGTATTAAGTGCTTGAGGTGAGTGCATGTGGGCTTCTAGCTTTCCAAACTGGCCTTCAACGGAAGTGAGCATTTATGATGTGATCTATGGCACACTTCTCACCATTGTAAAGAGGTTTTATTACATTGATTTTATGGGCTATTCAACAAAGCTTTTTGAGGTTTTCAATCAGCAATCCTTCTTTTGGGTACTTCTTTAGATATTCCTTAGAAAGAGTTGTAAATCAAATTAAAGTCATCATAATTACACTCAAACCCTATGCAAGTTTTTTCTTCAACCCCTTGTGTACCTAAGTCGTAGAGTCTCAGAGTTGTGCTAGCTGAGACTGTACGTCAATTGCCCACAAGTGCATATGGTGGTGGATTAGTACACATTTAATTATCAATCGGTGAATTTAGAAATATCAAATGTATGAAGACATGTGCACACATGATGGCAAATGAAGTGAAAGTGCTTAACAATGAATGTATCGTAGATTCATTTACCTCTCAAGTCACTTATCCCCCTGAAAATGCATGCCATGATTCTTGTCGCAACAATAAGCACAAATTAGGCCTTTTCTCTCAGCTTAGATATCCAAATATGGTCAATAATGGGTTCATTTTGAAGCTCTCGATGAGACGCATCTAATGGCCCTAATCTGACAAACAAACTTTGAGTTATGAGCAAAATATTGAATGGTGGGAAACAAACACTCCAACTTCGAAACTCACAAAGCTTCACACATGCACTACAATGGTTTAAACAAGAAGGGGAGGGGTAGATAACACTCCTAGACACATGTTTCAAGCATCAAACACACATGCAAGCTCTTGGAGAAGAAGATACTCAGCAGAGAAGAATCAAATTTGAAATTTGAACCTGATTACTCACAATGGCAAAAAAGTTCATCAAGTGACTTATATACATGTGCCCTAAAAATGGTCTTTTCACACAAGAGACCGATAGTTTTATTGAAAAACACTAATTCTTACTATTGTATAGAGCTAATGTTACAATGTTTAGTAATCATGCATTTAGAAGACTCCTTTAGAGAATCTACATGGCTTTTGACATGATATCATGGGAATTCAAAAAAGAAAATTATGCCTAGATTAACTTTTTGGGGCTTGCTTTTCTTTGCTCCTTTCTTCTACAACACTCTCCCATGGAGTAGAAGCGAAGCTTTAAAAAAGCAGTACAATGGGCCAAGGAGTACATTATCTTATACCCATGGAGTAGAAGCGAAGCTTTAAAAAAGCAGTACAATGGGCCAAGGAGCACCGACCATATTATGTGGACCCTAAGTTAGTCCTAGTGGAACTTTCTAGCAAAGAACAAGATCATAAACTTGGTAAGAAAATTGTTAAACCTACTTAGGAGATAAATGAAACAGGAAATGAAAAGGAGAATTTCGGGCACATAAGAAACATCACAATTAACCAAATGCATTTAGTCTATGGATGATATAGACAATAGCCTTTGCTTTTAGAATTGTACCCAAAAAAATACATTTCATTGCTTTATCATACAATTTCATGCATTGCTGTTCAAGTACTAATGCATAAGTGAGACAACGAAAGACATAGAGATTAGCAATAGATGGCTTGGGACCATGTCAAGCCTGAGAGAATGAGCTAAGTACTATTCCTATCCCTATTAGTGAAGAAGAAGCATTCTTGCAAGACATATAGCTTGAAGGGAAGCAAAATTATCACTGGAGTAACCCACAAAGCAAAATGATTATGGTACCGTGTATGCACATCACAAAGGTAAGGTTCATCTTGGATTACAATGAAGCTAAATCAAGGAAGAAACTTAGAAAGAATCACACTCAAGATGTAGAATGTCATTAAAGGACAAAACCTCACTTGCAAGGTACTCGTATTACTCGAAGGAGGAATGCGAATACAAAGGTAGAAGCATGGCTTAGTGACCCCCAATGCTGAGGGTTCCAAATATTCTAAGGTCACCACATTAGCCATAGGTGCCTTAAGCTTAGGCTCCTATTTCTGTTGATTGGATTCTTTTGCTTCTTCACATTCCCATCTTCTATGTCCATATTGCAAACAAAATTGACACTGTATCGGTTGATTCCCCGCATTGCTAGGGCCTAATTGTCGAAACCTCCTACCTCTATCGAATTCTTGAAAGTTTTGTTGGAACCCTTGCCTTTGTTCCAGAACTTGTTGTGGACCTGAGTACTACGGACGTCCTGATAATCTAACATCTTCGTTGTCTTGCCATTCTCCGGAGTGGACCGGTGGGTTATATCGCATCAAATTTCCTTTCCATGAAGGAACATCTACTTGTGCGGAAGCTACTAATGTGTTGCTTGCGTTAAATCTGCATTCCTCTAGACTATGATTATTCTTATTATAGATTGGACAAAATACCTCGTGCAATGCACAATCAACCATGATGTGGCCCACATTCCTGGACTGTAAACAATACAATTAATGTACTGGATTTGTACTTTTCTTCACCATTGGATTGGTCTTCTCGGAGCCCAAATTGGCCAACTATATTTTTCGGTCCATGCTGGTCACTGAATTGATGATTTGGTCAAGGGTACGAGTTTGGTCCATTGTATACATGTAGATCTTTTCTTTAATAGCTGGTTGAAGTTCATCAACAAAAAATTATTGCAGCATTTCTTTTGAAGGACATTTGTCTGTTGGAAAATACCGCATCATAGATATGAAATCGGATGCATATTGTTCCACCATTCCCTTTTGCATCATATATTGAAGAGTAGCATAAAGCTCCAAAATGCTCTTGGTGGTCGGAAATTGCTCTAAGAAAGCCTCTTTTAATTCATCATAAGAGGAAAAATGGTCTCGAGGGTACTCGATGAGACATTTAACTACATCGCCTGCTAGCATAGCTTGAAATACTTGAAACTTATGGTTATCATCTTGTAAATTATGATGATTATAGATATATTGATTTTGGAATGTGCGCACATGCACATTCGGGTCTTCATCTATTCTTCCATAGAAATGATTATAATTCAACCATGGCTACTGATTTTTGTGTGACGTCGAGTCTTCAAACTCCTACAAGGCACCAAATTGAGTTGAAGGAGCTAGAGCTAATGCCAACTCGGAGTGGGGTTCGCTTCTGCCACTTTGGCCTATTTTTGCAGGGTATTTTTCTTCTTGCTAGTGGCTCTACTGGTCGATTCTGTTGGGTTCCCCTTGCCATTAGGCTTTGGCTAGCTTGTCGTCTCTCCACTCAAAGATCTAGTCCTTCAAGTACTTTTGAGATAAAACTCCATTTTCCACCCATTACAACAATTCTTCTCGAATGTTAGTTGCATCCTCAAGGGAGATATCTTCAAGATTTAATGTTGTTATAGTCTGTTGAATGAATTCGTCCAAATACTCGTGATGGTAATTACTTTTTAGGTACTCCTTACCACTCTACAATGACATCAAACTTCCCTATGCTATGATTCATCGTTGACCCCATCCCATCATGGTCGCCAATGTTTGGTTTAGTACTCTAGGTCAGTGAAATACAACATAGTATCCCCAAAGGACTGGGATCAAGAACATGGATTATGACTGCAATACTACAATCATAACATGCGTTTACATCCCTTCCTTTACTTTCATCGCATAAACTTCAAGATAACACACTGTGTTGTACACAAAGATTCTGTGCTCACAGACAAAATTCAGAAAGAAAAATGATGTCGACAATAGAAAGTACTCATTGATTATTAGAATTGTAAAAAATGACTTTTGTTGTTCTAGAATTACCTGACTCAACTCTAGACTACAAGTTGCTGTTTGAGAGGCCCTGGCTGAAACAACCCAAAGTATTGTAGGACTGGTCAGCACACGAACTTATTTTCAAAAGTAACCACTGAAAGTATGTAGATCCATTGGATAAGATGAATCCATGCAACCTCCATGCTCGACCTTACATAGCCAAACCTGTGCATATGTTGGATGGACTTTCAGAGGATGAAGAAGAAGCTTTTCTCAATGCTAACTAGGATTTGCTCACCTTGGGAACAGTCGACTTACAAGCGGTTGCAAATAATTGGAAGCCGGCCGTCTGTTTGGTAGTTCTGGTTACAGAAGAAGGGGACCTAGCTATGGATCAAGCTTTGAATGCCCAAACTTTCCACCATTGATTCCAGTCACCTGAGGATATACCCATGCCACGATAGTTTTATGTATCGGAAGATCAATTTATCACCTACGATCTAGGAAATGAGGATACACCACGACCGGTCAAGATTAAGGCGGGGTTACCAAAAAATTTTCAAAATGATCTACTACAGTTGTTGACCGAGTTCCAAGATGTATTTGCATGGGACTATCGAGATATGAAAGGGTTGGACCCTCACATCTATCAACACTGTGTGATGCTCAAGCCGGATGCACGCCCAATCAAGCAACCTAGTTATTGCATGAACCCAAATTATGCTGCTCAAGTGAAAGCTAAATTGGATCGCTTGCTGAAATTAGGTTTCATCGTTCCCATTGAGCACGTAGAATGGATTTCACCTATTGTTATCGTCCCAAAGAAAAATAAGCAGTTACATTTCTGTGTGGATTATCGGAAACTAAATGCGGTGATCGTATCAGATCCCTTCCCACTTCCCTTTTTGGATACAATGCTCGATGATGTTGCCGGATGAGAAATGTATTCCTTTTTGGATGGTTACAGTGGCTATAATCAGGTGCGCATGGCTGAAATTAACATACCAAAGACTGTGTTTATTACAAATTGGGGTGTATATGCATGTACGGTGATGTGGTTCAATCTTTGCAATGCTCCTAGTACCTTCCAATGATGTATGCAAGAAATTTTTTCCCCCTACTTAGCCACCTTTATGCGAGTGTATCTGGATGATTTTTCGTTATCGAGTGATACATCGGCTCACCTTTACCACCTACGGTACTGCTTCTCTAAGTGTCGAGAGTTTCGGTTGTGCTTAAATCCCAGCAAGTCGGTCTTTTTGGTTTCTTGTGGCAAGCTGCTTGGTCATATTATTTCAAAGCAAGGCATTCAAGTGGATCTAGATAAAGTGCAAGCCATGTTAAATGAACCTTCCCCTACGACACCAAAGGAAGTTATGCGATTCCTTGGCCAAATACGCTGGCATGGGTGGCATCTTCGATGGCTCACACATTTAGCCATACCCCTGAATCGATTGATCACTAGCAATCCTCGACAGTTTGTGTGGACTGAGGAGTGAAAAATTACCTTTGATCGATTGAAAACACTATTAACCCAGGCTCCTATAGTGCAAGCACCAAACTCACAGCTTGCGTTCCTTGTCTTTGTGGATACATCAGATAGTTCCATCGGTAGCGTGCTCATGCAAAAATAAGATAAGTGGTTTTGTCCTGTCTATTATGCTAGTCAATGATTAGATGCTGCTGAATGAAATTATTCCGTCACTGAGTGCGAATGTCTTGGCTTGGTTTATTCGGTGAAGAAATTCTGGCACTACTTACTGGGCCGCCAATTTAACTTCCATGTGGATCATGCTGCTCTGGTTTATCTTGTCCACCAGCAACATTTAGGGGGCAGATTGCTTGATTCCGGTGAACTTCCCCGTCGAATTGATGATACTACCCCTGCTATCTATGTGACTGATTCGGTCCAAGATGATGGTTAGGAGCTCCCGATGGCACCTTCATATTATGATACTCTTATGATGTTTCTCACGAGTGGTAGCTCCCCGATTAATACTTCTACTTCAGCTCATCGTAAATTGGTAATGTATAGTCAACAGTTTCGGATTGTTGTAGTACAATTGTATTACATGGATCGTTCTGGTGCACTATTATGGTGTATTCCACCCCATGAAGTTCCTTCGATTATTGATATGGCCCATTCTACTCCTTCTGGTGGTCATTTTTCGATCAATCTTACTTACTGGAAAATCTACACGGTGGCTTATGGTGGCCTACTCTGCAGCGTGATATTTCCAGTTATATTAAAACATGTGATGCTTGCCAACAATCGAGACAACCTTTACAACGGCATCATTTTCCACTACAGCCTATTGCTCCCCTTGAACCTTTTCAAAAGTGGGGCTTGGATTTCATTGGTCCCATTACACCTCTAGCTACGATTACTAATCATTGATATATACTGACTTGTATGGATTATGCTACTCGGTGGGCAGAAGCTTGGGCTTTACGGTCTGCCACTACGTCAGTGGTGGTCAAATGTTTGATGAATGATGTGTTCCCTCGGTTCGGTCTTCCCTTAGAGATTGTTTCGGATCAGGGCACACATTTTGTTAATTCCTTACTGCAAGCGCTTACTCGCACCTTGTAGATTGTTCATAAATTAAGCTCTCTGTATTATCCTCGGGCCAATGGTCTTGCTGAAAGTACCAATAAAACCCTACTTAACATGCTCAAGAAATTATTTCTGGAATGTCCAGAGCATTGGGATCAATTCCTTCCTTCAGTTATGTGGGCATACCATACAACTTACAAAGTGGCTATAGGGAATACGCCTTTCAAATTGGCATATGGGTTGGAGGCCATTGCACCCATGGAGTTGGTGGTACCTAGCCTTAGGGTGGCATTGCATCATAAGGACTTACCGAAGGAATCCTTTCTTTTGGATGTGTTGCGGTCCTTAGACGAACAATGCTGGGAAAGTTTTCTAATGCTGCAAGAAGTTCAACTGCGACAAGCCAAGATGCATGATCCATTTCTTTGCACTTTTGTTTTTACCAAAGAACAATTAGTTCTGTTCTATAATGCTAAGTCTAATCGTTCAGTTCAAACTTCGATGGTTTGATCCTTACTGTATTTAATCGCAGGTTGGACCTGCTATGTTCCGATTATCCACTTTAACTGGTACCCTTCTCCCTAAGTCGATAAATGGATCGAAGCTTCATCCCTATTATCGCGCGCCTTCTTCATCTTGATGATTTCTTGGTATTTTTAGTCTTCGCCTAGGTTATGCCACTGTTCAGGCCCGACATCCCTTTCGAGTCCACGCGTTCCGATTGACCGACTAACTATAACATTCCTATTTTATTACCTAACCATGATTAGTCACCACACTATGTGTCTAAGATTTTGTTAATGCATGCATGTCATCATTATGTGTGCATATTTCCAACAACGGGTGATGATTATGTTTCTTCCTGCATTTCCATTCGATGTTTTTACTTAATCACGTTCTTCTCCCTCTTTTTCGCTATTGTGTTTTGCGCATTTGAGTGTTCTGTGTTATCACCTGTTTTTGTACTCTCGTGCTCGCCATGTAGGCTTTGGCTAATATTGCTACTAGCCGCGCTCCGGAATTGAGTGAGTTTGTGCGCACTTGTGGGCTTTTGGCATTCGCTGAACTACCCTGGCATTTGGTTGAATGTCATCCTTTCTTTGTGCAGATCATCTTTGCCATTGCTAATACTCTCGCTACCGAAACTTGCTCGCCACTCACCTGTCTTAACCCGCGTGTCGTCATCACCCTAAACACCATCGTTGATGGATTCCATCTCCCTTAGGAGGGTAGTGTAGAGGAACCCCTCTTACCACTGTTGACCATGAAATAGCTCTTTCTACGACATTCTTCAAACGAATTTGTCATTCTTTGTCACCCTGAATCGGAGCAATCAGCACTACAATTTCTTATAGCTACAG
Organism: Ceratopteris richardii; assembly: GCA_020310875.1. Classification (NCBI taxonomy): domain Eukaryota; kingdom Viridiplantae; phylum Streptophyta; class Polypodiopsida; order Polypodiales; family Pteridaceae; genus Ceratopteris; species Ceratopteris richardii. The sequence goes on from CM035428.1 coordinate 111,998,717, forward strand.
TTAACCTCCAAAAATGCCCGTATGGCATTTCCTGACCCTTCTATTTGATGATCAATGCCGCTACGTGTGAAGAAGTTAATTTTGCTTCATTTTTCTTCCGGTGCATTCACCGAGAATGCTAGATAGATTCTCGACAATTGGCAAAGGGCGGTATCCCTCGGACCCGATTACCACATCTGCTGACATTCCTCCTCCGGGCGATTCAAGCTGCACAACCTCCTCCCCTGAATACACTTCTCTTCCATGAGGAGTCCATGCAAGTGATGGAGGTCGATGATGACGATGATCTCCTACAGTTTTTTAAGGAGAAGCGCCACAAACTGAGCCCCTCCCACAATCAAGCACAACTGTCCTCAACCATTCAGTTGCAGGATATTTCTTCTTTTGCTCAGAGTTTTTTTGCTCCACCATCCCCTAAAGACCAAGTTGCTCCTGACACTGTCATTGAAGATGTCCATCTCGATGATACAATTGTGTAGTCACAGCCTCATCCATAGGAGCCAGCGCCCGACACAAAGATTATACAACTCGTAGAGAAAGTGCAACCTGAGGAGGTGACTGCCGAACCCAATATCTCGCCTCTTGCAGTAACCACTCTTGCCCTACTATCTTCACCACCACACCCACCTCTTCCTCTTTCTCCTTCAAATGTGCCTTTGCCGCCTAGCCCTCCTCCTTCAGCGTGTCATTCGACAGCATGTCCTCTCCCTTCCTCCCCTGATTATTCGCCTCCTTCGTCGTCTGCCACAGTTTTTGCTAACCCCTCTTGGCCAATCTCCACCTCTATTGTTCCTGACTCATTGGACCAAGTAGCTCAGATAGTTAATTACCTTATTCATCTTTCCAACCATCTCCCCCATCACGTACAAATCGCCCAACAATCCCTACGAATGGAGTACCAATCCAAGGTGCATTTTTTTGAAGCAGACATTGCACCACTCCAAGAAGAGGTGCTATCAGATAAAGCAGAAGCCAGTTCATTACAGGAACATATTTGAATTCTCCAAGAATAGTTGAATGAGAAGAATTCCATCATTGCAGCTCACAATGATGAGATTAGCAAGCTAACTCACATAGTGACTGATAAGGACAATGCACCGCTTTGGGTAATTTACTAGAGACCACGCACGCTGAATTGTTACGGTTGAGCAAAAGGGTTAAGAGATGGCTGAGTTAGCCTTACAAGCAGAAATAGAATTAAAGAAAGTTACCAAAGGGCTCTTTCAGAAAAGCCAATCCCTGGAAAATGAAATAGGGCGAACTATTCAATTGAAGAAGGATGTCGAAGCCATCCAGAAAGAAAGGCAAGATTTCTATAGAACCATGTAGTTCCAATCCCAAGAGCTCAAATGGAGAGAGAAATAACTGGGTACACAACACGAGCAATTATCACGCATTGATGTAGAGGTTGCCGAAATGAAGCTACAATGTGATGCGGCGCTTGCTAATGACTTCTATCTTCAAGAGGCTTTTTTTGCAGAGTAAAAGCTGATGCCTTACTCTTCCAAGTGACCGCTTCCTGCTCTATGCAGACTGATGCACATCTGGTTGAGCCCCAAGTTTCGAAGGAGATGTAAGAATCCCTCAAGCAGAAAATATCCCGCACCTTTAAATTAACAAGATCCATGTATATCCAAGGAATCATTGATGATTCCTAAATCTTGTAAATTTCTCTGCTAGGTTCGAGTCTAGCATGCGTGCCAGTGTCAGGCTATCGGAATATTATTTAGAAGAATAATTGTAATTAGAAAAGTCGTGCACTGAAAGGGTGTCGCAAAAACGTTGTACCATTTTTCCTAATCAATAGAGTGTGCACGGAAGAGATGATAGATGCATCGCTGGACTGTTCGATCTGGGCGATGGTCTGGAGTTGATTCTGTTCGAGTTATGTTACTTGGAGAGTTGTCTGTAAGAATCGGTATTCACTATTGAAGTGAATCAGGTATTGTGTAAATATTTTATGGTGTTGAAGTGAGGTGTGAAGTATAATAACAATAATAAAGTAAGAGTAGAAGTTCGGCGTACGTGGTGGTTTAAGAAATTATTTTACGTTGGAAGTGTAGTTGAATCTACTGTAATTGTTTGGAGGTAATCAGTGAAGTTAATTTCGGAAGTTGAACAGTGATTTGGGAAAATACATAAAGGGCATCTGAATTATCAGACCCCTGACCATCCCAAGAACCCACGTGTAAACTTTAACAATTTAGCCACTTTAACAACTTCTTCGTATTCCTTCACACCACTCCATACTTCGGAATATAGAATCAACACTAAAAAATTAGAAATTCCAAAACTCTTGTGATCTTCATAAAAATCCCATTTCCTATTACATAGAAAATACATGTTACAAATAATGTGGTCGTCCACACCAACTGCTAACACTAGACACTTTGAAAGTTCAAAATTTTTGTAATTTTGGACTCCTATGAATTACTTAACATTGTCATGGGACCGAGAGGATTGGATTGAGAGCCTATACTACTTAAAGCTCTAGAAAATTCACGATGGATGATTTAGCCATATCCAAATCTTCTATGAGCTTGGAAGAGGCAGAATGCAAATGCATTATGTGAATTGTCACTAGTATAAGTGATTCTGTGCTTACTTTAGTTCAACATACTACTAAAGCACATGAGACTTAGGGCATATTGGCTCGACAATATGAGATCAAGAACCACACTAGGGTACATAATCTAGAAAAGCAGTTGGCAAATGAAAAGCATTCCGATGTTGAAAAGGCTAAAGATTTTATCAAACAGATAAAACATCTAAAAAATCAATTGGCTACAATTGGTGTTGTAAAGCTAATTCAAAGATGTGTGTGTATTCTTCCAGCAAAGTATGATGGATTAGTAACATCCCCTAACACTTAGGTAAGACCAACTCCCCTTATCTTTGATTGTCACAATCCACCCTTAGACGTACCAGAATTATCCTCTGATGGATTACATAGATCAAGGAGAATAGTGGAGCAAAGAAGAGCCTCAAAACACATTGTTAGCATGGCTCTAATGGCATATATAATGGGCTCAATAAAGGAACCTACCACCATTGAAGACGCCTTTGATGATCTAGGTTGGAGAGAGGCAATGTAGTCTGAGTATGATAGTTACTCAAAAATGATACATGGGATCTAGTTGACTTGCTGCCGAAGAAAAGGTAATAGTTACTAAATGGATTTGGAAAGCTCAGTATAAATCAGATGGCACATTAGAAAAGTATAAGGCAAGATTAGTTGCACAGGGTTTTTCACAAATTGAAGGTTTTGATGTTCAAGAAACCTTTGCACCAATAGCACACATGACAACTATTCAGGCAGCACTTGTAGTAGCTGCACAAAAGGTGTGGTCTATTCTTCAGATGCATGTCAAATTTACATTTTTGAATGGTCACCTCAAGGAGGAGGTATATGTATCTCAACCACTAGGTTTTTAGGTTCCCAATTCAAAAAATAAAGTTTGCAGGTTGAAGAAAGCTTTGTATGGACTTAAGCAAGCACCATGGACTTGGTACCAATGGATAGTAATTTTTTCAAAAATGCGGTTTTTGAAAGGAGTACTTCTAATGCTAATCTATATGTAATGAAAAGGGATAACAAGCTACTTGTTGTAATTGTATATGTAGATGATCTTATCATTTCAAGACATCATCAAGAACTCATCAATCAAACTCGGATCAGCTTGGGAACTGAGTTTGAAATGACAAACTTAGGTCTACTCCATTTTTGTCTAGGAATTGAATTATGGCAAAGAAAGGATGGCATTTTCATCTCACAACAAAAGTATGCCAAATAAATTCTTTAGGCATTTGGAATGATGGACTGCAAACCAACTAGCACACCTATGGAGGTAAATCATAAGCTATCTATGGATGATAACATGCCTGATGTATATGCTAAGAAGTATAAGAAGCTCGTTGGAAGTCTTATTTTTCTATGCAACACTAGATAACCATCTGTTATGCTGTTGGAGTGTTAAGTAGGTTTTCCAACAAACCTAAGGTCATTGGAATGCTAGAATGCGAATTCTAAGGTACATTGCAAGAAGCTTGGATTTTGGAATTCTTTATACCACAGGTGATAGAATTCAAGGATATTGTGATTTAGATTGGGCTAGAGATTGTGATTATAGAAAATTAGTTTTTGGATTTTTTTTTTTGTTTGGTTCATGAATATTTTCTTGGGTAAGTAGGAAGCAACCAACTCTTGCACTCTCGTCTACTGAAGCAGAGTACAAAACAACTTGTTTTTCTTCTCGTGAGGCAATCTCATTAAGGAGAATACTTGTAGATATAGGCTTTCCATAAAAAATGGTGACTATACTTAAGTGTGATAATCAAAGCTGTATGGCCATTTTAGAGAACCCAATATTTCATGCTAGCACCAAGCATATAGAAGTACCGTACCATTATGTTCGTGAACTAATTGATGATGAAATTGTGAAGCTAGAATATTGCCCATCAGAGGCAAATTGTGCTGACATATTCACTAAAGCATTTGGAAGAGAGCAACTCAACATGCATCTTCAATAGATGGGCATAGGACCAAGACCTACTTGATTTATCATTTGGTAAACATTGAGGGTTGGTGTTAGTATATGATCAGTGTCTACCCCTCATGATTGTATGTACTAATGCACATTTTGTAAGGCCCCCATTATGAGGAGAAGCCAAACATGCATTACCCAATTGATGGGAATCCCAACTTTCATGTTGGATGATGCAAGGTATTATAAGGAAAGGGAGTTACCAGGGTCCCCAATTGTGGGTTTGGGGCAATAGGGAATGTTGGAGATAGATGTCTGCGGAAGCACGCGAACAACACAAGGAAGAAGAAGAAGCTTGGAGCACAAACACACAATAGTGAATGTATTACTAGAGAATGTACAAAGATAAGTAGCCCATTAGGGCAATAGGTGTATATACAAGCCGGGGGAAAAAAACCTCCTAAAGAGGGAAAAAAGTGCCCCGGCGGTCCTAGTGTGTTCACACACATCACTACCTAAATATATCAACAAATCCCCCCTGGGAGTGATGCGGTGAACAAGTAGCTGGCACTCATGTATAAGGAAGTGCCAAGCTATGTGGAAATCACTCCACAAAAGGAAGTAAGCCCAAAGCTTTGCGGAAAGCTTCAAACTTCTTCCTACGCAGAGCCTTCGTGAAAAGGTCTGCAATGTTCTCCTGTGTGGGAACATATGCCAAGTTGATCTCCCCAGCAGAGAACCTCTCCCTGACATAGTGATAATGCACCTCAATGTGCTTAGTGCGAGCATGGAACACAGGGTTCCTCGCAACTGCCAATGCGCTCTGACTGTTAGTGAAGATGGTGGTGGAAGAAGACTGGCCAACACCCAAATCAGCCGTAAGGCGTCTGAGCCACACACACTCAACAGTCGCTGTGAAAGCTGCCCTATACTCAGCCTCACAACTGGAAGTGGCCACAGTAGGCTGCTTCTTGCTCAACCAAGATATACATGAGCTACCAAGCATGAAGCAAAACCCACTGGTGGACACACGAGTGTCATAGCAACCAGCCCAATCTGAGTCAGTAAAAGCATGCAAATTTGGCGGTAGTGATCCCCCCTTGGGATAAAACAACCCAAGTAGCCGAGTACCACTCAAGTAGCGAAAGATGCGCTTAACCACCTTCCAATGCGTGACTCCGGGGCAATGCATAAACTTGCTCATCTGTGAGACAGCAAACTGAATATCTGGCCGAGTAATGCATAAGTAAATCAAGCATCCAACAGCCTGTTGATAGAGAACAGCATCAAATGCATCTCCAGCATCATGAAGAATCAATCATAAACCTGTCTCCATAAGAGTGGCAATAGGCTTATAGTCTTCAAGGCCAAAACGCTTCAATAATGTGTCAATATATTTCGTTTGACACAAAGCCATTCCACCATCAACTTGCATAAACTGAATGCCCAAATAGTGATGCAAATGCCCCAAATCAGACATCTCAAATGAGGCATGCAAATCAGCCTTAAAATCAGCAATATGCTTCTCAATAGGACTAGTGAGCAGCATGTCGTCAACATAGACAACAATGATCAGAAGCACATCATTAGCACGCTTAACATATAAGGTGCTTTCAGTTGGACTATTTTCAAAACCATGTGCAATCAGATAGGCATGTATCTTCTCATACCAAGCATGTGGTGCTTGCTTTAAACCATATAACGCCTTCTTTAACCTGCACACTTGGTTTTCATGCCCTTTCTGCACAAAGCCACGGGGCTGAAAAACATACACTTCTTCATGCAAGTCACCATTCAGAAATGCTGTTTTAATGTCCAACTGATGTACATTCCAACCATGATGGGCTGCAAGTGCACAAATGCTCCGAACAGTAGTCATACGGCATGTAGGTGCAAAGGTCTCATCAAAATCAATGCCTCTTTCCTGCGCATAACCCTTTGCAACAAGCCTAGCCTTATACCTGTCAACTGTACCATCAGGTTTACGCTTCAGCTTGTATACCCACTTAGTGCCAATGGCCTTCTTGCCAGGAGGCAAGTCACATAAAGACCATGTACCATTCTTCATTATAGCATCATATTTAGATTGCATAGCAGCCATCCAATTTTCTGAATTTTGTGCTTCATCAAAAGAAACAGGCTCATTCTCATCACAGAGGCTAGACACAGCCATAGCATAGCAATCTGATGCAAAGGAGGCACTATGAGAGCCTGGACAAGTACGATATGACAAAGGTGCATCTAATTTGCTGTCACGCAAAGTCTACACCAGCCATTTTGGCATAGTTTTTGCCTGCTCAATATCAGCTCTCTCATCAACAAGTGCATCATGTAAATCTGCATCAGAAATAGAATGATCTGCATCATCATATGAAACCTGCAAAGGCTGAGAAGTTGCCTCATTAGGACTAGCACTAGATTGTCCACCTGTAAAAAGAGGCATCAACGTATCATACATGTCTTTGGAGCTAACAGATGTCTCCTTAGTACATGAAAGCAATGGCTGAATAACATCTTCCACAAAGACAACATCACGGCTAACCAGAATGCGTTTAGTCTGTGGATGATAAAGACGATAGCCTTTACTTTCAGAACTGTACCCAACAAAAATACATTTTACTGCCTTATCATCCAATTTCCTACGATGTTGTTCAGGCACTAATGCATATGCCAAACAACCAAAAACACACAGATGAGCAACAGATGGCTTGCGGTCATGCCAAGCCTCATATGAAGTGATAGACTGCATCGCTTTAGTGGGACACCTGTTCAATACATATGCTGCACACATGACAGCCTCAAGCCAGAAACTATGTGGTAAAGCCTGACTCTTGACCATGCACCTCGCCATCTCCATGAGTGACCTGTTCTTTCGTTCAGCAACTCCATTCTGTTGAGGTGTATACAGCAGTGTACACTGGTGTTTTATCCCACGTTCAGCCAGAAATGCATTAAAATCAAAAGACATATATTCCCCCCCTCGATCAGAATGGAGGGTGCCCATTTTACATGCTGACAGATTTTCAACCAAAACCAAAAACTATTTAAAGCACATGAACACTTCGAACTTTGCTTTAAGTGGATATACCCATGCATGCCTAGAAAAATCATCAATGAAAGTCACGAAGTAAAGGTAATTCCAAAAAGAGGGTGTCTGCATAGGACCACATACATCACTATGTACAAGCTGCGATTTCTGCATAGCCCGAATTGAACCATCTTTTGGAAAGGAGGAACGCTGCATTTTGCCCAAAATACAGCCTTTACATACATGTTTTCCAGGTGCCTCAAGCTTGGGCAAAGAAGACACCATATCAGATTTCTGCAAGCGTAGCAAACTAGCAAAATTCAGATGACCAAAGTGTGCATGCCAAAGCTTTGCATCTGAGATAGCCTGAGAATCATGAACTGCACATGCCGAATCATTCACAGATCTTTCATAGTCTATGAGCTTATACAGCCCACGACATAAAATGCCAGAAGCAATAATAGCATCGCCATTGACAGATCATGAACTGTATATCTGTCATCAACAAATTTCACAACCAAGCCAATCTTGGCTAATGCAGAAACTGATAACAGATTCTTCTTGATCCCTGGCACAAATAAAGCATCTGACAAGGTGAAAGAACTACTATCAGCAGTAGTCAGAATGATCTTACCAACTCCCATAACAGGATAAGAGGAGTTGTTGGCACATGTGACAGTATTCCCTGTAGGGGCAGGCTCCAGTGAAGAGAAGAAACTGCACTGCGAGGTAATATGTTTGGTCGCCCCACTGTCAAAGTACCAAACATTTGAGTCCACTGCAGACATGCACTGCTCATGAGAAGATGGGTCAAAACTGCAAACAGTAGTAAACGCCCATTCTTCTTCTTGCACAAGATTTGCAGACTCTGTTTTTGGTGTAGAGGCCTCTGCAACAACCATTCCAGCCTCTTTCTTCTTTGCCTCTTTTGCAGCCAGTTTTGGACAGTTCTTTATGATATGATCATTCCCTTTATAGTACTTGGAAAACAGTTTCTGCTTTTTTGATTTCTTCTCATCTTTATCCTGGTTCTTCGAATGTGCAGCATTTGCAGATTTCTGCTTACTAGTAGAAGAGCTCCATTTTCCTTTGCCCTTCTGACTAGCCAAGAAAGCTTGATCTGCAACACGCATAATGGACCTGTTCTGCCTGGACTGATCTTCCTACAACAGAACATAGACTAACTCCTCAAATGATAAGGCATTCGGATTGCCTTTCATCATCAACCGAAGAGTAGAAGCAAAACTCTGATATGAATCAGGAAGACCATTCAGAACGATCTGCACAAGTGAGCTATCTGGTATAACCTCATCAACAAAAATTAACTGTTCCTTCAAATCTTTGATCTTTGTTAGGAAACTGTCCATAGAATCACCTTCATTCATGTGCTCACTCTCCAACTGTTTTCGAAGGTAAGCAACACGAGCCTCATTCCTAGCTTGGTACAATGTGGTTAGTGTATCCCAAGCATCCCTAGCCGTTCTGCAAGAGCGAATATGAGGAATAATGGCACGTTTGACAGACAAAGCTATCAATGCATGTGATTGGGCATCTCTGCCATCCCAACGAATTTGCTCTGCAGTAGGTGCAAAAGAAACAACAGCATGAACAGGAATCTGCGGAATATCATCTTTGACACCATCTTCATCAGCTCCAGCACCTGTATTTGCAGTACCTGTAGTTGCAGGTGTAACAGGACGTCTTTCAACACCCTACACAATGTTCCACAGTCCTTTTGCAACCAAAACATGTCGCATCATATAAGCCCATAATGGGTAGTTGGTACCATCCAACTTATCCTCAACAGCCAACATACAGAATACATCACTGCTTTCAGCCATGGCTGGTGACTAAAATACCTTGATGTAGAAAATTGACTGTATCTCAAAAAGTTGAACAGAACTGCCCAGACGAGTTCTGCTAGACTTGTAGTAGACTTCGAGATGCTTAAACTGGCAAACAGAAACTGGTATATACCTTTGGCACAAAAAGATGAAATAGCCTGCACAAGCGCTGTGATAGTGCGTTCGGGAGGCCGAAACGAGCTCAGATCACGATTTCGGCACCACAGAGTGAAGCAGTTTTGATCTCGGAAACACGCTGAGTATGATCACCAAAATTCATGCGATTTTGAGACTGCAAACGGAGGAGTGTCGACGGCACCTTAGATGAAGCGACGACCTGCTCTGATACCAATTGTTGGAGATAGATGTCTGCGGAAGCACGCGAACAGCACAAGGAAGAAGAAGAAGCTTGGAGCACAAACACACAATAGTGAATGTATTACTAGAGAATGTACAAAGATAAGTAGCCCATTAGGGCAATAGGCGTATATACAAGCCGAGGGAAAAAAACCTCCTAAAGAGGGAAAAAAGTGCCCTGGCGGTCCTAGTGTGTTCACACACATCACTACCTAAATATATCAACAGGGAGCAGCCTCAACTGGGGGGTCTAAGGGGGCTAGCGGCCGCCCTGACTAGGGGGTCCCAAGGTGCTAGCAATGCCCTTGGTGGGGTGCAAGGGCACCACCCCTAGTGCGATGATAAAGGGAATATTCCCTTTCAAAGTAAAAAATCATTTATATTTGTTAGGTTGGTTGAACCGACCTAAGCCGTGTATAGGGACTATGTGGGCGGTGGCTGCCCATGCTCTACTTCCCATGTATAGCCATCCATGGAAGGCCACCCATTATCCTATATATACTTTCTGAATGGTCTTTCTGATTCATATCAGAGTTTTGCTTCTACTCTTCGGTTGATGATGAAAGGCAATCCAAATGCCTTGTCATTTGAGGAGTTAGTCTTTGTTCTGTTGCATGAAGATCAGTCCAGGCAGAACAGGTCCATTATGCGTGTTGCAGATCAAGCTTTCCTAGCTAGTCAGAAGGGCAAAGGAAAATGGAGCTCTTCTACTAGCAAGCAGAAATCTGCAAGTGCTGCTCATTCGAAGAACCAAGACAAAGATGAGAAAAAATCAGAAAAGCAGAAATTGTTTTATAAGTACTGTAAAGGGAATGATCACATCATAAAGAACTGCCCAAAACTGGCTGCAAAAGAGGCTGGAATGGTTGTTGCAGAAGCCTCTACTTCACAAATGGAGTCTGCTAATCTTGTGTAGGAAGAAGAATGGGTGTTTACTACTGTTTGCAGTTTTGACCCATCTTCTCATGAGCACTGCATGTCTGCAGTAGACTCAGATGTTTGGTATTTTGATAGTGGGGCGACCAAACATATTACCTCCTAGCACAGTTTCTTCTCTTCACTCGAGCCTGCCCCTACAGGGAATATTGTTACATGTGCCAACAACTCCTCTTATCCTGTTATGGGAGTTGGTAAGATCATTTTGACTACTGCTGATGGTAGTTCTTTCACTTTGTCAGATGCTTTATTTGTGCCAGGGATCAAGAAGAACCTGTTATCAGTTTCTGCATTAGCCAAGATTGGCTTGGTTGTGAAATTTGTTGATGACAGGTGTACAGTTCATGATCTATCAAATGGCGACGTGATTATTGCTTCTGGCATTTTATGTCGTGGGCTGTATAAGCTCGTAGACTATGAAAGATCTGTAAGTGATTTGGCATGTGCAGTAAATGATTCTCAGGCTATGTCAGATGCAAAGCTTTGGCATGCACGCTTTGGCCATCTGAATTTTGCTAGTTTGCTATGCCTGTAGAAATCTGAAATGGTGTCCTCTTTGCCCAAGCTTGAGGCACCTGGAAAACATGTTTGTGAAGGCTGTATTTTGGGCAAAATGCAGCGTTCCTCATTTCCAAAAGATGGTTCAGTTCGGGCTACTCAGAAATTGCAGCTTGTACATAGTGATGTCTATGGTCCCATGCAGACACCCTCTTTTGGAAATTATCTTTACTTCGTGACTTTCATTGATGATTTTTCCAGGCATGCATGGGTATATCCATTGAAGGCAAAGTCCGAAGTGTTCATGTGCTTCAAACATTTTTTGGTTTTGGCTGAATATCTGTCAGCATATAAAATGGGCACCCTCCGTTCAGATCGAGGGGGGGTATATATGTCTTCTGATTTTAATGCATTTCTAGATGAATGTGGGATAAAACACCAGTGTACAATGCCGTATACACCTCAATAGAATAGAGTTGCTGAACGGAAGAACAGGTCTCTCATGGAGATGGCAAGGTGTATGGTCAAGAGTCAGGCATTACCACATAGTTTCGGGCTTGAGGCTGTCATGTGTGCAGCATATATACTGAATAGGTGTCCCACTAAAGCGCTGCAATCTATCACTCCATATGAGGCTTGGCATGATTGCAAGCCATCTGTTGCTCATCTGTGTGTTTTTGGTTGTTTGGCACATGCATTAGTGCCTGAACAAAATCACAAAAAATTGGATGATAAAGCAGTAAAATGTATTTTTGTTGGGTACAGTTCTGAAAGTAAAGGCTATCGTTTGTATCATCCACAGACTAAACGCATTCTGGTTAGCCGTGATGTTGTTTTTGAAGATGCTATTCAGCCATTGCTTTCATGTACTAAGGAGACATCTGTTAGCTCCAAAGACATGTATGGTACTTTGCTACCTCTTTTTACAGGTGGACAGTCTAGTGCTGGTCCTAATGAGGCAACTTCTCAGCCTTTGCAGGTTTCATGTGATGATGCAGATAATTCCATTTCTGATGAAGATATACATGATGCACTTATTGATAAGAGACCTAATATTGAGCAAGCAAGAACTATGCCAAAATGGCTAGTGCAGACCTTGTGTGACAACAAATTAGATGCACCTCTGTCATATCGTACTCGTTCAGGCTCTCATAGTGCCTCTTTTGCATCAGATTGCTTTGCTATGGTTGCATCTAGTCTCTGTGATGAGCATGAGCCTGTTTCATTTGATGAAGCACAAAATTAAAAAAATTGGATGGCTGCTATGCAATCTGAATATGATGCTATAATGAAGAATGGTACTTGGTCTTTGTGTGACTTACCTCCTGGCAAGAAGGCCATTGGCACTAAGTGGGTATACAAGCTAAAGTGTAAACCTGATGGTACAGTTGACAGGTATAAGGCTAGGCTTGTTGCAAAAGGTTATGCATAGGAAAGAGGCATTGATTTTGATGAGACCTTTGCACCTACATGTCGTATGACTACTGTTCGGAGCATTTGTGCACTTGCAGCCCATTGGAATGTACATCAGTTGGACATTAAAACAACATTTCTGAATGGTGACTTGCATGAAGAAGTGTATGTTTTTTAGCCCCGTGGCTTTGTGCAGAAAGGGCATGAAAACCAGGTGTGCAGGTTAAAGAAGGCATTATATGGTTTAAAGCAAGCACCACATGCTTGGTATGAGAAGATACATGCCTATCTGATTGCACATGGTTTTGAGAACAGTCCAACTGAAAGCACCTTATATGTTAAGCGTGCTAATGATGTGCTTCTGATCATTGTTGTCTATGTTGACGACATGCTACTCACTGGTCCTATTGAGAAGCATATTACTGATTTTAAGGCTGATTTGCATGCCTCATTTGAGATGTCTCATTTGGGGCATTTGCATCATTATTTGGGCATTCAATTTATGCACGTTGATGGTGGAATGGCTTTGTGTCAAACGAAATATATTGACAGATTATTGCAGCGGTTTGGCCTTGAAGAGTGTAAGCCTATTGCCACTCGTATGGAGAGAGGTTTATGATTGAGTCTTCATGATGCTGGAGATCCATTGGATGTTGTTCTCTATCAATGGGCTATTGGATGCTTGATTTACTTATGCATTACTCGGCTAGATATTCAGTTTGTTGTCTCACAGATGAGCAGGTTTATGCGTTGCTCAAGAGTCAAGCATTCGCAGGCGGTTAAGTGCATCTTTCACTACTTGAGTGGTACTCGCCTACTTGGGTTGTTTTATCCCAAGGGGGGATCACTATGGCCAAATTTGCGTGCTTTTTCTAACTCTGATTGGGCCGGTTGCTATGACACTCGTGTGTCCACTAGTGGCTTTTGCTTCATTCTTGGTAGCTCATGTATATCTTGGTTGAGCAAGAAGCAACCTATTGTTGCCACTTCTAGTTGTGAGGCTGAGTATAGGGCAGTTTTCATAACGACTGTTGAGTGTGTGTGGCTCAGATGCCTTATGGCTGATTTGGGTGTTGGTCAGTCTTCTGCCACCACCATCTTCACTGACAGTTAGAGCGCATTGGCAGTTGCGTGGAACCCTGTGTTCCATGCTCGTACTAAGCACATTGAGGTGCATTATTATTATGTCAGGGAGAGGTTCTCTACTAGGGAGATCAGCTTGGCATATGTGCCCACGTAGGAGAACATTGCAGACCTATTCACGAAGGCTCTACCTAGGAAGAAGTTTGAAGCTTTCCGCAAAGCTTTGGGCTTACTTCCTTTTGTGGAGTGATTTACACATAGCTTGGCACTTCCTTATACATGAGTGCCAACTACTTGTTCACCGCATAACTCCCAGGGGGGATTTGTTGATATATTTAGGTATTGATGTGTGTGAACACTCTAGGATCGTCGGGGCACTTTTTTCCCTCTTTAGGAGGTTTTTTTCCCCCGGCTTGTATATACACCTATTGCCCTAATGGGCTACTTATCTTTGTACATTATCTAGTAATACATTTAGTATTGTGTGTTGTGCTCCAAGCTTCTTCTCCTTCCTTGTGATGTTCACGTGCTTCTGTAGACATCTATCTCCAACAATCTTGGCTTTAACTATTTCTAAAATTGATTGAAGATTCACTAGGAACTCCGAATCACTATGATATTTCTTTGACATGCCTGTGGTATTGCGAGCAATTGGATTCATGCCATAATTCATCTCAAAAGGAGAAATTCTTGTCACTTTATGAGGTTTATTATTATAATCTGACTCTACTAATGGCAAATTTCTATCCCAATCTTTCTGCCTCTTAGAGATATATGCTCTCAACATGTCCTTTAGAATCTGATTGGTTGTCTCGGTCTAACCATCTATCTATGGATGGTCACCATGACTCATTTTCAATGAAACTTTTAGTTTGTTAAAAATAAACTTCCAAAAGTGTCCTCTGAATCTAACATCCCTATATGAAACTATGGATGTCGATAACCCATGCAATCTGAAGACATGCTGGATAAATAGCTCCATTGTTTGTTGAGCTTCTACCATCTCCTATGTGGGTATGAAGTGATCCATCTTGCTCAATCTATCTACCACTACTAGGGTAGCATTCTTCTTCCTTTGGGTCCATAGTAACCCCACTATGAAGTCCATGGATACATTATCTGAGTTGTGCTCTAGAATTTTTAAAGGATGTAAAATGTGTGGTGTCTTAACCCTTTCTCCCTTGTTAACTTGATACATAAATCATTGTTGAACATATGTGTGGACATGTCTAGCTAATCTAGGCCACCAGTATGTTCTTCTAATAAGTTGAATTGTCTTGTCAACACTAGGATATCCTACATAAGGAACATCATGGTTATCATACATGACTTTTCTTCTCAAATCTTCAAAATCTAATATGCAAACCTTTCCTTTTCATTTAACTACTCCATTCTCCATTGAGAAATTGGAATATAGACTTGACTTGTTTACTTTACTAGGGGAAGAAACAGCTAAGCTTTCCTCATTTCCTATAATAGATTCATCATTGATGGCTCTAATAATCTGTAATAAGTGTGGATCTTCCACATGTGCTTCCTTTATTTCTTGAAGAAATGAGCTTTCTAGAATTGTAAAGCTCATTTCATACACTATCTATGATCATGCATCATCTACAACATTCTCTTTGCCTCTTCTATACATGATTTCCATGTGAAACTCCTGCATGAGCTCAGCCTAACCAGCCTGTCTGCCTCAAAGATCTGATTGACTACA
The DNA here is from genome assembly GCA_020310875.1 of Ceratopteris richardii. Lineage (NCBI taxonomy): Eukaryota > Viridiplantae > Streptophyta > Polypodiopsida > Polypodiales > Pteridaceae > Ceratopteris > Ceratopteris richardii. The sequence goes on from CM035428.1 coordinate 112,014,074, forward strand.
AAAATACTTGAGTGTAGGGGGATTTGTCTATACCTTAAAGTCTGCACCATAAAGATAGTGTCGTTAGACTTTAAGAGCATGTACCATTGCATACACTTCCTACTCATTCACTAGCCAATTATGTTGTGCACTACTCAACTTTTTGCTTTCAAAATCTATTGGCCTGCCATCCTGGCTCAAGACTACCCCTATGGCTATGCAACTAGCATCTATCTTCAGCTCAAATGGTTTTTGTGGATCTACTGCTTTGAGTATTGGAGCCTCTAAAACGGCTTACTTTAGAATATGAAAACTTTCTTGTTTCTCTTGCTTCCATGTAAAGGGTACATTTCCTTGAAGTAGATTCCTCGTAGGTACTGCTATTCACAAATAAGATGAAATGAATTTCCAATAGAAATCAGACGATCCTAGAAATGACCATAGCTACCCCTCACCTTTAGGAGTAGGCCATGCTAGAATGACTGAGACCTTCTTGGGGTCCATCTAAACCCCATTGTCCAATACCACATGCCCTAAATACTCCATCTTGTGCAGAAACAACTGAGTCTTATCTGGATTTACAAATAATTGAAATTACTTTAATTTATATAGCACTTATGTCAAGTGACTTTCATGATCATGTACATACCAACTATACATCAACAAGTTATCTACAAAATCCATAACAAATTTTCCAATGAATAGATGTCAAATATCATTCATTAACATCATGAAAGTAGCAGGTGCATTAGTCAAACCAAATGGCATAACTAAATACTCATAATGCCCAAAACAGGTCCTAAAGAGTGTTTTGTATACATCCTGCTCCTTAACTCTAATTTGATGGTAGCCACTTTGTAAATCTATCTTACTATGTACAACTACTCCACCCAGAGCATCAATGAGATCATCTATCCTCGGCATGGGATACTTGTGCTTGATGGTCATCTTATTGAGAGCTTTGTAGTTGACCCACATCCTATAAGGTCCATCTTTTTTCTTCACTAGAAGAACTAGTGTTGCAAAGGGTGAAGAGCTAGGTCTCGTAAGCTCTGTTGCTACTTGCACACTATTCTCAAGGTCACTCTATGGTGATTATACAGAGTGTTGGCCTCCTAATGGATTTGGCTTTTAGCATTACAAAGTGATTGAATAGCCAGTCTGTTGCATTTCTCTTGCAAATATCTCTTGATTGTTACAATACTTCTTGTGTTGATTTATTCTTGCCTCTGGAATGGCATGCTAGTCCATTGTAATGTTCATTTAAGCATATTCTTTGCTCATTATAGCTATTGGAAGTGTTAAGAAATTGGACCTTTCTCTTATCTGTGGAGTTGGCATTCTTCCTTTTTTGTGTCTTTGCTATCCATTAATGTTCTTGCACACAGAAATGCCAGAGGGTATGCTTCCCTAAGGAAGAACTCCCTTTTAGTATAAGAAGTACAGGAAGTGTGTGGATATAGTGGCCTTCTCTATAGTTTGGCACCTTACCATAGTTTGATACCCAAGCACCTCCTCCACACAAGTGAATATACAAGGATAAGTCACCCATTAGGATTATAGGTGTATATGCAATATGAGGGGAAACTTCCTAAAGAGGGAAAAAAGTGCCCTAGTGTTCGTAACTGTGTTCACACACATCACTACCGAAATATATCAACAGTTTTGTGCATTATTATATCATTATCTCTTTCTCTCTCTATCTCCATCCCTCTTTTTTCATTATCTCCAATTATCCCTCCATTTCATCATGCTGAAAATCAATGATTAGGTGATTAAATAGTTGCACAACCCATTGAGGGCTGTCAATAGTGATCACATCTACCTAAAATGACATTGCCAAATATCACTATTTTGTAATTATGGGTTCAAGAGGTTAATTTGCATGGGTTTGAAGGTTTAAAACCCTTTGGATAACCCTTGGTTTCTATTCAGGAACCCTGGGGAAAGTCACTTTAATTGTTTGGTTTGAACCTTGAAACCCATGCAAAATAACCTCTTGAAACCATAAGGCCTGATTTTGGAGGATCTCTTCTCATGAATTTGGAGCCATTGGAGGGCTTCAAGTATCTTGGCATGTGTGTTGTGTGATGTGTTCTCTCTGCTCTCTCTCTCTCTCCCTCTCTCTCTCTCTGTCTCTTTGTAGCACCACTCGAAGGCTCATTATCCATTATTTTGAAGCTTAGAGAGGGTCCATAGGATCCCCCTAAGGAATAGACTCAAGGCAAGAAAGGAGACATCCCCGACCATTGTGGATGGCTAGAGGACACCATCCCCCCTACCCATGCTCATTAATTTGTGTGAACACACATGTTAAAAGTTGTTTTTTTAAGGGCAAGCTCAAGCTCCTTGTACATAATAGAATATTGCACTCCATTCAATTGAAAGAAATATTTATATCATGCATACAATGCTCATAAACAACATGTAGTGCATCCAAGATTCTTTGCTTGAATCTTCCTCCTCTTGTATAAGTTGGTCATAAGGCTTCAATCAAATGATTCGAATCACCTATAAAAAGCTCAATAATCAATAATATGTATTAGAGAATAGGGAAAGAGAGTGTGTTACTTCAAATAACATAAAGCAACAAAATTTCCTTACATACAAAAGCTTCACCTGTATAGCTTTCCAATAACATGAATGTTGCATACTCCGTAGGCTCATAGCTCCAAGATTTCCTTTGCTTTCTTTAATTCTTCTCCAAGTTCTCTCTTTGTGCAACCATGGTCTCCAATGCCAATGTTTTGATACCAAATCTCTGATGCCAAATGTGGAGAAATTTCACTCTAATATGCATTGTAGAAGTTAGAGAAACTCTTCTATGAACTATCACATTAGACACCTGCTTACTACAAAGTGGTTCAGCCACAACCCAAAGATCTGACGACTTTGATATTTTGTCCATGCGCATTAGCCACACTTAGCTTTCCAATGCTAAAGATCACTCCATTTGGGGTTCATATGACCAGTCAAATAATTGTCTAAAGATAGATTGCATGTCAACTTAGGTTAAGCAAAACATTGAGGTTCACAAGAATTGCTCTCCATAAGTACTGGAGAATAATATAGCAGATACATTTGAATCAGATAATGAGCTTTCCAACAAGATATGATATGAAGTAAATGGATATCTACAAGAGAGAAATGACCTTCACAAGGTGGCTGTGTACAAAAAGGTATGCTGCTAGAATACCTATGTGTCTTGTGCCATATAATTGGGGCCCTTCTGGTAGCCATTGGTGGGAAAAATAGCCAACATATTCTTTACACCATATTCTTTTCATATTCATGAATTTTCACATCCAAAAACCTTTCATAGAGAGATAAATGTGCATGAGAGTTTGTGTCTCTCCATCTACCCTTGCATCTTCTCTCACCTCTTGACCTTTCAGTTCTAGTCCTTTGTCCTTCCATTGTTTTGGGTGACTTTTGGCTCTTCAAATAACTCCATGTGGATAGGTTTGCACCTATTTTGGTTACTATAGCTCTCTAATCATATTTTGGCTTTTATACAAGCCATACATAAGTTTGCAGCTTTGCTTCAACACTCTCCTTTAAGTTTATGAGTGTAATCTCTATATTATCAAGGCCTATCTTCCTTTTGATCTTACAATAAATACATAAATGATGAAGAGGTGAATAATGAGAGGTGAGTATGTGTCAAGCCTCACAATTTGCACAAGTTCCATAAATTTCAACAATGCATAAGTATGGAAAATCTTTGGATGATTATGGATTTACAATACAATATTGTCAAGCCATACTAGATATGAAAAGTTTGCATGCACATTTTGGTCATCCAAATTTTGCTAGTTTTCTATGCCTTCAGAAGTATGATATGGTGTCATCTTTGCCTAAACTTGATGACCATCTAGGCATGTATGTAAGGGTTTTATTTTGGGTAAAATGTAACATTCTTTCTTTTCTAAAGATGGTACAACAAGAGTTGAATGTAAAATTTAGATTTTTCACAAGGATGCCTATGGTCCTATTAAAAAACAGCTTTTGGAAATTACCTATACTTTGTGAGTTTTGTGATTTAGGAAATTCTTGGTCATGGCTGAAAATATATGAAATGTAAAATGGGCACCCTTTATTATGATCAAAGGGGGAGTATATGTCTTCAAGAATCAATGCATTTCTACTTGAGCATGGGATAAAAACCAATCTAGTGCATATATAGGACAATTGAATGGTATTATTGAGAGGAAAAAAAGGTAATGGAAATGGCAAGATAATTTCTCAAAAGTCAAGCACTAACTCATAGTCTCTAGCTTGAGACCATGATGTGTGTTGCATATGATATTAACAGGTTTGCTACTAAGATATTACAATCCATCTCTCCTGAGGAGGGCTTGGCATGGTTGCAAGTCATTTATCATTTGCATGCCTTGTCTTGTTTGGCATATGCATTAGTGCTTGAGCAAAAATGCAAGAAATTGGATGATAAATTTGTGAAAATTATTTGTATTGGGTACAATTCTAAGAGCAAATGGGTTGCCTACACAACCCACAAGTTAGAAGTATTTTGGTTATTTAAGATGTAGTTTTTGTGGAGGATGCACTAGAGCCTTTACTTTCATGTATGGAGGAAACTTTTACAAGCTCAATGGATGTGTATGAAACCTTTTTTTAAAGTTTAATTTGTAGGGAAGCAAACATATCTCCTACTTATGACTTCTTAGCCTATGAAAGTTTTGAATGATATGAAATTCCATTTCTATTCATGATGCATTCGTTGATGAGATAGTAGACAATATGATTAAAAACACATGCATAAATGGGTGGTGCAAACTTTGAGAGATAGTATGCTAGATGCAATTCGATGCATTGTGCTCACTCGAGCTTCCATGGTGCTTCTTTTGCATTAGATCCCTATGCAATGCTTGTTTCTAACTTGTGCAATGAACATGTTTCCTTTGATGAATCACATATTTCAAATAGTTACATTGTTGCTATGTAATAAAAATTTGATGTTATGATGAAGAATGGTGGTTGTTCTTTATGTAAATTTCCACCTAGTAAGAAGGCATTTTAGATAATCATCTTAAATTATTCTCATATTCATATTAATCAATAATATTTTTCTTAGCTTTAATATCCAAATTTCAAACCCCCCGCATCTATTTGAGTTCATATTTCTTTGTATGGGTCATGACTTCAAGTATAGAAGAGAAAGAGGAATTAAAAAATGTTAGCTTTCATACTGAAAAACCAAGGTTAAGTATCTTCTCGTGAAGAACTAATAAATTAGATGCATTCAAAATAAGGATCATTTACTTTGAGAGAGGATACTAGTAGGGTTGCTACTTATGAGGGAGGACAAAAAGCAGTAGCTAATTAACATGATCACAATCTATCTATCATAAGTCTTTTCCTCAGTAATAAGTATATCTATCATACCACAAGAACAACTTCCATAGCCAAAATATGTGATACAATCTTGATGCTACATCTAAAAACTCTAGATGCACTCTCATAACATCTTGGAAAATTCATTAGCTATGGGTACACTTGTCCCAAAAGATATAGTTATTATTGAGATATCAAGCTTAATATGTGGTGATCAAGGATGAATATATTGCATTTTGTTTCTATGACATGTATAGTCGTTATGTTTATATATGTCAGAGATATTTTCTAAAAGCTTCATTTAATTTATCTACCCAGATTGATGGAAAATTTGTTTCTTGCCAACTCACTCTTTAGTGGAAATTAGAGTTTTTTGTATGTATTGATCTTTATATGTTGTCCTTGTTATATTGTGTTATTTGATCCTTCTTGTACATTCTCTTTATGCAATAGGAGAAGTAGGAGAAGATCATTCTTCCTTGTCTCAATTTGTGTGTGCTCGTCTCCTTGTGAGTGAGAGTGTGTGAGAGATCTCTCCTCCTTATCTTATTTCTCTTGACATGGTATTAGAGTAAGTGTGGTTGTAGAGAGCTCATGAAGAAGATTGATAATGCGAAGTGTTGAGAAATCATGGAGACTGTGTGCTTCAAAAATGATCTTAGATTGATATGAAATTTGGTGCTCAAATTTTTTATTTGAAACCATTTCAACATCCTAGTGAATCCCTTAAGGTAGGGTTCATAGAAGAAACATGATATTTCCCAATGTCTTTAGTATTGTAAATTTACCAAAAAATGGAAAATGTTGATAGAATGAGACAATATATGAGTGATAAGTTGCACAAGAACAAATTTCATGCTTCAAGAGTTAGAATGAACCTCTTCTTCTTGTGTGGGGGATTTTTTTTTCTTTTCTTCTTCTTATCTTCTATGTCTATCTCCAGAGCTAACATCACATTATGCTTGCACTCCTTGTTCCTAGGTTTAAGACCAAGCATAGGTACTCTTCCAAAGCACAAAAGGCATCCACGATGATGGATTCTAATTCTATGGTTCCATTCTTCCTCATTTACTGCTATGTCCATCATTGCCAGGATTTTTTCCCAATCGTGGGGAAATTCTTTATCTAGATATATCATAAGCACGTAGATTGGGTCTTGAAGTTATCTATTGTTCTTTGTGACACCTATGTTTCTTGCTTCTAATCATTTTTCCTCTTCTATTGCAACTTTACACATCCATAAATGTGGATCCTCCTTCATTCAAGAAGGATCTAATCCTATAGAATGCATCAACTTTGTATTTTCTGGCATTCTATGGATAGTATTCTATTGCAAAAGTGGTACATCTGGATGTGAATAGTCTTTGAGGTTGACTTTAGTAGTTACCCCTAGATGTTGTAAGTACAAGGAATCTTACTGGGTCTTGAAGTGATCTATTGTTCTCTATGGCACCTATATTTCTTGCTTCTAACTGTTTTTCCTCTTCTGTTGTGACTTTATACATCCATAAATGTGTATCCTCCTACATTCAAGAAGGATCTAATGCTATTATAGAATGTATCGATTCTGTAATTTCTTGCACTCTATGGATAGTATTCTATTGCAGAGGTGGTACATCTCGATGTGAATAGTCTTTGAGTTTGACTTTGGTAGTTACCCCTAGATGTGAATACCTTTTGAGGTTGACTTTGGTAGTTACTCCTAGATGTGAATAGTTTTTTAGGTTGACTTTGGTAATTACCACTTGCTGTGAAGTCTTTGATGTTGACTTTGGTAGTTACCTCTAGATGTTGTAAGAATTTGGTTCCCCAATCCTATACTATTTGTAATTGTCTCATGAATGTTCTACCCAAAATCATCCCATAGACATAATTCTTTCCAAACTCACATATTGCAAATGTATGCTCAAACTCTACACATCAACTAGTGAAAGTGATTCCTTCTAGCAGTCCTAGTGGCTTTTCTATATGTTTGTCTGCCATTTGTAGCTTCATTCATGTGGGTCTTAAAGTTAGTTTGTCCCAACCTTTCCATAGGGAAGTGGTGGCAACAACAACTCCTGCTCCTGAGTCTAAGATTGCCTTTGTCATGTATCTTTGGTACGTGATATGTAGATAGGTGTTTCCTTCTTCTCCTTTGCTCGTATCTCCTATCTTATCTATGGGTGTTTGTGGAAATTTTCTTTGTAATCCTACCCGAGAGTGGTTATAAGAAACTTTTGGCTATTGATTTACTTTATGATTCCACAACTCAAGTTTGATTTTTAGTAGTTCTTCTAAAGTGAGGTGGCACTGCACTTTAGTGTTCTTAACTACTTCATTGTTCTTAATTACTTCAGTGTTCTTAGGTAGAATAGATTCTTCGTTTTTTATTATGTTATTGGGAGTTCTGATATGAATAGACTTTGATTCCCAAGGGCCTTTGAAATAAGGCAATTCCTATAAGGAGTTGGATTCAAAGTCTAATCATTCAATTGATTGCACATCTTCCTCCTCTCCATAGATAGAGGGAATTTCCTGAGGGAATCGATCATGAAGATCATCTACTTCCTTAATTGAAGGAGGATCCTCTCTCTCCTTCACCCATTTCTCCTCTTGTATTTCTCTTAAGAACTCTTAGCGAGTATTGCTTTTTAGAGGAAAGAATTCCATCATCCGCAGAGTTGGGAACAAAAGCTTCCTGAGGAGCTAAGCTTTTTCTCTCACTTCTACTATCTTGAGCCTTTAGAGTCACTAAAGTCTATGGTTTAGCCACCAATTTCTCTAATATCTCCAAAAGTACTTCAAAATGGAATTTTAGTTTCACCACGTTTGCCTGATTGAAAAGATAACTTGCATCGAACATAGCTTGATCTAATTCTACCACCTTTCCACACAATTTAGTCCTTTCAATCTCTAAGTCTGCTCTAGCATAACACTTATCCAACTCAACTACATTTGTCCCTTCTTGAAGTCAAGCTTGGTAGGCTTTGAACGTCATGTCCAAGCCTTCTAGAGTAGGATCTTCTAAGACTAATCCTACTATGGATTGAGATGGGATGAATGGTGGGGAGTGAAGTGGTGAGTGTAAGTGCAAAGCGTCTGGAGATGAGAGTTCTACTATTTTTGTTTTGTTTCTTTGAGGCTCTCTTCTAGTTCACTCAATTTTCTAGTGCACTGTCTTTTCATTCTTTAACATGTATCCTTCTAAGATTTTGTTCTCTTCTTGCCAATTCTTTTTGACTCACTAAGCTCTGACTTCTTTTCTTGATCTACAACTAGATTCTTCTTTAGATCTTGTGCTCTATTGACTAGCTGTAGAGGGGTGATATTGAATGCACTTCCATTGGGTTCTACTACTAAGCCAATTACGTTGATTTGGGTGATCTTTTGAGTGTTGATTGGATTCTTGGGACAATCTTAAGGAGATGTTCCTTTACACAATTAGGACAAAAAACTTTGATAACTATAGATTGAGGTTGTCCTGATGAAGAAACAGGACATTCACAGATAAAGTGATCTCCTTGAAATTTGTAACATGATCCTCTAGGTCCTTGAGGCATATAATGTGCCAATTGAGATCTAGGTCTAGGGTTTGTGTGCATGACTTGAGTATAGAAAGAATCCCAACTAGGCTGCATCAATAGTGCATCATATTGGTAAGCCTCATGATGCTTAGGTGATTTAGTATCATAAGCCGACGAGCTATCTCCATGTGTTGGATCCAAACTCCGAGCATTAGGGTCATTTTCAGAGATCAATGAGGAGTTCATTGATGAGGAGCAAATTGTGAGACAAGTGATCAATGGAATCAAACCAGATGACAAGTGGGAAGCATTCACTACTGCAATGGATCTATACATGGCCATGCAAGTACCTGACTTCAATACTCTAATGGGACAACTATTTACTCATGAAGCCAAGCTTGTGAAGAACAATGACAATGCAAAAGGTAATCAATCCTCTATCCTATACACTAATAAGAACAACAGTAAGGGTGGTAAAGGTAAAGGCAAGAAATCTGATGATGAAGCTAGTACCTCCCAAGCTAACTTTGCAGGAAGAGGTAGAGGTACAAGAGGAAGAGGCATAGGAGGAAGACAAGGTAGGGGGAGATTACAAAGCACCTCTCCATGTGCCATATGTGGATTGACTAACCATATAATTGAGAATTGTTTCATGAACCCAAGAAATCAGAGAGGAAGAGGCTTCAACAGAGGAAGATCAAACAACTTCAACAACTATAACAACAACTACAACAACTATAATAACCAAGGAGGCTATAGAGGAAGAAGAGACTACAACAGTTATACTGAAGAGCAGGCACAAGAAGACTCACTCTTGTTAATGAACATGACCATGAGGCAAGGTAAAGAAGATGAACATGTGTTTTATATATATTCTGGTTGTTCAAATCATGTAGCAAGAAATGTGGCATTACTATCTGACTTGGAGGATCCCAGGAACAAGCATGAAGTTCAGACAGGAGATGATACAAGGCACTCAGTCGAAAAGATTGGGAATGTGAAAACTTCATATGGAAATATAAATTTAATTAGTACGGTATTGTATGTACCTACCATAACCAAGATTTTGATAAGTGTTGGACAAATTGTAGAAAAAGGCTTGTAGGTAAGGTTTACAAGAAATGGAGCATTTGTTTAAGATCCTCAACAAGGATTCAGGAAGATAGCCAAAGGAGAAAAGACAGGTAGACTCTTTACATTTGAAGTACATGATACTAGAAATATAGAACTTTTCAATTATGGAGGACAAACCTTATCAGAATTAGAAATGTGGCACAAAAGATTAGCTCACATAGGAGAAAGAAGTTTAAAGCAAATCTGCACGGATCAGAGTGTGCTTGGATTGCCAAATATATCCAAGCAATATATGATATACAAATGCATCTCAACAAACAATAAGGAGATCAACTAGGGAAAAGAAGAAGCCAGAAAGGTATGGATATGATACCTCTTTAGTCACTAAACACTCAATCTATATTGCTGAGGATATCAGTTCAGAAGAACCATCAACCTTTGAAGAACCAAATAAGAAATCTAAATGGAAGGAAGCAATGGAGGAAGAGATACAAGCACTTCAAGAAAATAAGACTTGGGACCTAGTTCCCAAGAACCAATCCATGAAATTATTGGATCTAGATGGATCTATAAGGTAAAAAGAATTTTGATGGATCAATAAACAGGTACAAAGCCAGACTTGTGGCCGAAGGGTTTGCTCAGACCCAAGGGGTTGATTATGAGGAGACCTTCTCTCCTATGGCAAAGATGCCAACAATCAGAGTTCTCTTAAGCATAGCTGCTTCAAGGAATTGGAACATCTATCAATTAGATGTAAAAAATGCCTTTTTGAATGGCTCGATTTCAGAGGAGGTGTACATGGCACAACCTCTTGGATTTATTGATGATGTACAGCTTGAGTATGTGTGTAAACTCAAGAAAGCTCTCTATGGTCTCAAACAAGCTCCTATAGCTTGGAATCATAGATTTGTTACATTTTTGCAGGACAAAGGATTCAAGATGAGCAAAGTTGATTCTTCACTCTTCACCAAGAAGAGTAACTCTGAAGTTATATATCTATGTGTGTATGTAGATGATATTATTCTTATACGTAATGATGTAGATGGAATCAAGAAGATCAAATCCCAAATGAACGAAGAATTCAAGATAAGTGACCTAGGATTGCTCACTTACTTTCTTGGATTAGAAATTGTTTATATAGATAAAGGGATCTTCCTTACTCAAAGGAAGTATGTTAAAGATGTAATTGAAAAGTTCAAGATGCAGGATGCTAAGGTTGCAGGTACTCCCATGGAGGTCAATCACAAGTTAAGTGCTCATGAAGGGGAACCCATTGAAGATATTACAAGCTACCAAAGCCTAGTTGGAAGCTTGAATTATGCAACCCTAACTAGGGTAGATATATGCTATGGTGTAAGTGTCCTTAGCCAATTTATGCACACTCCTAGAAAGCCTCACATGGATGTAGCAAAGAGGATATTGAAATATCTAAAGGGAACTATGAATGAAGGATTGTACTATCCTTATACTTCTGATTTGAGTGTAAAGCTATTCACTGATGCAGATTGGGCAGGATCAAAAGATGATAGAAGAAGCACATCTGGATATTTTTCTTTTGCAAGTACAAAGCTTATTTCTTGGTCTTCCAAGAAACAACCCACAGTAGCACTCTCTTCAATTGAAGATGAATACAGAGGATTGGCAAATGCAACTTAGGAAGCAATGTGGATCAAGTCCCTATATATAGATTTAGGGTTAGAGTTTGGCACTCCATACATATTTGGAGACAACATGAGTTCTTTGCATTTAGTTGCTAACCCTATCTTTCATGCTAGCACTAAGCATATAGAAGTCCATTATCACTTAATTAGAGAGAAAATAGCAAGCAAAAAAATACAATTGCCTTATGTATCTACTCAGATGCAACGTGTAGATATGATGACCAAAGCACTTGATGGAAGCAAAATCAACAAGTTCAAATCAATGATTGGAATGCAAGAGATACATATGGATTGAAGATTCAAGCATCTTAAGCTTGAGGGGGAGCTGTTGGTACATTTGGCAAGCCTTGATGCTTGACCAAAAGTCCAAAGATTTACTTCATATCTTGAACTTGCATGTTCATTAGTCACATGTGAACACATTTTTTAAATATCTTGAGTTTAACTCAAGATAAATGTAAATGGGAAAGCCTGAGAGAATCTCGTAGCTTTACGAGTTGTAATCCACAACAACCAAGTGATTGGAATCAAATTAATTATGAGCCTAAAAAGATAGGATCACTTTTACGTGACATATTCCAAATTAAATTCAAATTTATCTATAAAAACTCATGACTTTTAGTCGCGAGATAGAGAGCAGAGGAATGACACATTGAGCTTCAAGATTGTGGGCACACTTAGTCCACATATGTATGAGTAAGCCTACAATATCTCCTTTGTATCATACATTTCAATACAATATACATTTGTTTCATATTATACAACTATCTCATGCTCACTACTGCCTACTATTATACTCTCATTTTTAGTGAATTTGTCTTGAGGCGTTCTCTGTGTATAATTAATCTTTTATTGTGATTCAACTTGGTACATGTATCTTAGACCTTCTAGTTCTATGCTATAAAATTTCACGTCATTTGGTTCAGGGATCTGCGAGATATGTTCATTAAATTCTGCCTATGTCTGTTGTGTATCATCTTCCTAAAATGTCGGGACTACACCCCTAACTTCTTAAGATTAGTTCTCAACATATACTCATCCTAAATTAGTGAAATAACTTCCTATCGCAAGCTTAGGGGTCCAATTAGATATGGCTAAAATCTCTTTGGTCAATTGTAATAAATGAGTGAGTTCTAAGTGAAACACTGAGCAGGTTAGAGTCCATAAATAACAAGTTTCTACAACCCTTCAATCTTGGAAGTAGTCTATTTTCATGCAACTATTTGAAGGTGATGCTCCAAAGTACATTATGGTTCCAAATGCATATTTGAGAAGCTAAAGGTGTCTACTAAGGTAATCTGACGTAACATTCACAGGTATAGAGCAGGATTTGTGCAACACCAGCTCATTTCTAGAGTGTATCTAACCATCTCCTCACAATTTTGCTATAGGAGTGGTTTTAGTTCAAGATGGTCAACCAGTGTCTTCTGATAGTAAAAATCTAGAACTAGCTTAGAAGGATTACTCTATCAATGAGAGGGAATTTTATGCAATTTTCCATGCTTTCAAGAAGTGGCTTCATTACTCATATGGTGCCAAGGTTATTATAGTGTTTGATCAAGATATCATTAAGTGGATCTCTACTCCAATAGACATTAAATATTGTGAGGACCATTGGGCAAAGACCCTTTAGGAATTTGATTATGAGCTTAGGTATAGGAAGGGAAAGTATAATATGGTGGCTTGCTTACTTAGCCACATGCCTATGTTCAATGGATTGAATTTTGTTGAGATCACTAATGATCTACTTGAGTCCATCAGGGGTAAATGTTGGCTGGTTCCTGCATATATAGGATTTGGAAACCATAGAGAAAGGGGATCTTAATACACAGGTTTCCAATGAGGAAGAGTATTGACAGAAGTGGAAGAATTAGAGTATCCATGAGTGGATATCTATTTTACAAAGTGAAGATTTGTTTCGCTAGAGATTTTGAGGTGAGACGACATATATTGGATGAGTGTCATCACACACCTAGTGTGGGACACCTAGAAATTAACAAGATTTCTTCAAATTGTTAAGAGGTAGTTTTATTAGCTTGTACTTCATAAGGAAATCCTAGAGCATGTGCTTAAATGCACAAAATTCAACATCAATAAAGCCAAGAGATTGAGGATAGGAGGTCTACTCCACCCATTAGATATTCCAAATTGGAAGTGGGAGATTATCTCCATGGATTCTATAGTAGCATTACCTAAGATACGCAAAGGGCACAACTCAGTCTAGGTAATTATGGATATGTTAAGAAAAATGGATAGGTTTATTCTGACATGTAGTATAGTGAAGACACGTGACATGGATAGGTTATTTGTTGAGAAATTATACTGGTGATATGGTCTTCCATTAAATATTATTTCAAATCAAGATAAAAATTTTAATGGCCACTTTTGGAGAGTAGTTTTCAAGAGGTTAGATACTAAACTTAGCATGAGCATGATTAAGCATCCATAGTCGGATGGGAAAATAGAAAGGGCTAACCAAATTCTATAAGATATGCTTCAACCATATGTAAATAAAAGGAAAACTAACTAGGAAGCGAACTAACCTATATTAGAGTTTGCATATAATAGTTCCAAGCACTCTTCCATTGGGCATAGTCCATTTATGCTTACGTAAAGGTTTCAACCAAGAGCTACTAATGCAGTAGGATTCTAGCATGAGAAAGTCCAAGCTACAAAACAATTCTTGGAAGAGATGGACGATATGCTTAGTCTTGCTAAGGAGAACATTAGAGAGCTGAGGATAGAGAAAGAGCCTAAGTTGACACTCAAAGGATAGAAATCAACTTTGAGGTAGGAGAGCAAGTCTATCTTAAAGTTCCCTCTAAGTTTAAAACCATGAACATAGGACCTTGTCCAAAACTATCTCCGAGCTATTGTGGACCATTCCCAGCACTAAAGAGAATAGGAAAGATTTCTTACCACTTCCAACTTCTAGAGAGTAGCCCAATCCATCTAGTATTTTAGCTCAACATACTTAAGAAGAGATTGGGTGAATTTGACAACCTCATTCTAGATAGTGAGATAGTAGAGCCTATTTTCGTTCAATCTATTCCCCATGATCCTGAGAAGATACTACGCACTAGAGAGAAATAAACAAGGATTCAACTTTATAAAGAGTGCCTATCAAAGTGGAAAGATAGTTCATAATATAGTGCTACATGGGAGCAGGTTAGCACCCTTCAGAGACGGTTTCCCACCTTTTCTTTTCCTTCCCAAGGGTCTTCTTAAGGGGAAGGACATGGGAAAACAACATGGAGATATGACCATGTAAATCGGATACAGGTTCAGTAGGAGTACCTACTCTAGAAAATTCCCTTTCTTTAACCAAGTCCTTCCAATACCACCTTGAGGACAAAAGTGGATTTAAGGAGAAGTAAATGTTATGTGTTATGTGAGAGCATGAGGATTAGGGAGGTGTGAATCATCCCCTAGTTCCTTGGACACATGGGACTTTCACATGATTGTATGGTGGCACTCATGTGATGAGACATCAAGTATCTTGATCATATGAAAAGAAAGGGTATGTAAAGGCATACGTGGTTGGGAGGAAGAATCATAAAAGAAAGTCTCCATGCATGGTCTCCAGGAAGATAGCTACTATCCATAATCATCTTCAAACTTTGAGCTCACCATCTTGCAAAACGAATGGACTCATTCGGACTTTAGACGAACACTAAGTAAGTAAGTAAAGTAAGTAAGTAAGTAAGTAAGTAAGTAAGTAAGTAAGTAAGTAAGTAAGTAAGTAAGTAAGTAAGTAAGTAAGTAAGTAAGTAAGTAAGTAAGTACGTAAGTAAGTAAGTAAGTAAGTAAGTAAGTAAGTAAGTAAGTATATATGTATGTATGTATGTATGTATGTATGTATGTATGTATGTATGTATGTATGTATGCATGCATGCATGCATGTATGTATGTATGTATGCATGCATGTATGTATGTATGTATGTATGTATGTATGTATGTATGTATGTATGTATGTATGTATGTATGTATGTATGTATGTGTGTATGTATGTATGTATGTATGTAATTATATATGTATGTAAGTATATATGTAGATAGATATGTATGTATGTATGTATGTATGTATGTATGTATGTATATATGCATGCATGCATGCATGTATGTATGTATGCATGTATGTATGTATGCATGTATGTATGTATGTATGTATGTATGCATGCATGCATGCATGTATGTATGTATGTATGTATGAATGTGTGTATGTATGTATGTATGTATGTATGTATGTATGTATGTATGTATGTATGTATGTATGTATATGTTAGACTCAAGAAATTATGGGCAAGATAGTTGAACCACACCCTAAGAAGGAGAATTAGGAAGTAATCCTCAACCATGGCTTTTGGGGCAAGTAATTAGCCCATCATACGCCTTGAGCAATAAACATTGGCAACGAGCTAGCCTTATACCTATCAATCATTCCATCAAGCTTATGTTTTATCTTTTTTACCCATTTTGTGCCAACGCTACTTTTTCCTAGAGGAAAATCACATACAGACCAAGTACCATTCTTCATATAGCATCATGTTTTGATTGCATAGCACCCATCCATTTTTTTGAATTTTGTGCTTCATCAAAAGAAACATGCTCATTCTCATCACAAGGACTAGAGAGAGCTATTGCATAACAATCTAATGCATAGGAAGCACTATGAGAGCCTAAATGAGTACAATAGAAAAGGTCCATCTAATTTGCTATCTCTCAAAGACTATGCCATCCATATAGGCATAGTTTTTCCTCTTCCATGTCAACCCTCTCATCAATAAATGCATCACGTAAATTTGCATAAAAAAATGGAATGATCTATATCATCATTGAAACTTGTAAAGGCTAAGAAAATGCCTCACCTCTTTGTACATGAATATAAGGGATGAAACCATCTTTTGGTAAAGAATAATGGTGCGTTTTACCAAAAATACACCCTTCATAGACATTTTTAGTGGTGCCTCAAGTTTGGGTAGAGAGGAAATCATTTTATATTTCCATAGGTGAAGAAAACTAGCAAAATTCAGATCTCATCAAGCTCAAGTGGTAGTCTCTCTTGATCTCCTTCAAGTTGAGATTGATCTTGAACTTCTCTAGCTTTCTTGCATCCATGAATTTAGTCATGATATCTACTAGTTGCTCCCTAGTGTTGATGTACTTGATGTCAACTTCCTTTGCTTGTACCTTCTCTCTGATGAAATGATAATGGATCTCTAGGTGCTTGCTTCTTGCATGGGACATATGGATTCTTGCTAGATGAATGCTTGATAAGTTATCTCCAAATAGAGTAAACTCTTTGACCTCCACATCCAAACCTTTGAAGAGCTTCTTAAGTCACATGATCTCACATGTAGCAAGTACTAAGGCTCTATACTCAACCTTGGTAAATGATAATGCCATGGTCGGTTGGTTCTTGTACATCAATAGGATGACTCTTTGACATAGCCAAATATCCTCCTTCAGTTCTCTTTTGAACTAGCCCGATTTGCATCATTAAAGCCTTATGGTTGTAGTCTATCCCCATAAGGGTAGTAGAAACCTTAGTTCACAATATGATTGATGTGCCTAAGCACTCTCTTGGCTACATTCATATGAGCATCAGTTGATGAATTCAAAGATTGAGAAAGAACTCATAGAACATATTAGCACAAGTCAGGTCATATGATGGTAGCATAATTAAGGCTTCCAATTATGCTTCTATATGCTTTAATATCTTCAAGAGGTTGCCCTTCACTTTCACATAACTTAGTGTTTGAATGCAAAATTTGTGTGAATGTCTTACATCCATGCATAGCATACTTATAAAGTACATGTAGCAAGTATTTCCTTTGAGCTAGGTAAACACCATTTTCTATATAGATAACTTCAATTCCAAGAAAACAGTTGAATAGTTCAACATTTGAAATCTTGAATTCATTCACAAGCTTTTCCTTGATCCATTTGATATCTACATCATCACTTCTTGTTATGATTAATTCATCCACATATATGCATACGTAGACAACTAGTCCTCCTTCCCTCTTGAAGTATAGACTGGGATTTGCATCACTTGGTTTGCATCCAGACCTACACAAATACTCCAAAAACCTTTGATTCCATGCATTAAGAGATTGCTTTTAACCATACAATGCTTTTCTAAGATTACAAATAAAATTTGAATATTTATACTTTTGAAACACGAATGGTTGATTCATGTAGACTATCTTCCACAAATCATCATTAAGAAAAGCATTCCTCACATCTGGTTAATAATTTGGTTACCTCCTAGATGTGACAACCCTAATGATCACCCTAATTATTATCATCTTTGCAACTAGGCTTAATGTTTTGTTATAGTCAATCCCATAGGATTGAGCAAATCCTTTTGTCGCGAGCCTTGCTTTGTACCTAGAAATTAAACCATCTGGATTTCTCTTTACTTTATGCACCCACTTGTTTCCAATTACCTTCATCCCTTATTGGCATGGAACTAGAATCATGTGCTTTTGTCTTCAAGGGCATTGTACTCTTCTTCCATAGCTTCTTGCCACTCCCTTGTGTCTTTGGCCTCTCATAACGCTAGCAATATGACTATCATAGACAAGTTTTGAGATTGGAAGGTTTAGCCTTTTTTATCTTCTTTCTTCTCCCTTTGGTGGGATAAAGCTCCTTTGCCTTAGTGCCTTGATCTTTGCTTTTGATGTAGATCCTTCTTCTAACATAGGTTCCTCCAAGTCGTCAACTTCATTTCCATCTTCATGAAGTTCTAGTAATATTTCCTTTCATTTTCACTCATTGATGGGTTGAACCCATGATTGAGTTTCTTGCATGCTTAGACGAATGATTTCCAAGCTGTCTTGAACCCTAGCTGCATATCTTTTCTCCTCTTCAATATCTTCATCCTACAATGGAAATTTGGAAGAATACCATAGTTTGAGTTCAAAGTTCCCCCTTGCTTCAAATGCATCTTCAAATCTTCTTGGTCTTTGCTTAAATCCTTGTCTCTTAAGCAAGTTTAAGGCCTCCTCTTGATGTTCCCAAATATCACTCTTGAGCTTTGATACCACTGATGAGGTATATCCACTCCTAGTTGAAGAAAAAGATTGATGGGCCCTTCTTAGGACCAATTTGTTCACTACCATAGTCACCCAAAACTTGAATTTCTCTCTAGAATAGAGGGTTAAACTTGTGAAGTTTTGCATAGTGAAAGTATAATTTTTTGAAATTTATGAAAGCCATAGATCAATCGATTCGGAAAATTTGAGCTCTGTTGAACTTGTTGCACAAGATAGACTAAGAACTATACAAGAAGGTAGCTTGTACCTATGTGTACCTCTTCACACACATATACTTGGAAATATGCAAATATAGACAAGGGAGCTTTCAAGCTCAATGTAATCTATGAGAATTAACACTTGAGACTAAGGTTATACTCAAAAAGATCTTACAAAAGTGCACAAGAAGATGAGCTATTTTGGTCATGAAAGAGACAACTACACAATGAGATATAGGTGATCAAAGATCAGTGCCTATGAGAATATTCCAATCAGTGGAGGCCTATCTTAGCTAGGGGGTAGCTTAGACCTGGATTATAAACTCCCAATGAGAGCCTAACAGTTCCTAAATGATGCAGAGGATGGTGATGAGTGGTTCCTCCCTCATTTTGATGCCACTTTCTAGTGTTCATAAACACTAACTTCATTTTGGTGGTTGTTTTTTCGTTGGCAACCATTCCATTATTTGAATGGTGTACCTTACATTGTATTTCTTAGTGCATCCATATTTCATTTGTTAGAAATTTAGCAAACTCAAATGTGTGAACCCATTCTAAAGTCAACTACCACATCATTTCACTTTTTGATAAAGAGCCTAACCACTTTTGCACAAGTTTTTGAGCTGAAGAATCCATCTAACTTGATGGAGAAAATTCAGGTATTTTGGAGGCATCATTCAAATTCAAAACATACACCAACTTTGGAGCATTATATAATTTAAGTGTTGCCACAAATATGGTTGCTATATTCCATGAGGTACAATGAAGATCAAGGGTGGAAGGGTGGGAAAGAATGGCAAGAAAGGGTGGGTGGGAGGGAAAAAGGCATCCAAAATGCTCTCAAAGCATGAGATAGATGATGAAAAAAATTAACCACCAAAATAATGCCACCGAGCACCACCACCTCCTCCAAAAACACCATCAATAGAAGAATCACCAATACCACCTAGTGCTCTGATACCATGTAGAGAGTACACATACAAAAGCAAAATGAAAAGAATAGTGTACTCACAAAATGAAAGAGTCTGAGAGACTCATAGTGAGTAGACAAAGAAACAGGTAAACGGAGATGGATTAGAATGATCTTGTCAAGAGCATGAAGTAGGATCTCCAAGATTTTAACCAAGTACAAAGTGGGGGAAAGGCCAACTTATATAGAATTGGAGGGGTCCCTCCAAAGTGCATCACATGTGGGATAATTCTCCCTGAAGGAGAATGAATACAAGGTAAAAGGCAAGGTACCCAAAGGTCTCATGTCATCAACAAATATTTACCTACAAGATAACAATCTCAATCGAATTCAAACAAGTCTTTGTGATGGATTTTTATCTTTTTAGAAGTAATACATCTAACCAAGTCATCAAATTTGTATATAATAATTTGAATTTTAGCTATCAAACATCCCTTGATAGCAATTGTTAATATGAACTGAAGAAACTTATGCCAATGACGAGTCTTCATAGAAGATAATTGTTATGTTCAAGTGAAGCCTTCATTGATTGCATGCCTGTATAAATCCCTAAACCCTAATTTTGTATGTGTTTATGTTTGTTTAAACCCCAAAACCCTAGTTTTTTATGTGTTTAAGTATTGCATGCTTATATAAATCCTAAAATGCTAACTCTTCATGAATTTTTCTCTATATGAATTTAACCCCTAAACCCTAATTTTTATGTAATTAGGTATGTATGATTGTTTAAACCCCTTGTTAGTACTCAAGGTCATGAACAAAGCACAAGAACATGTGGAAGAAGTGGACACACAAGAAGAAGGAGCAAGTAGGGAGCTCCAAGAAGTGTATGTCAAATTTAGAAGAAGTGGACACGCAAGAAGAAGGAGCAAGTAGGGAGCTCCAAGAAGTGTATGTCAAATTTTCAGAAGAAACCCCTACAAAAAGAGTGATTTTGATCACTAAAACCATTGTAAATATCATTCCACCTTTTTGTAGCTCCATTTTGTGCAAGCTAAGAAGTCCTCAAGCTTGAAGAGCATTAGAAGTATCTACGTATAAGTTTTCATAATTTTTAGACTCCATTTGAGCCCTCAAATAAGCCTTGGAACCTAATTTTTAACCAGGTCAGATACTAGGTCTGGACAGGGCCAAAACTAGTCCAAAAACTATAAAAAGAGCTAGAGAGCTCATTTTTGAGGTTAGCATCTTTGAGGTTAGCTTCTTAGTAGTTTGTGAGAGACTTGAGCTTTTGTAAGAGATTTCTTTTGCAATAGAAAGCTTTCCATTGTTCCTCTCTTTGATCTTGCCTTGTGTGTGTGTGTGTGTGTGTATGTGTGCATGCATGTATGTGTTTGTCACTTACATTTGCTCACCACAATTGCTCATGATCTACATATCCTCCTCATGTCTCCATGGATTCCCAAGTAAAGGAGTTGGTGCTTAAGCTTGAGCTACACCAAATTTTGGCACCATTGTCGGGGAGTGTTGCTCGAGGACGAGTGTTGTGATGGTAAGATCGTAGATTTGCAATGTTCAAAGGTGAAAAATAGTCACTTTCTCTTCATTTTTTTATTTTCCTTCTCCATCTTCATCGTCATCATGATCATCAGCATCTTCATCTTCATATAATTTTTTTGTTCTTGAGTGCATTTTCACCATTTTCACATCATTTCTCATGTGTGGGAGTGCAAGAAAGAGCTAGAAAGTGCTTGGGAGTGCATGCGCTTGTGTTTTTCATGATTTTTTGCACCTTTGGGGGTCGGTGAAAAATTTGAATTTCTCGCCTAAAAACTCAAAAATCACGACTTTCTCATAATATCACGATTCTCCGGAAAATTCAAAATTTTTCCCCACCTAAAATTTTTTGAGAAAATCATGATTATCTAAAAGTGAGAAAATTGTGATTCTCTGAAAGTGAGAAAATTGTCATTCCCTAGAATTGTGCATTTTGAGAAATTTGTGATTCTCTCGACTTAGAAATTTTGAGAAAATCACGATTCTCTAGAATAGTGCATTTTGAGAAATTTGTGATTCTCTGGACTTAGAAAATTTGAGAAAATCGCGATTCTTTGGAATTGTGCATTTTGAGAAATTCACAATTCTCCAGATTTGTGGATTTGGAGAAAGTCACAATTCTCTGGCCTTGGTAAAATTGAGAAATTCGCGATTCTGTGGGTTTGGTGAAACTGATAAATTCACGATTCTCTGGACTTGGAAAATTTTCACGATTCCCTGGAATTGTGCATTTTGAGAAATTCAAGATTCTCTAGATTTGTGGATTTGGAGAAAGTTTTGATTCTATGGCCTTGGTAAAATTGAGAAATTCGCGATTCTCAGGATTTGGTAAAATTGAGAAATTTATGATTCTCTGAACTTAGAAAATTTGAGAAAATCGCGATTCTCTTGAATTATGCATTTTCAGAAATTTGCGATACTCTGGTGATTTTGAGAAAATTGCAATTTCCTAGACTTGGCATTTGAGAAATTCGCGATTCTTTGGATTGAGAGGTGTTGAGAAAATTGTGATTCCTTGGACTTAAGAATTTGGAGAAATTGATTCTCTTGATTTAGCAGAACTTAAGGAATTCATGATTCTCTGCTTGGTGATTTTGAGAAATCCGCAATTTCCTAGACTTAGTGATTTTGAGAAAATTGTGATTTCTTGGACTTAAAGATTTGAGAAATTCGCAATTCTTTGCTTGGTAGATTTTGAGAAAGTTACGATTCTTTGGATTGTGGATTTTGAGAGAATCATGATTCTTTGGTTGTTGCACTTGTAAAAAAACATGACTTTCTAGCTGCCTGATTTGAAAAAAATCACGATTCTCTGAGAGGTCTTGTTTGCTTGTTTTGACCCCCAAAAACTTGATTGGACATAACTTTCTCATACGAACCCCGTTTTGAGTGATTTTGAGCTCATTGAAAGCTCATTGAGAATCCTAGACAAAGCTTGACTAGTTTCTGTAAAAATCATACATTGACCTGCATAAATTTTTTCAAAAATAGAAGGGGGAAAAGTTGGTCTTGGAGATACCTGAATCCAAGTGGTCTATCAAAAATATTAAGTCTAAATCTTGATCTAACTGTGGGATTTTTACAGGTGTATTAAGAGCATTTGAAGGAGTTCCAAATCAAGGCAAAGTGTAGCACAAAGCGGTGATTGTGGAGCACAATTATTGGACATCATAGCATTTTTTCTGAGCATCAAACTTTAGGTTGGGATCATTCTTAACCCACTCTGTCAATTCTTAGCTTAGGTTAAATATGAGTAGTGATATTGATCAATTAGGGCTATGATAAGCATGACATAATTCCAAGAAAACCCTAATTTCTAGTTCAAGCTAAGATTATACGAGGGAAACCTATAAAAGAACAAGTAATTGATAAAAAAAAGAAACATTGCAATGTTGTAGTACTTGGGAAATTGGGACTATTAGACAAGGCATATGAACCTTAGATCAGGTAGACACATAGGCCGAGATAGACAAAGCATCAGATCATTTGAAGCTAGTGTCAATCACATAGCTAGGTCATGAGCAGAACAACTTAGTGATTATCCCTATGTGCTAAGCTAAAAAAAAGTGATTCAGAAATGTCTTTTAGCATGGAGAGACTTGCAGGTAGCTCAGGCACTGCCTATTTACAAACTCTAGAAGGTCCCTATAAGACGTAGTTGGAGTATATTAGGACCAATCAATTAGGTGCATGCATCTATGAGGATGGTTTGAGGTGATCAGTTGTCCAACTCAAAAATCCCAATCAACCCTTTGGACTTGAACACCCAGTGGTTAAATTCGAAGAGGGTTCATATATTGATAAGCAAGGAGCCATGTATGTGGTTACAAGCTTACCAGACATGACAAATGAGTTTGGAAATATCATTCTCAAGAACAAGATAGGGGACCTAGAGCAAGAAGACCTAGGACATTCCCAAGACCCCTAGAGGCAAATCGGTCTTAACTAGAATACTCATACCAGATGGATTCCCCAGGATAACAAAAGTGTAGAATTGTTCTAGAATAGGGAGATAGATGAAGCTTTTTGTAGATTTAAGGCTGATCGACCTAGAAAAGTAGGAAATGTGATGATATATGAATTTAAAGATCTCAATACCCCTAGAGAAGTGGTCTATTTAGACAACACATCGGAGAGGGTATTTGTGGTAATGGAACCTGGTAGACATTCATACACTTGGTAGGGAAAATTGATTTTCCCTCCACCAAGATCTAATGTCTCCCAAGGCCTCCAAGGTGTAGGATCATCCAAGGCTCATGAAAAACAGAGGGAAAGAGCCAGAGAGAGGCCTCAGGTTAGCTTTGCGCACAATGTGGGTAGAGATAGATCTGGATTTGAAAGTGAAAGACATGAAAGAGAGAGACATAGAGCACATAGACATCAAAAGAGATGAACATGATTTTTCATTGTCTCTCTTTCACGTCTTTCACTTTCAAACCCCAAGAAACAGTTCGGCTAGCAGGATGCCGATTTAAAAAATACATGGAGAGATGTCCCACACCCGAATTACCTACACAAGCAAAACAAGTTTTCTTATTTTTAGATGGACTTATAAGTGAGAAACTTAGATCATATGTATATCTCAAGGATCCAACCACACTAGAGCAATGCTTGAGAATGTGTATTGACATAGAAGACAAGTTGGGTGAGGAGTTAGAATTTTCCAAACTCTATAAGGATTCTAATAGTTCTAGTACTCATACTTCCAGATCCTCCACTAAGATAGATGAGATAGTTGAACAAGTTGCCAAGAAGCTAGGAGTTCAAAATAGACAAACACCAAGGATCACCTCATTGAAACGATGTTACAACTATGGAGGAGACCACATGGCTAATGTTTTCATGATCATGGCTCAACCCCAAGGAAACCCTAGTGGCCAAGATTGCACTATTGAGAGAAAATGCACAAACCACACACCTCAAGATTGTCCATACAATAGGCAGGCTATCAAACAAACTCATCAGCAATCTTACCAATAAGGTAGGTATTAAACCAATACCAATAGCCATATCATAGACCCCAACAAAAATATCAACCTCAATACCAACAATAGTATCAAGCACCATATAGGCCACAATCGATCCTAGGAAACCAACCACCACCTCTTGCCAATGTGATTCCAATTAAGTATGCCATGGTAGAAGAGAACCCTAATAGAGCATTGGTGTCGATGACCCCATTGGTCTCAAAAAATTACCATCATGCTTAGATTTTTGAACACTCCTATGAAGATAGTCCACAACCTTACTACACAGAGTCACCTGAGCATAGTGAGAATTATCCGTATTAATATGAGGCACTATCTATGGAACCGAATTGGGAGCTAGAATACTCCAATATCATGTATGCAGATCCTAACCCCAGGCCCCAATTGAGACAAATGAGACCACAAGGCCCTAGAGGACCATGTTTTAGATGTTAGGGTGATCATTTCATTCGTGAATGTCCCCATCCATTGACTCCGGGACCAGACCAAAACATCACAATACAAGGCTTTTGTCTTGAGTGTGGAAAAGAACATCTTCCGACAGATTTTCCCAGGAAGCCCTCTAGTGCACCCAAGGTTACGCCCATTAATGTGGTAGGTTTAGTGGTGGTCAAGTTCAAGTAGTGTTAGCATGGCTTATATAGGCAATTACTAAGGTACATGCCTTAAAACAAGATAAAACATCTGAGCAATCAGAGTCAAGTGAATTGGGAGAGCCTAGTAAGAGGAAAACAAGGACTTGGAAGGATACCAGAGAGAAAGCCAATCATAAGTGGGTTAGAAAGTTATCTAAACTAGAAGAAAGCCTAAAATATGCGAAAGCAAAAATAGAAGACATTGCATCTCAAACCCCCATGCGTGTCGAAACTCCATCCACACCACCTCATCCCACCCCACTTTCCATTGTAAATAGACCACAACCAAGGTCTATTCTTGCATATCCAACCCCAAAAGACTTGGACATGATGTTCAAGGCCTACCAAGCTCGACTTCAAGAAGGGTCAATAGTTGCAAACCTAGAGAAGAGCTACCCTAGAGCAGATTTAGAGATTGAACAGGCAGAAATGTGCATGAAAATGGTAGAAGTAGCTCAGGCTATGCTCCAAGACAATCAATTTTTCAATGAAACTAATTCTATCAAACCAGCTTTGCATTTCCAGGGCTTATTAGAAAGACTAGAACAATTGGTAAATAAGTTGTAGGTTTCTTTACCTCCACAGGCTCAACCAATGGTTGAAAGAGAAAGCTCACCACCAACAAGAGCTTATGTTCCTGATTCCATAGATGATGGAACACCTCTTTCAATTGAACAGTACTCTCAAGAGTTCTTGCAGGAAATAGAAGAAGAGAAATGGGCCAAGGAGAAGGATAATCCCCCTCCTATTCCTGAGATTGATGACCTTTACGATCAATTTGCCCAAGACATTCCATCTATTTACAAAGGCCAGGTAGAGCAACAAGAAGATGAAAGATTAGATTTTCAATCTAATTCTTTACAAGATTTTCCACAATTCATAGGCCCATGGGAATCTCAATCTCTTCAAATCAGAGCTCCCACAATACTGATAAGAAATGAGGACTCGGTGGTTCCAAGAAACACTGAAGTCATGAAGAACACTAAGGTTCAATGTCATCTTACATTAGAAGAGCTACTCAAAGTAAAAGCTGAGTTATGGAAACATGTGGCGAATCAAGTTCTAGAACCTCGTTCCAATGTGTCAAAAGTAGGCTCTAAACATAAAGTATCAGAGATACCTCTAGACAAAATAGGAGACATGAGTGAAGGTGAAGAAGGTTATATTTATCTTCCAATCACCTACCAAGGTTACACAACCAAAGCTATCTTAGATTCAAGTGCTTGTGTTGCGATTGCAACCACCTCCATGTAGAAGCAATGGGGCAAACTTGCATTAAGACCAACTAGAATGAAGCTTCAAATGGTGGATGGCCATATTGAAAGACCTAATTGCTAGAAGGGATAACTCTAACCACTTGTGGCATAGAGTTTGAACACACCTTTGCTATATGTGACTTTGGCAAAAATAACGTCTATGAGATGATCCTAGGAAGACCCTTCTTTTGACAATTGCAAATAGTACAAGATTGGGGAACCAACTTGTTGTACTTGCAGCACTTAGGGATCACAACTAAGGTCAATATAAAGGGTTATACGTTTAGAGATGTGCCACCCCTACAGTGGAATCCTATCCATAAGGTGCAAGAAGATTCAATCTCTGTGCATTCTAAAAGTTCTTTTGATCCATCATGGATCCATGAAGATGCTCACTTGTGGATGTGCAAGGTCATAGAGGAAGAGGAAAGATGCCTGAAATCTAGAGAAGAAGGAACTCCTCAAGGCACCAGACTAGTTAGAGACCTAGCCTACACACCGATGATCTTTCCTGATGAGGAGTTTGAGCCTCATGGTTGGGCAGAAATCTTAGCCACCACGGACATTGCTGTCAATGAACAACAGTGGACACCTCATTGTGATGAGGGGTTATGATATCTCTATGTTCATGTGTGAGCCCTTGCTAAATGAATGTGACCCTATTAGTGTCATAGAAGAAGAGAATGACGATGATCTAGAGTCCATTTCAATGGATAGTTGCTTTGACTCAAAGGCACAATATCTAAAGAATTTAGGAGTATTTACCCAAAAAGAAGAAGAACCTCTCACAAGCATCAAAACTGTAAATTCAAAGGTTGAAAGTGAAGGTAGTCGAAATAAAAAGAAAAAAAAAGCACTGAAACAAGAAGAGGAAGAATTATTGTTCGAGGTACCCAAAAATTTCAAGAAATATGAAGGTGAAGACAGAAACTTTTTGGTAGGAATGCCTAAAAGAGAGCATCATAGGAGAAACATATGATAATAAAGAAAAGACCAAAAAAGATGTGGTAACTATTGAAGAGAACGAAGAGTTTTGTACGTAATAGGGGAAGACCTAAGTGCAAAAGAAGAAGTAGAGCTTGTAGCTTTATTAAGGGAATATAGGGATGTGTTTGCATGGACCTATAGAGACCTAAAGGGAGTAGATCTAGACATATGCTCCCATACAATTCCCATGATGGTTGGTGCCAAGCCCACCAAACAGAAGCCCTACACATATAATGATACTTATGCAGCCAAAATAAAAGAAGAAATTGATACATTGATAAAAAAAAGTTAATGCCGCTACAATTAGAGATAGTTATCCACTTCCAATCACTGAAAATTTATTGGATCATGTTGCAGGCAAGGAAGTTTATAGCTTCCTTGATGGATTTTCAGGTTACAACCAAGTAGCCATTGCTCTAGTATGTATGTATGTATGTATGTATGTATGTATGTATATATGTATGTATGTATGTATGTATGTATGTATGTATGTATGTATGTATGTATGTATGTATGTATACATGCATGTGTATGTATGTATACATGCATGCATGCATGCATGTATGTATGTATGTATGTATGTATGTATGTATGTATGTATGTATGTATTGTTAAGATATCAAGCTCATCATGTGATGATCCATGATGACACCTATCACTTTTTAATTTCTTTGACATGTATGGTGGTCACACCAGTATATGTCAGCGATACTTCATTGAACTTTTACTAGATTTATCTACGAAGAGTGATGGCACATTTTTTTTTTCTTGCCAGCTCACTCATTCGGGAACATTAGGATTTTCCTTATGTACTATTCTTTATATATTGCACTTGTTCTATAGTTATTTTAGGTCATTCTTGTACATTTCTTTTATGTAATAGAAGAAGAATAAGATCATTCTTCCTTGCCTCAATATGTGTGTGTGCTTGACTTTGAGTGTGAGAGTGTGTGAGAGAGCTCTCTTCCTTATCTCCCTCCTCATGACATGGTATCAGAGCCAGTGTGGCTATAGAGAGCTCATGGAGAAAGCCGATGGTGAAGAGTACGCAAGAAGATGTAGAGAAAGCACGATCCACAAACAAAATTAGATTGCTACGAAAATTGATGTGAAGGTAGAAGGCATCAAAATATTTTCATGAGTTATCCATTTAGGGTCACTTGTTTTTGTCAGATTTCTATTTCGAAGCCATCTTGACCTTTGTTTCAAGCCGCATTGTGGGAACCACAAAAAAAACTAGTCCAGCTTGCAAAATTGTATTCTAGATCCAGAATTTCAAGTGATTTTGTGTACTGTTGATACACGAAAACTATGTTTTTCTAAGATCCAACTATCACGTCAAAATGTGATAGTGTTCAAGCAAAAGTATTGCTTGTAGTGTCTTTGCAATGTTGTGAATTGTTGTAGAAATGGCAAATCCGGATGGAATGAGTGAGCTTATGAGCGATAAGATAGACAAGAACAACCCATGCTTGGATATGTTTGCAAAAATTGCTAGTTCTTGGATATGTTGAAACAGGTGATGACATATCACATCCTATCGAGCATACAAGAAACATAGCATTGTCTATGGAGGATGGGAAGATAAAACGTCTTGTTGATGTGTTGCATGTTCCAAATATAACAAAGAATCTCATTTTTGTTGGACAAATGGTTGACTAGGGACTAGAAGTTAGGTTCAATGCTAATGGGTTATATGTAGAAGAGTACAAATAGGATGTATGATTGATTGCCAAAGGAGACAAAGTGGGTAGTTTGTTCACCTTAAATGTGAAAATTCTTGAAATGAATGCAGCCATATTTGCAAAAGGTGCATTGTTGATATAGAGATCTCGCACAAACAAATTGGACATGCAAATTTGATGTAGTCAAAGGAGATTGTCAATGGACTATCAAATTTCAAGGTTGTAGAGATGCAAAAGGTATGTGCAATATGTCAATTTGGTAACTAGTCAAGAGCATCATTTTTGCTTGACAAGCATGTTAGTGAGAATGTGCTAGAAATAGTACATACAGATGTTTGGGGTCCTACAAAGACCACATCTGTGGGTGGTTGTAGGTTTTATGTTACTTTCATTGATGACAATACATGGAAAGTATGGGTATGTTTCAAAAAGAGAAAAGTGATGTATTCACTCACTTCTAGAATTTTAAGGCTATCGTGGAAAAGTAGACAGGGAAGTATATCTAGACATTAAGATCTAATGGAGAAGGTGAATATATATCAAATGAGTTTAGTAGCTTTCTAAAAAGTCATGGAATTTGACAATAATTTTCATGCAGGCACATACCATAACAGAATGGCATTGCTGAATGCAAAAATAGATATATTGCAGAAATAACAAGAGCCTTGATGGCTGAGAAGAATATGCCTCATTGTTATTGGGTAGAAGGTGTGCACATTGCTGTAAAAATCATGAACAAGACATGAAGTTTCCGCTGAAGAGAAGTTTATAGGTAAAACACCAAACTTATCATGTATGAAAGTATTTGGTTGTATTGCATATATACATGTTCAAGATGAGTTGAGGACCAAGCTTGATCGAAAGGTAGAAAAATGTATCTTTAGGGTACTCCCTTGAACAAAAAGGATATAAATGCTATAACCCACTCACAGTATAGGTGAGGGTAAGCAGAGATGTGGTCTTTGATGAAATGTCAAGCTTCTATGGAGATGCTAAAGAAAGACTTAATTTTGATTCAAATGACAAAGGAAATGCTGAAAAATCAAGTGCAAAATCTCAAGTTTTGAGTGGACCTGATGCATGACCAAGCAACTTCAGCCGTGTAGCTAAAATGTCTACTGTCAGAGCACTTATTGCATTAGCTACAACAAAAGGATGGACTTTGCATCAAGTGGATGTGAAGAATGCTTTCTTACATGATGAGTTGCAGGAAGAAGTATACATGGACCAACCACAAGGATATGAGTATTCAAGGCACCTAGAATATGTTTATAGTTTGCAAAAGGCTTTATATGCAAGGAAGGGTGACGATGGCATTACAATTGTGGCTATTTATGTCGATGACTTGATTCTAGGTGGTGATGATGAAGAAAGCATTAAAGAGGTAAAACAACTCCTTATGTAGGAATTTGACATGAAAGATCTTGGTGTGTTGTGCTATTTCTTGGGCATTGAGTTTATACATACAAAAACAGGTATATGGATGTCATAAAGGCAATATGCCTTGATTATGTTGCAAAAGTATGGTACGGCTGATTCAAGCCAATTTCTATGCCATTAGATCAAAATTTGAAGTTGGATACTACATCACATGAAGCATTGGAAATGTACTATGTATAGGAGAATTGTGGGAATCTTGATATATCTCACGATTACAAGGCTTGATTGAAGCTACACTTTTGGACTTGAAACTCAACTTATGCAGGTTCCCAAGAAACCACACTTAGATGCCTTGAGATGCACTTTATGATATGTGAGTGCTACTTTGTATTATGTATTGTTTTATGAAGCTAGTGTAGATTTGCAGGTTCACAGATACATAGATGCAGATTAGGCTGGTAGTATTCCAGATAGAAGATCTACTAGTGGCTTTCTATTCTCACTTGGGAGTGCAGCTATTACATGGAATGTATATCAATTGGACATTTTCTAAATGGTGACTTGCATGAAGAAGTGTATGTTTATCAGCCCCATGGCTTTGTGCAAAAAGGGCATGAAAACCAGGTGTCCAAGTTAAAGAACGCATTATATGGCTTAAAGAAAGCACCATGTGCTTGGTATGAAAAGATACATGCCTATCTGATTGCACATGGTTTTGAGAACAGTCCAATTGAAAGCACCTTATATGTTAAGTGTGCTAATGATGTAATTCTGACCATTGTGGTTTATGTTGATGACATGTTGCTCACTAGTTCTCATGAGAGGCATATTGCTGATTTTAAGGCTGACTTGCATGCCTCATTTGAGATGTATAAATTGGGTCATTTGCATCATTATTTGGGCATTCATTTTATGCATGTTGATGGTGGAATGACTTTGTGTGAAATGAAATATATTGACACATTATTGAAGTGTTTTGGCCTTCAAGACTGTAAGCCTATCGCCACTCCTATGGAGACAGATTTATGATTGAGTCTTCATGAGGATGGAGATGCATTTGATGTTGTCCTCTATCAGCAGGCTATTGGATGCCTCATTTACTTATGCATTACTCGGCCAGATATTCAGTTTGCTGTCTCACAAATGAGCAGGTTTATGCATTGCCCAGGTATCAAGCATTGGCAAGTGGTTAAGCGCATCTTTGGCTACTTAAGTGGTACTCAGCTACTTGGGTTGTTTTATCCCAAGGGGGGATCACTACCACAAGATTTGCATGCTTTTTCTGACTCTGATTGGGATGGTTGCTATGACACTTGTGTGTCCACTAGTGGCTTTTGCTTCATGCTTGGTAGATCATGTATATCTTGGTTGAGCAAGAAGCAACCTAATGTGGCCACTTCGAGTTGTGAGGCTGAGTATAGGGCAACTATCACATCGACTGTTGAGTGTGTGGGGCTCAGACACCTTATGGGTGATTGTTGCGGAAATGTGGTATGCTTCCTTTACTCTGATACCACTCCTTGACGACGCGACGAAGGCTAAGCCTTGCGGAAACCGCCACGCCGAAGAAGAACTAAGCTAGAGTGATTCAGAACACCTCTGTAATCAATCAATAGCTTAGCGAAGTCTAGCGCTCAACATATAAGACTGCGCTCTAAATTCACTGAAAAAAATTTCACCGAAATTTCACCGGACTGTCACTGGACTGACACCGTAATCATACCGGAATTGTACCGGAATGAACTTCAATTCTGTTTATAATTACTTCAAGTGAGTTATGTGAAGTAAGGAAGTGATACGTGAACTTCCTTCACTAAATGAACTTCTTAGGGAAAACTTCACAGTTCTGAAGTGGCACTTTCCGGTTAGACTTTGTACTGTGTGTACATATCCATTCCACCGGAAACTGTGATCAGCTTAAAGTAGAGACGTCTAGCTACAAAGTGAGCTATCTCTCATACAAAACTTCAAATTCTACTGCGAGATATACTTCGTTGGTCTACCGGAAAAATTCGCTTTCTGAGAAAGACTATAACTGACCGAAAAATGCGTTTATTGAGATATCTTTGACCGAGACATTCGTTTACTGAGATAGTACCGAAAGATACGTTTAGTAACGAACTGTAACCGTTAATGGTTAACGAATTTCCTATCGTAACATGGAAAACTTAGATTCTTCACATACGAACAGTGCACGTAAACTTCCACATGAATATGTGTTTTCTATTAGAGAGGATGTGTACAAATTAGTTTGGCCTCTTCTTGCTCAAGCTGTAGAAACTCTCCTACACTGAGTAGTTTCTTATTACCATCCCTCTCAGATGAATACCTGACATTCTAGGTTTCTGTTATTCATCTGTACATACGCGATCTATGGCGTCTTCTGAGAACTTCTCACTCTCTCTCTCTTCACTCATATGTGATCTCTCATCATCCTCATCCTGTTCACCATCTCTCCGAGTCTTCTCATTCTCTTCTCTTTTCTTATCCTCCAATGCTTGGTGTATATATACACTTTTTCCTTCTGCGCTCTTCCCCGCTCATATTCTTTAATGTGAGCGTTATGCGCACACCGCGGTTTATTGCTCTGTTGCTCTGTTACTCTGTTTATGCGCACACCGCGTACTGACATCGCACACTGTACAACTGAAGGCTTTGATTTTCTGAAGATTCCGCCCTTCTTTTTTCTCCCTTTTTTTTTTCTTTTAATGTCCGTTTGTCAAATTCGTGAGTGATTCCTCAACAGCTCCCGCTCAATCACTAATTTGACCTCTTCCGATCTTTCATATATCTTTCTTTCTTTTATACCTGCCATTTCTTTGAATCTACTTGTCTTTGTCCCATCCAAGCTTTTTGTCAAGATGTCTGCTATCTGATCTTTCGTAGGAGTGTAGACTATTTCTATCTCCTTCTCCATTACCTTTTCCCTCAGGAAATGATACTGAATCTCTATGTGTTTTGTTCTTGAGTGAAACACCGGATTCGCTGCAAGATATAGAGAGCTCATATTGTCTCCATGTATAATTGCTATACCTTGATCAATCCCCATGCTTTTGAGCAAGGTCTGCATCCATATTACTTCTTTCGCGGCTTCTACTAATCCTTTATATTCTGCTTCTGTTGACGATAAAGCTACTCTATGCTGTTTCTTTGAGCACCAACTTACTAGCTTATCTCCTAGGTATATCATATACCCGTGTGTTGATCTTCTGTCGTCTTGGCTTCCTGCCCAGTCTGAGTCACTGAATGCTCTCAGCTTTATATCTGACGTAAAAGGATAATATAATCGTTCTTTTATAGTTCTTTTAATATATCTAAGAACTCTTTGTCCTGCAACCCAATGTTGCTCTGTCGGACAATGCATAAACTGTGAAAGAACTCCCACCGGATAGCTGAGATCCGGTCTTGTTAGCGTAGCGTAGATTAAGCTTCCTACTAACGATTGATATTTCTTCATATCTTTGAACTCTGTACCACTGTATCTACTGAGTTTATGATTTACTTCAAGCAGAGTTGAGGCTTCTCTGCAATTCTCCATATCAGACTTCTTCAGTAAGTTTAGGAGATACCCTTTTTGCATAACATATACACCATGATCTGTATATGTGATTTCCATACCTAGAAAGTATGATAACTTTCCGAGGTCACTGATTTTGAATTCCTTTTTGAGTAGTTTCTTCACCTCTCGGATTCCTTCATCTGAGGTTCCTGTGATTATTAAGTCGTCTACATAAATACAAATGTAGATCATACCTTCTTCTGTTCTCTTTATGAGTAGACTTGCATCTGCCTTCGAAATTTGGTATCCAAGTTCGTTTAGATATTTCACAAGTCTGTAATTCCAAGCTCTTGGAGCTTACTTCAGTCCATAAAGTGCTTTTCTTAGTCTGCACACATGTTCTGGATATCTGGAATTTACGAAACCTTCTGGTTGTTCCATGTAGACTTCGTCTGATATATATCCATTCAGGAATGCATTCTTTATATCTAGTTGACTTAGCTTCCATCCTTTTGATGCTGCTATAGCAATCACTGTCCTTATGGTTGACATCTTTGCCACCGGACTAAACGTCTCGTCATAGTCTATGCCATGCGTCTGAGCATAGCCCTTGATAACCAGTCTCGCCTTATGTCTGGCTATCCTTCCATCTGCAAGTTTCTTAACTTTGAAAACCCATTTATTTCCGATTACTTTCTTACCATTTGGTTTCGGAACAAGTTCCCATGTCTTGTTCTCCTCTAGTGCGCTGAATTCTTCTTCCATTGCTTCTTACCATTGCTTCTTGTTTTTAGCTTCATCATAGCTCTGAGGTTCATCATCATCTTTGATCATATATGCATAATCTTGCTGAGTTATATAAGATGTATCATATGAGTACCTTTCCGGTTGTCTTCTTACTCTGTTTGACCTCCTTAGCTCATATTCTTCGTGTGCATCTGAATACACGTCTTCATCTTCATTTCTCATACCTGATCTGGTCCTGGACGTACTTGCCTGCGTATAATCTTCATCTTTATTCACCTGCACGATTGATTTACCTTTCTCTTTTCTTTTTATCTCTTCTTCAAATTCTTCAGCTGTATGACTCTGATCTGCATACTAGCTTTTCTGTTCATCAAATGTTACATCTCTGGAAATAGTAAATTGTTTGGTTAGAGGACTCCATAACCTATAACCCATCTGCTTTTCATCATATCCGACGAACACATATTTTTCTGCTTTCGGTTCAAGCTTATGTCTCAGTTGAGACGGTATATAAGCATAAGCGACTGATCCAAACACTTTACAATGATCGAGTGTTGGCTTCTTCCCCCACCAGGCTTCATAAGGGGTCATTCCTTCTAACGCTGTACACGGTAATCTGTTTACCAAGTACGTAGCTGTATTTACGGCTTCAGCCCAAAGATAATTTGGACAATTCTTTTCTTCCAGCATAGCTTGTGCAAACTCGACTAGAGTTCGGTTCCTTCTTTCTGCTACACCGTTTTGTTGTGGTGTATACCTGCAGGTTATTTCTCTCTTGATGCCTGCATTCCAAAGATAGTCATTGAATTCTCGGGAGAAGTATTCTCCCCCTCCATCAGACCTCAGTCTTTTAAGCTTTCGTCCGGTAAGTCTTTCAGCATATGCATGAAAGTGCCTGAAAGCTCCAAATACTTCTGATTTCTCTTTTAAAACATAAAGAGTTATCCACCTTGTTGCATCGTCAATGAATAAAACATAGTACCTTGATCCGCTGATTGATCCTTCTTTCGTTGGCCCCCATACATCTGTATGAATAAGCTCGAGTACTTCATCATGTTTGAATCCTTTCTTCTGGAAAGGTAATCTGTGGGATTTTCCCAACTGACATGCTTCACACTTGTGAATCATATGTTGATTCTGTATATTTGGTAATCCCAATACTGACTGATTCGTTATTACAGCTTTGATTCCTTTTTCATTGAAATGACCTAATCTTTTATGCCAGAGATCGAGTTCTGTTATTACCTTTTCATCATGTGTGAGCAACGCTTGGCCAATGTTCCCTTGTACTCTTAAGGTAAAGAGTCTGCCTTCTTTCTTACCGGATATGATCTGATTATATCCGTTCTCGGGATCTTCTACAAATACACCTTTGTTTGTAAATCTGACCTGAAAACCTTTCTCAACTATCTGTCCCACACTAATAAGATTTTTTGGTATTGTCGGAACATACAAAACATTGGTTAACAAATCTGCTCCACTTTTACATTTCACCTTTCCAATTGAGTGTACGCTATGTCTCGTATTGTCACCTGTTTGAACAGTGTGACTAGAACTACCTTTTTCTAGTTCTGACATTAGTTCTATATTTCCTGACAAATGATTAGAGCATCCAGAATCAATGTAGAATACCTTTAGGTCTTCCTTTTCTGATGTGCTGATTGAGTTCATCATCAACGATGTATGACTTTCATTCTGTGTGTCATTTGCGTAGTTGTTGTAGGTGGTGTTGTAGGATTGATTCTGTCCCCAACTTCTCACTCCACCTCTACCATAGCCTCCTCTTTGGTTTTGTCTTCCTCTTTGGTATCTTCCATCTTTGACTCTGCTATTACTGTTCTGATTTTGATTTGATCCTTGTTGATTGTGCCAGCAATCATGAGCCAAATGATTACTGAGTCCACAGATCCAACAAGCCTTCTTGTTGGTATTTTGGCTACTTCTTCCTCTTCCAAAACCTCTTACTCTTCCTCTGCCAGTGCCTTTACCTCTTGCATAATAGGCCTGAGAACTCGACTCTTCTTCGTCTTTTGACTTACCTTTGTCTTTCTTTTTGTTCTTCATGTACATTGCAGAGCTTTGTCCTTTATCTGCATCTCCTTTCAGGTCTTGCTCATATGTGAGCATCAAACCAAGCAACTAATTTAAATCTGGCACAAAATGATTTAAAGAAAGTTCAGTTGATAGTATGAAAGGTTTCCACCTTTCATCTCCTCTCAGCCCTGTGAGCACTTGCGCTATCAATCTATGATCTTCGACTTCTTCATTTATGGATCCAAGACTATCTGCTAGATCCTTCATTTTAGTGACGTAGTCATTGATGCTTTGACTCGGCTTCTTTCTGAACGTCGTGAACTCGGACCATAAGCTAGC
The DNA here is from genome assembly GCA_020310875.1 of Ceratopteris richardii. Classification (NCBI taxonomy): domain Eukaryota; kingdom Viridiplantae; phylum Streptophyta; class Polypodiopsida; order Polypodiales; family Pteridaceae; genus Ceratopteris; species Ceratopteris richardii. Next base: position 112,051,423 of record CM035428.1, read on the forward strand.
CTTTCTAGCTTTCGTAGTATTTTGGAAGTGGTCTTCCAATGCACTCCATATCTCCTCTGCTTTCTCCAGACCTCTAATATGTGGTAGTAGATGATCTGAAACAGTGTTGTAAATATAGGCTCTTGCGGTTGCATCTTTCTTCTGCCACAGCTTCAAAGCTTCTAACTCTTCTTTTTCCGGTTGGCTATCATCTTCGAAGGTCGGCTTCTTTTCTTCTCCGGTCACATACATCATTAAGTCCTTACTCATAAGTAAGGCTTCCATACGCATTACCCACGCAGGATAATTATCTTTGTCCAGCTTATCAATTTGGACATGATCTGCCATGATCTTCTTGTTTTCTTTAGGTTGCCTTTGAGAGTCTTTTGGCTTTGATGCCGCTCGTGGGACTAACCGGCTCTGATACCAACTGTTGCGGAAATGTGGTATGCTTCCTTTACTCTGATACCACTCCTTGACGATGCGACGAAGGCTAAGCCTTGCGGAAACCGCCACGCCGAAGAAGAACTAAGCTAGAGTGATTCAGAACACCTCTGTAATCAATCAATAGCTTATCGAAGTCTAGCGCTCAACATATAAGACTGCACTCTAAATTCACTGAAAAAAATTTCACCGAAATTTCACCGGACTGTCACTGGACTGACACCGTAATCATACCGGAATTGTACCGGAATGAACTTCAATTCTGTTTATAATTACTTCAAGTGAGTTATGTGAAGTAAGGAAGTGATACGTGAACTTCCTTCACTGAATGAACTTCTTAGGGAAAACTTCACAGTTCTGAAGTGGCAGTTTCCGGTTAGACTTTGTACTGTTTGTACATATCCATTCCACCGGAAACTATGATCAGCTTAAAGTAGAGATGTCTAGCTACAAGATGAGCTATCTCTCATACAAAACTTCAAATTCTACTGCGAGATATACTTCGTTGGTCTACCGAAAAAATTCGCTTTCTGAGAAAGACTATAACTGACCGAAAAATGCGTTTACTGAGATATCTTTGATCGAGACATTCGTTTATTGAGATAGTACCGAAAGATACGTTTAGTAACGAACTGTAACCGTTAATGGTTAACAAATTTCCTATCGTAACATGGAAAACTTAGATTCTTCACATACGAACAGTGCACGTAAACTTCCACATGAACATGTGTTTTCTATTAGAGAGGATGTGTACAAATTAGTTTGGCCTCTTCTTGCTCAAGCTGTAGAAACTCTCCTACACTGAGTAGTTTCTTATTACCATCCCTCTCAGATGAATACCTGACATTCTAGGTTTCTGTTATTCATCTGTACATACGCGATCTATGGCGTCTTCTGAGAACTTCTCACTCTCTCTCTCTTCACTCATACGCGATCTCTCATCATCCTCATCCTGTTCACCATCTCTCCGAGTCTTCTCATTCTCTTCTCTTTTCTTATCCTCCAATGTTTGGTGTATATATACACTTTTTCCTTCTGCGCTCTTCCCCGCTCATATTCTTTAATGTGAGCGTTATGCACCGCGGTTTATTGCTCTGTTGCTTTGTTACTCTGTTTATGCGCACACCGCGTACTGACATCGCACACTGTACAACTGAAGGCTTTGATTTTCTGAAGATTCTGCCCTTCTTTTTTCTCCCGTTTTTTTTTTTAATGTCCGTTTGTCAAATTCGTGAGTGATTCCTCAACAGTGATTTGGGTGTTGGTCAATCTTCTGCCACCACCATCTTCGCTGACAGTCAGAGCGCATTGGCAGTTGCGAGGAACCCTGTGTTCCATGCATGCACTAAGCACATTGAGGTGCATTATCACTATGTCAAGGAGAGGTTCTCTACTGGGGAGATCAGCTTAGCATATGTGCCTACGCAGGAGAACATTGCAGACCTTTTCACAAAGGCTCTGCGTAGGGAGAAGTTGGAAGCTTTCCGCAAAGCTTTGGGCTTACTTCCTTTTGTGGAGTGATTTCCACATAGCTTGGCACTTCCTTATACAGGAGTGCTAGCTCCTTGTTCACCGCATCACTCCTAGGGGGGATTCGTTGATATATTTAGGTAGTGATGTGTGTGAACACACTAGGACCACTGGGGCACTTTCTTCCCTCTTTAGGAGGCTTTTTCCCCCAGATTGTATATATGCCTATTGCCCTAATGGGCTACTTATCTTTGTACATTCTCTAGTAATACATTAAGTATTGTGTGTTGTGCTCCAAGCTTCTTCTCCTTCCTTGTGTTGTTCGCGTGCTTTCGCAGACGTCTATCTTCAACAGGAAACAACAAGAAAAAGATGGAAAATGCAAATGGATCAAAAGCACCACCTACCCCATGATGTAAACCCTTTTTATTTCTAGGGATCTCATATGTCCTTAGATCCCCAAAACCACTTGGATACCAATGGTCCAAGTATATGTCTTGGGATCCCCTATGTCTCAATATCACAGGGATGCCATATGTCCCACATACCATGGATCCCATTTCCATGGATACAAAACCATTTGGATGCCATATGTCCAAGATATTTCTAAGGATCCCATATGTCCTTATATTGCAAAACCCAATGGACTAAGTGATCCCATATGTCACTAGTCCCCCATATTAATAACAAATACGAGATCACATGGAGGGGGTTGTTGAGAGTTCCATGCTCCACCCTTTTGTCCAAAATCACCTCTAGCACAACCATTCTAGCCTCTTTTATCTTTATGTCCTTTGCAGCCAGTTTAGGGCAACTCTTTATGATAGTATCATTTCCCTTAGAGTACTTGAAAAACTACTTTTGCTTTTCTTTCTTCTTTTTATCTCTGTCTTCCTTCTTTAACTATGCAACATTAATAAATTTCTCCCTACTAGAAGATGGGCTTCATTTACCTTTGCCCTTCTGACTAGCTATGAAAGCTTGATCTGCAACATAGATATTTGACATGTTCTCCCTAGACTAATCTTCCTACACCAAAATACAAACTAAATCTTGAAAGTTTAAGACATTTCAATTTCCTTTCATCATCAACTGAAGAGTAGAGGAAAAAATCTTATAAGAATGTGGAAGACCATTAAGTACAGTGTGCACAAGTGAACTATTTGGCAAGATTTCATAAAAAAAATCAATTGCACTTTAAAGTATTTGATCTTTGTCAAAAAAAATGTCCATTGAATCTCCTTCATTCATATGTTCACTCTCTAATTTTTCAGAAATAAAAAAACAAGCCTCAGTTCATGCTTGTATAACATTCGAGAGTACCTCACACATCTTTTGCTCTATTACAAGGATGAATGTGAGGGATAATGACATGTTTGATAGACAAAGCTATCAATGCATGTGCTTGCGCATCTCTGCCATCCCAACAAAGTTACTTTGTAGAAAGTGCAATAGGAATCAAAGCATGACCAAAAAAATTGAAGATCATCATCTTCAACACCATCTACATCATCTTCAATCATTATATTTATAGGTCTAGTAGGACGTTTCTCAAAACCTTGCACAATATTTTACATGCCTTTTGCTACCAATACATGAGGCATCATGTATGCCCACAATGGGTAATTAGTACCATCCAACTTATCCTCAACCAACATACAAAATACATCATTGTTGCAGGTCTCAAGAAATTGAATAGGAATTCCCAATCAAGATTTTCTAGATTTGTAGCAGACTTGAGATGCTTGTACTAGCTGACCAAAAGCTATGTATATGTTTGGCACAAAAGGATGCAATAGCCTGCATAATCATTGTGATAGTGAGTTTGGAGGTTAAACAAGGTTAAATTTTCCAATATATTTTAGTAATGTTGTGTGCAAGCATACTTAAGCCCAACAAGGCACTTTTTTCCTCATTAAGAGGTTTCCCCCCTTAGGTTGTATTATGTATTTAATGCTAATGGTTCACTTATCTTCATACATTCACTTGTAATACATTCAGTATGTGTTGTGATCCAAGCTTCTTCTTCTTCCTTGTGTTGTTTCTGTGCTTTTGTAGACCTTGATCTCCAAGAACTTGTATCGGAGAAGGTTACCACTTCATATAGGGCATTGTTGACACCCCTCTTATTATGGCCTCAAATTTGCACAAAAATTGGTGAGCATACATGGGGCAATTAGAAGTTCAAAATTGCTTCATTTTATAGCATAAAAAATTTTAATTTGAGCTCCTTTTGGCCTCCCAATGCACCATAGCAATGATTGTGCAGGATATTTCATCCTTTTGTGCAAACATATATCTAGGTTTTGGCTCACGAGTACAAGCACCCAAACTAGAGTTGGATAGGATGTGTTTTAATTACCCATTTTGGGCATATATGATGTGTCATGTATTGGTAGCAAAAGGCTTGTGGAATATTGTGTACGGTGCTGAAAAACATCCTACTACACCTACAAATATAGTGATTGAAGGTGATGTAGATGGTGTTGAAGATGATGATCTTCAATTTCCTTGTTGTACTTCAATTCCTGTTGCACCCATTACAAAGAAACTTCATTGGGATGGTATGTCACGAGCAAGGAGATAAGGAAGAGAGCTCTCTCATATACTCTCACACTCAAAGAGGAGCACACACAAAAATTGAGGCAAGGAAGAATGATCTTCTTCTTCTCCTTCTTCTTCTTCTTCTTCTTCTTCTTCTTCATCTTCTTCTTCTTCTTCTTCTTCTTTTTCTTCTTCTTCTTCTATTACATAAAAGGAATATACAAGAATGACCTAAAACAACAATACAAATAGTGCAATATATAAAGAATAGTACTTAAAGAAAATCCTAATGTTCGTGAATGAGTGAGTTGGAAAGAAAAAAAATGTGCCATCACTCTCGATAGATAAATTTAGTAAAGCTCAATGAAGTATCACTGACATATACCGATGTGACGACTATACATGTTAGAGAAATGAAAAAGTGATATGTGTCATCCTGGATCACCACATGTTGAGCTTGATATCTCAACACTCCCCCTCAACCTCAACATCATGTCCTGTAATCCAAGCATCTTCCCAAACTTCTTCAACTTCTCAACTCCATGTGCTTTAGTGAAAATATCAGCAACATGCTCATTTGTCCTCACATAAACAAGTTCAATATCACTTGCTAATATCTTTTCCTTGATGAAATGATAATGCACCTCAAAGTGCTTTGTTCTAGCATGAAACATAGGGTTCCATACTAATTGTAGGCTGCTAAGATTATCACAATAGATGGTGATAGGCTTTTGCACTTCCACACCTAAATCGACAAGTAGCATCTCTAACCTTGATGCTTCATATGCTTTCATTGCAACACTCTATACATATCCTTTGTACTCGACAAAGTAACAATAGGTTGCTTCTTATTGCTCCATGTAATAGCTGCACTTCCAAGTGAGAATAGAAAGCCACTGGTAGATCTTCTATCTAAAATCCTACTAGCCCAATTTGCAATGGTGTATTTATGAACCTACAATTTTGCACCTTCTTCAAAAAACAATCCATAATCCAAAGTAGCACACACATATCATAGAGTGTATTTCATAGCATCTAAGTGTGGAAATCTAAGTGTGGTTTCCTGGGAGCTTGCATACATTCACTTTCAATTCCAACAGTGTGGTTTACATTAGGCCTTGTAATTGTGAGATACATCAAACTTTGCACAATTTTCATGTACATAGCATTTTTCAATGCTTCACCTGATGTAGTATCCAACTACAATTTTTGATCTAATGGCATAGAAATTGGCTTACAATTAGCCATACTATACTTTTGCAACATACTCAAGGCATATTGCTTTTGTAGATTCTGTATGTATAAACTCAATGCCCAAGAAATAGCGAAGCACACCAAGACCTTTCATGTCAAATGCCTGCATAAGGAGTTGTTTTACTTCTTTAATGCTTTCTTCATTATCACCACCTACAATCAATTCATCAACATAAATTTCCACAATCGTGATGCCATCTCACCCTTCCTTGAATATAGTGAATGATTTGCATCACATAGAAAACCCAATGGTGGTTAAGTAATCAGCAATCCTTGCATGCCAAGCACGAGGGGCGTGTTTGAGTCTATACCAAGCCTTTTTGCAACCTAGAAAATATTTTGGGTGCTTTGAATCCTCGTATCCTTATGGCTGGTCCATGTATACTTCTTCCTGCAACTCACCATATATGAAATCATTCTTCACATCCATCTGATGCAAAGTCCATCCTTTTGATGTAGCTAATGCAACAAGTTCTCTGACAGTAGAAATTTTAGCTATAGGGTTGAGTGTTTCCTCATAATCAATGTCATATGTATGTGCATATCCTTTTGCTACCAATCATGTTTTATACATGCTTATGCTACCATAAGCATTGTGCTTTTGTAAACCCACTTGCAGCCTATTATATTATTTCGTTATGACAATGGAACCAGCTTCCATGTTTTATTTCCATAAAGTGCAGCCATCTCCTCATCCATGGTTTTCTCCCAATCTGCATTTCCAATTTCATCTTCAAAGCAAGAAGGTTCAATATCTTGTATTACCTTGGTCATCTAGGCACAATGACAAGCCATATAACTAGAGAGAGAGGGAGGGAGGGAGAGAGAGAGAGAGGGAAAAATGGATCCTACATGAAGAGGTTGTGCCTACTCTTCTATTGCGTCTCTTGAGAAGACAAACAATCCATTATGAATGAGACTTTTGATGAGGATGACTATACCTTAACAACCCATACTTGTCAAGGCATATTGTGTGTCTAAATGCATTGCTGATCCAAGGATGGATTGGCCTTGGGTTTCCACTTCAAAGTTTGCTTCTACTTTGGAACCACCTTGCATTGATGTGGTCCTGGTTGTGGGTTTCCTTTGAGAACTTTGGAAGCCAAAAGGTCTAAAGGAATTGATTTTTTGTGACTTGTTCCTCATTAAGCTCCTTCTTTGAATAAAATATGAGACATAAGAATCCAACTTTGCTTAATGTGCCTTGGTGCACAGTTGTATGTGGCTGCAGTCAAGGAGACTTTCTTTGATGCATCACAGGTGTAGTCTTCTTAGGCATCCATATGTATTTGTAGTTATCTAATGAATATATCTGCGATTTAATGACCCAAAGCTATGTGGTGTGAACATGCTGCTTTGCACTTTTCACTTGTGCTTTTCTTCAAACTTGTTGATGGTGCACAATTGACTACATCTTATGACTTGGATTTCTTTGTTGTGCTTGCTTCATATATTTGATAGGGTTGTGCCCTTCTTGAAGATATGTAGCTATGTGGCTATTAGGAACCTAGAGTTGAGCTTGAGTGTTCTAATCTTGGAGGAGTTTTTTTTGGAATCCACATGTGCTTAATTTATGGATCTTGATGTGGAAATGTGTATGGGTGTCGTTTGGACCTTCTAAGCTGTGGAGTTTGTTTTTTCTTGTGTGAATTGTGTGGGGTACTATTCTTGTGTGTTCCATGAGTTGCAGTTGCTTCCTTGGACCTTTGATGTGGTTGGATAAGTTGGCCCTTTTGGAATCCAAATATGAATGATGTCCAGGTGAGTGATCTTACTTCTTTGGTGATTCCTTTATTGGGGTTTTGATTTGAGTTTTAAACTCCCCCCTCTTTGACCTTTTAGATAAGGAAACAATATTTCTATGAGAATTCCTTGCCTTATTGTGATCACTCAAGGGATTAATGCATGATGCATCATCAGACTCATATCTAGAGTGGTATTTGTCATCCACATAATCAAAATTCACATGGAGCTCATATATTCTACATCACAACAAATATCATCCCCGACTAGCTGACCTAGAACTAGATGCTCATAGAGATCCATCTCCAATTCTATATCTCTTTGGGTAGTTTCCATTTGGGTTTATTTTTTATGTGGCCAGCTTGGGGATGCACTTAGAGTAGAGGATATATCCCACTTCGGTGGTGCATCTATGAAATTGTTGTTGATTCCTTCAAGAGGACACGAGATTGAGTTGGTCTCATGAATAGTCAATTTGTATTTAGCTATGTGCAAAGAGGCTATGTTAGATCAGTCAATAGTGTTCCAAAATGACATCTTTTGGTAAATCATGTTTGTGGAAAACTAAGAATGTAGTCCATGTGTTGTGTTTATCAATGAATATCAAAATGACAACCTTCCCCACACATTGGATATGTGTGCCATTCAAACCTATTATTGAAGATTGTCTTGCTTGGATAGGGGACATGCATGTGGCAATAAGTGGTTGCCTTATGCTATTACATGAATCTCTTGTATTGATTAATGATTTGAACACATTCTTAGTGTGCAAGCCCACCTATGCTTTTATGAATGGGAATGAACAAACATGTGGACCACACTCATTGAAGGTAGCAAAAGGATAGACATCATAAAATATTTGTGTCCATTGTCATTTATCTCGTTGTTGTTTCATCCATGCATTTCTCTTAGATATATATTTTAGTGCTTCACATTGAGCTTCTTTTATGATTTGTTTAGCCTCGGCCTTTAGATTTGTGCTTTCTCAAGTCTGACAACCATCTTTGGTGTGAGAGGTTCCTAATAGAGCTTCATTAAGAAATTAGTAATGTAGTTTGTTAGGACATCCCCATCAAGCGTGACCAACATAACCAATCCACTTGAAGATAAATTGTTGATGATGAGTGACCCATAGCCCCCCTTTTGGATATTTTTTGTGTTTGCTTAAGCATGTACACTAGGAAAAAATCTCCTACTTGTAGATCTTTACCATGTATGTAGTGAGATTTCTATCCCTTCTTTGCAGCATAGATGCACACGATTGCATTGATGCATGTCTCTTGAAGTTCCTTTAACTCATCCACTAATAAGGAGATCTCATGTCAAGTCCACTGGTAGTCACATGTGACTTGCAAACTTGGGACAAGAAAGTCATTAGGAAATATGACATTTTTTTTGTAGACCACATTGAAGGATGTGTCTCCTATAGTTGACTTATATGCCATATGGTATTGCCGAAATTGAATAATGAAGTTGCTTTCCTAATCACATCTTCCAATGTTAACTATCTTCATAAGCACTATGCAAAAAACCATGTTGGAACTCTTTGCTTGTCCATTGGCTTGGGGATGATACGGTGTCAAATTCTTGTGAACAAGAATTTTGCTAACAAGTGCTCAATCACTTAATTAATAAAATGGATTCCTTGATCACTAACAATTTAGATAGGAAGAACAAACCTAGTGAAAATGTTTAAAATATTTGGCTATATGCTAATCACTGTTCTTGGTAGGTACACTAGACTTGGCCCATTTTGTAAGATAATTTCTAGCCACAACTGTATATTTCACATGAGAGTTACATGAATGTGGATCAATTGAAACAATAAAGCCTATGCCCCACCTAACAAAGGCTCTACTATCAATCATAGGCCTTAGTGGCATGTCATCCCATCAAATTGGATATTTTGCTCTTTCACATAGTTTGACAAACTCTTTCACATCTTGATGCAAGGTGGGCCACCAAAATCTCGCAACTAATGTCATTTTCATATCTTTTTGGGGATAACTGACCTTCAACCACACTCACATATTGATTTCTAGCAATCGAAGGTAGTCGTCTTCATGTACGCACAACCATAAGAATTTCCTATTAGTGCATTGTTGCAATAAGTTTATTATAGAATCCACCTTTTGACGTTGTCAATTCCTTTTGGAAGCTTACGATCACATAAGTAATTCATGATAAGCTTACGATCACATAAGTAATTCATGATAAGCTTGCCGCAGCATGTTTTGTTGGAGGCAAGATTTGGCATTTTTCACATTTTAATACATGAATGTGCACATAATTTTCCATTGTAGCCTAATTTTCCATTGTAGATTTTGTAGGTTCCGACCTTTGGGGAATTTTTTCCTAAAATACCTTTATGTGATTGCGGTATCATGTTTGTTCTTTAATGATCATCCACACAACACAACAAGATAGAAGTAGGGTCTTGGTAATACATGCTACTTGAAAAGATATCAAACCTTCAAGAGGAAAATTCCTTTATGTTCCTTAGGCAAACACTTATTATGAGTGCCCTATAAGGATAGGAATAATTAGTTCTATGCATTTTGGAACTATGTCTAGATTGAACAAATATGAGTTGGATATATGGATAGAAATATAGATAGATAGATAGATTGATTGATTGATTGATAGATACATAGATAAATATATCCACATCATAACATTAGATAAATATATCCACATCATAACATTTTAATCTACATCCATCATAATCACTTTAGGTAAAAGTCCTTCATAATTACTTCATATCCAAATCCATCATAATCACTTCATATTAGATCCACATTATCACTTCATGTATCATAAAACACATCAACTTAAATAATATGACACAATGATAAAAAATTTTGATTCATAAACATGTTCCTTGACAAACATCCATTTCAATATGGTCTTAATCCATTAGTATTGGATATGTTCAAACCATAACAAACAAGGTTCGAGAATACTCTAAGCAACTCATGTGTGTCTACTCTTTTCGATACATCTTTATCACATGCTAGTTATAATGCACACTTGAAATTATAAACCCCATTTTTATCAATGGGGTAACTATCTAAATCTACACATTTCAAAGTTGCAAAACAAGTATTGCAATTGTATAGGTCTTTTGAATTTTATTGAATGACAGAGGGCAAGTGGATATGCATTCTAGGGCAATCCACCAATACTTTCAACTCCACTCATTTCTACTTCATAGGTCGAGATCTGGTAACTTTAGAAAGCTTTTTTGTATGGGCAAATGTGTTGCTCTTCCAAAGTCACATGGTGGAATGTACACACACTTGCCTTCAAAATGCAACAATATGTTGCCTAGATGGAGATCATTGTGTGAAATATTACAAGTGTGTAGGAATGACATTGTTTGCAACAATCCATTGATTAGCTTCCAAATATTTGTCTTCACTGTAGCTATATTCCCTTGTGTGTCTTTGATACTTCTGCTTTGTGGTACATTTAAATACCCTTTTTTCATTTTCTCAAGCCACATGTCCAACATACCACCATTCCATAATCTGAAAATAAGGCATGGGTTTTACTATGATGTCTAGCTAATGCAAGTGGACCAACTATTTTGCTATGGGTAATAGGTAATATGGTGGCCTCATTCATTGCTTCAATCTCTCGTGTTTGTAAGTCGCCACCATGTAGTTTGAAAAATTTTGCTACAAAAAATTCATTGATAAACCTTGGGTGGGTTATTTTGACTTTACGGACGATTCCATATTGTCCTTCCCCCACGAGAGCTACATCTTCAAAATGAATAGATGAATATGGGAGCACACATAGGTTGTTGGATGTTTGATCTCCCATATTCACATATATATTTGCACATGGATCTATTGTTGTTGCTATCATTGGTCTCTCTGCTTGTTCAGTGGTGTGAGGTCTCACTCTCTTTCCTCTTTTCATCATTTGGTAGTGTAACTTAACAAATTTAATTTTATCAATATATCTCAGCATTGTTGTCATATCCAATGCCAAAGAGTCTGCTACTTTTACTATTTTTCCAAAGATGCAAGTGAGCTCTTTGGACATTTGTTCACCTAGTACTTGTGCTCCTCTTGATACCTTCCAAATTTATCACCGATGTCAATGTGTGTTGTCTTACATAGATGTTTGATGAAATCCTTGTAATTTGATATATCCATTGCTATTGTGATCTGGTCTCCTCGCATTCTATACATGTACAAGCATACAAACACTTCCAAAAACTTTCGCTCATGCTTATTTATTTTACCTACCATCTATGCAAATATAAGAAATAGACTATCAAATAAGATTTAAATATTGATTAATGTTAAATCTTTAAACACTAATCTAGTCCATAAAAGCAATAATAAAAAATGAGACTCATAAACAAAATGATAGACGCTTAAACACTTTTTTAAGTATACATATAAATAGATAATGAATGATTGTATGGATAGGTAGATTAATGTATAGATAAATAAATGATAGATAGATGAATAATTGAATGGATAGATAATTGAATAGATAGATAAATGTAGATAGATAGATATGTATATAAATAAATGTTGGTGCAAATATACAAGCCATCACATTTGGCTTAGCATGGAACGCAATATGTGGAAGCACTTGATGGATCGTGTGAACCTTAGCTTGTAACACGATCATTCACCATTTGTAAAAGATTAAATCCATTTAGAATCTTGTAAAAGCCAAAATCTCTTGGAGTTAGGAAGAACAAATAGATACGAGTTTCAATGAGAGGAAAATTTCTAGATCAAGGGAATCACTTTTTAGTTGGAGCCAAGTTTGAATTCAAATTCAAACTTGGAAAAACTTCTTATAAAAAGCTTTGTAAATCTCGCAGCCTGGTGGCCTCATCTTGGACCTCATTTCTTGAACATTTGTAGAGTTTGAGTAGCTTAAACCATATCTTACTCATTCCACCATCATTGAGCATCATTTCAATGCCAATGATCATGTATAATCATGCATTATAATACATATAGTTCATTGCTCAGCTCTATCTACTTCTTTGCTATGACTACTCAGAACAGTGAAATTTCTCTAGTCATAGCTCAGTCAGCTCTCAACCATTTTGCATGCTCTATAGCTTTTTGGAACCAGCTTGAATTCTACTTTATTCTATTAAAGTTTCAAAGGTATTGATTAAGCCATTGGGGAGAAATCATCATCGAAGTGCTCACTTGTCATCTACTACTCAGCTCGAAAAAAGTCGGGGGTAAGCTCCAGATTGCATATTGATTTCTCAGAAGGAATTTCATCAATTGTTACTGTATTGTGAGCACTGAGCAAAAGAACCAGCAGGTGTATAGACCAAAATAGCAAGTTTCGTGACACTAGCTATTTATGAAGTAATCTGTTTTGATTCAATTGTTTCAAACATCAACTCCAAAGTACATAGGTACTTTCTTGGTGTCATTTGCAAGGTATAAGGCCCTACTACATAACTCTGAAGTGTATTAGGGAAGGTACAAAGCAGAATCTAGCAGTACCACCTCACTTCCTTGAGGTATCCATCCATCTCCTCAAACAATGGTATCAAAGCAAGTTGAGGTAAAATGGGAGATGGTTTCTCTTCTTCCATTGATAAATTGGATAGGAACACTTATCCAGCATGTTCCTTGAGGATAAAGACCTATCTACAAGGAAGGAGTCTCTATGTATACATATCAGGAGATGAGGAGATGCCCATATTTAGAAGCAAAGGTCAACCTACAAGAGAGGAGCTAGAAAGAATCAACTCGTGGTGTGCCAAAGATGCTTTAGCCAGGTCATATCTACTTAACTCTATTTCTAACTTCCTTCTTCCTCACATTAGTAATTGCAAAACTTCCCAAGAGATTTGGGATACTCTATCTTCATATTTTTCTTCCAATACAAGAGCTAGGAAAAATCAATTGTGGATTGAGTTTACTACTCAAAGGAAGCAACCTAAGCATAATGTTTCAGAGTTTGTCACTAAGTTAAAGGATGTAGCTGATCAGTTGGCAAGCATAGGAGAGGAGATTAAAGAAGAGCAAATAGTGAGATAGATAATCAATGGCATCAAGGCAGATGACAAGTGGGAATCTTTCACAACTACCATGGATCTTTATATGGATATGAAAATCCGTGATCTTACCACTCTCCAGGGAAAAATCTTTACCCATGAAGCCAAGCTAAAAAAAATGATGAACCATCAAGAGGTAACAATTCTTTTTCCCTCTATATAGATAAAGGAAAGTCTAAGGATAAAGGAAAGAGCAAAAAGGTTGAAGATGAAGGTACTACTTCTCAAGCTAACTATGCAGGGAGAGGTAGGAACTCAAGAGGAAGGGGCAGAGGAGGTAAGCAAGGTAGGGGGATACCTTTCAAATCTTCCCGATGCAATATATGTGGATTGTCTAATCACACAACAGATGAGTATTATAGGAACTTCAAGAACCAGAGAGGAAGAGGATTGCAAAGAGGTGGCTACTCACAATGAAGAGGAAGATTCAACCGTAATTAAGGTTACAACCATGTCTACAACAACAATTACCAAGGAGGATACAAATCAAGAAAAGACTTCAACAATTATATAGAGGATCAAGAGGATTCTCTTCTCATTATGAACATGATTTCAAAACAAGGTATGAATGATGAGCACCTCTTCTATATTGACTCAGGTTGTTCAAACCATGTAGCAAGCAATGTAGCTCTCCTTTCTGATCTTGAAGAGCCCAAGGGAAAGCACCGAGTGCAGATAGGTGATGATACCAAGCATTCAGTTGTCAAGGTAGGAAATGTCAAAACTTCTTATGGGAATAGGAATCTGTTGAGCAAAGTTATTTATCTACCTACTATTACAAAGAATTTGATGAGTGTTGGACAGATAGTGGAAAAGGGTTTGTAGGTTAGGTTCAATAAATTTGGAGCTTTTGTGGAGGACCCCCAACATGGATTCAGAAGGATAGCCAAGGGAGAGAAAACAAGTAGATTATTTACATTTGAGCTTGAGGACACTAGAAACATTGCACTTTACAATTATAAGGATCAAACTTTGTCTGGGTTAGAGATTTGTCAGATAAGATTAGGGCACATTGGTGAGAGAACATTGAAGCAAATATGTAGAGATCAATGTGCACTTGGGATACCTAATGTATCCAAGCAACATATGATCTATAAATGTGGTGCATTTCAGTTTGGTAAATCTTACAGGTCACCCTTTATAAAGAAAGGCTACATGCATGAGGATTATTTAGAACTTGTCCACACATATGTGTGGGGACCAAGCAAGGACCCTTCAATTTCAGGCTCAAGGTACTATGTGTCATTTATTGATGATTTCAATAGGTGGACTATCTTGTATTTCATGAAACATAAGGATGAAGTGTTTAATTGCTTCAAGAAGTATCTTGCACTTGTGGAAAATCAAATAGGAAAGAGTTTGAAGAGGTTAAGGTCAGATGGAGGAGATTATTACTTCTCCAGGTATCAAAAATCACTACTAGATATACTCCTGAGCAAAATGGAGTAGCAGAGAGGAGGAATAGATTGATTGTGGAAACAGCTAGATCAATGCTAAATGAGAAAAAGTTGCCTAATTAATTTTGGGTAGAGAGTGTCTCTACTACCACTTATCGCATTAACAGGTTACCATCTAAATCCCTTGACGGGATCACCCCCTATGAGGCATGGCATGGTAGGAGACCATCACTTGAACATTGCAAAATATTTGGTTGTGTTTCTTATATGCATGTTCCATCTCAAATCACAAGTAAGCTAGACCCTAAGGCAGAGAAATGCATTTTCATAGGGTATGATATAAATAAAAAAGGATACAGGTTTTATAATCCATCCAACAAAGGATTTATGGTTAGTAGAGATGTTGTGTTTGATAAGAAAGATTCTTGGTTTGAAAGTGAATACAGGAAGGTCAAACTGCCATATGACTTGGAAGAAGAATTTCCAAGCCTCACCAAGGAGAAGCCAAGCACAATTGAAGACGTCAAATCAGATGATGAGGACATCATCAACTTGGAAGAGTTCAAAGCATGGAAATGAAAAGGCAAGGTCAAGATTAAGAGGTTGGAAGACATACCTAAGTCATCCAACCAAGCCATAAGGAGATCACAAAGAGAGAGTAAGAAGACAATCAGATATGGGTATGATACTTCATTCGTCACTAAGCATTCTATTTATCTTGCTAAGGATTCATCACTTGAAGAACCTTCTTGTTGGCAGTAGCCTTGGTACATCAGGATCTACAAGACGTGAAAGTCAAAGAAGGGACAGCACAAGCGAGCGAAGGGACAGCACAAGCAAACAGGGCAGTCAAAGAAGATCTGGCAAGTAGGCCAATATTTTTTCAAGACATTAATGCAAATCAGAGAGATGGACACGCAGGGAAGAAGAGCAAGTAGGGAGCTTGAAGATATGTATGGCAGAGCACTAGAAGAAATCCCTACAACAACAGTGATTTTTATCACTAATAATCATTGTAAATCTCATTTCACATTTTTGTAGCTCCATTTTGTGCAAGCCAAGGAGTCCTTGAGCTTGAGGAGCCTTAGAAGTAGTTGCGTACCAATTTTCATAATTTTTAGATCTCGTTTGAGCCCCCAAATAAGCCTTGGAACCTAATTTTTAACTAGGCCGGACACTAGGTCTGGACAGGGCCAAAAGCTAGTCAAAAACTATAAAAGGAGCTAGAGAGCTCATTTTTGAGGTTAGATTGTAATTGAAACGAACTTGTAAGAGCATTTTGAAAGTAATCTAAAAGCTCCATTGTTTCTCACTCTTTGTCTTACTGTGTGTGTGCGTGTGTGTGTATGTGTGTGCATGCTAGTGTGCTTCTCACTCACGCACTTGTGCCGCCACTTGCTCGAGGTCTTCATACCATCCTCACGTCTTCCCGGATTGACATTAAAGGAGGTGCTACTCATCACTGAGCTACACCAAATTTTGGCGCCGTTGCCGGGGATCGAGCTTTGAGGACGAGCGTGTGATGGTAAGACGTAGAGTTGACGCGTTGGAGTTGTAGGTATTTTCTTCACTCTCATAGATTTTCTTTTACCTTCTTCACCATCTCCATCACCATCATCATCATCACCATCTCCCACGTCCATCTCCATCATCGCAAAAAATTTCAGTTTTTTGACTATATCCCATCTCCACCTCATTTCCTTCATTTCACTTGTGAGAGAGAGCGAGAGAGCGAATTTGCATGTGCTGTTTTTTGCATGTTTTGTGAGCTTTCTGCAGGTACAGGCCGCATCATCATCCCCAGCACCCTGCGCAGGTACGGAAATCTGAGTAACTGTCTGTGTGTCGCCGAGCTCTGTCAATCGCGACCGACTGAAAACTTGCTCTAATTGCTAAACAAAGTGCATATCCATGACCTACAGGCCTAGAGCTTCCCAAAAATGTGTTTAGTTTTTTGAAATTCCACAGATTTCTGTCAATCGCGATCGACACGTCAATCGCGACCGACAGCCCACGACGGCTCTGTCAATCGCGACCGACAGAGTCAACGACCGATTGACCACGACCGACTGACTACACGCGTGACACGTGTCAATCGCGATCGAGTCATCAATCGCGATCGACTCATCAATCGCGACCGATACGGTCAACGACGGTTTGACCACGACGGACAGACCACGACGGCTCTGTCAATCGCGACCGACACGGTCAACGACTGTTTGACCACGATCGACAGACCCTCGCGACCGACCTGTCAATCGCGATCGACTCGTCAATCGCGACCGACAGAGTCAACGACGCTTTGACCACGATTGATTGACTTTTCGCAACCCTTGTCAATCGCGACTGACCAGTCAATCGCGACTGACAGCCACGACGGACCTGTCAATCGCGATCGACACGTCGATCGCGACTGACCTGTCAATCGCGACCGACAGACTTTGCGAACGCGTTAGAAAGGCAAATTAGGTCAAATTTTTAAGGCAAAGTGATTGGTCTAAATTGTGATTAAGTGTGGGACAAACTCTAGGGTGTAGTATTGCATTGTTAGGCCGTGCCAC
Organism: Ceratopteris richardii; assembly: GCA_020310875.1. Lineage (NCBI taxonomy): Eukaryota > Viridiplantae > Streptophyta > Polypodiopsida > Polypodiales > Pteridaceae > Ceratopteris > Ceratopteris richardii. Next base: position 112,068,873 of record CM035428.1, read on the forward strand.
AAGCTACTCGAGTTTTCCTGTCCGACTGTTAGCTTGTAGTGAACCCTGATTTAACTCCCTAAACCCTGAACAGTCCTAACTTTTTCATACGAAGTCCAATTTTTGAGCTCTTGGGCTTGTTGGAAAGCTCGTGGCATATACTACACGCCCTCAACTGTTTTTTATAAAGATAATGCATTGATTTTCAGAGAGGGTATTTTGAAGTTGACCATACCCAGGGGGCTCAAGGTCAGGGGTCTTTAGAATTATTTTCCTAAAAAGTCACAATGCAAGCATGTGTATATGTTACATGAATGAAAATTGTGGGTTGTGTCCTTGAATCTAAGCATTGAGCTAACCGTGGGACTTTTATAGGTCCATTGAGAGCAACAGAGAGCGTACCAAGCAAGGTTTCTTTGCAAGCTTGAGAACCGGGTTCTTGAGCACCATAAAGCAAGGGATCAACAAGTAAGGTTGGATTATTCTCAACTCCCTCTGTCATTTCCTAGCTCAAGCTAAGAACGAGTAGAGATAGGAGTAAGTCAGGGCAACGATAGACAGCTATCGAGTTGAAGACTACCTAAAAACTCAAGTTCAAGTTAAAAACATAATCTCTGTACTGTCGATAACCTAAAGAAAAAGAACCTAACGTGGAACGATCAACCTAAAGTACGAAGAACATTTAAGTGTTCCTGACGACGTGATATCAGACAAGATCATAAAACACAATAATTAACTAAAAAGAATCAAGTGACTGGTACCAATTGACTGGCAACGAGGTTGTACTCTGGAAAATTTGGACTAATCAGTTAGGCATATGAATCTTAGATCAGGACGACATTTAGCAAGGGAAAGACAAAGCCTTAGGTCTTCAGAGGCTAGTGTCAATTATACTGCAAGGTCTTGGGCCCAGCAGTTGAGTCACCACTCATACTACCCTAGCTCTGAGACCAGTGAGTCAGAAATGTCTCAAGGCATGGACAGACCTGCGGGAAGTTCAGGAGTGCCTTATTTGTACAGGGTAGAAGGCCCTTACAAAACACAGCTGGAATACCTTAGGACCACCCGATTAGGTGCGAGCATCTATGAGGATGGCCTAGGAAGATCTGTGGTCCAGATTAAAAACCCTGACCAATCCATAGGACTAGAACACCCAGCTGTCAAGTTTGAAAATGGTGCATACCTGGACAAGGAAGGAACTATATATGTTGTCACTAGTCACCCTGATAGGACAGATGACTTTGGGAATGTAATCTCAGAAGCGGATTTAGGTGACCTAGAACAAGGGAACATGGGTGCGGAACCTAGAACCCCCCGAGGTAAATCAGTTCTCACTAGGATTATCACGCCTGAATGGGTCCCCCAAGACAACAAGAGCATAGAGTTGCTCCTCAATCGTGAAACTGATGAAGCCTTCTGGAGGTATAAGTCTAATCAGCCAACAGACATAGGAAATATCATGATCAATGAGCTTAAGGATCCAGATAGCCCAGGCAGAGTGACCTACTTAGATCATGCTTCAGAACGGATCTTTGTGGTGACAGAAAATGATAGGCATGCCTATACCTGGAAGGGTGAATTTATTTTCCCCCAACCAAGATCAAATTTATCCTATGGTCACCCTGGGGCTGGGACTTCCCAAGCTCATGGTACGCAAAGAGATAGAAGTAGGGATAGACCAGAAGTAAGCTTCGCCAACCCTGTAGGCAGAGAAAGAACGAGAACGGAGACGAATAGGGTAGAACCTCCTGAGATACATAGAGCCCACAGGAACCAAAGAAATGTAGATGGATTCCCTCTGCCGAGGCCTAGAGAGCACGCAAGAACTTTGAGACCCACCCAGCTAGTTAAGTCCATGAAGAATTATTTTGACGGCACAGGAGATCCCTATGATCATGTGGCAGAGTTCAAGCAAGTCTTGAGAGCTGAACAAGTGGAAGATCTGTTCACGCAGTACAATGCCTTCGGTCTAACCCTTAGGAACACAGCACTTACATGGTTTCAACCGTTGGATGAGCGTCAGTTCAGGAGCATAGACCAACTCCTAGAGGCTTTCATTGTAGAGTTCTCTAAGAGTGGCATAAGACACAATACTTCCTCATTGATCCACAGCTTCAAGCAAACCCCTCAAGAGACCGTGAGACTTGCAGGAAGAAGATTTAGGCAATACCTGGAAAGATGTCCTATTTCGGAGCTCCCCACATCTGCTAAACAAGTAGCCCTATTCCTTGATGGATTGCTGAGTACAAAATTGAGATCCTATGTGTATCTGAAGGACCCTAGGACTATAGAAGAGTGTGTACGCATGTGCATTGACATTGAAGATAACCTAGGGGAAGAGCTAGAGCTTTCCAAAATCTATAAAGATTCAGATAGCGCATCTAGCCACTCTTCTATGCAATCTACATCAATCGAGGAGCTTGCTGAGAAGGTAGCTCAGAAATTAGGTGTGACTAGCAAACAAATTCCAAGGTTTGCTCCTGTAAAAAGGTGCTATACATGCGGTGGTGACCATATGGCGAACGTCTGTCCCATTATGGCTCAACCCCAAGTAAACCCTAGTAGCCAGTACTGCACCATAGAACGGAGATACACCAACCACACCGCGCAAGATTGCCCATACAACAAGCAGACTGTTAGGCAACCCTACCCGCAACCCTACCAACAAGGCAGATACCAAAACCAAAATCCACCACCACAATATGCTAGACCCCAACAAACCTATCAGCAACCATATCAGGCTCAACAGAGACCCCAACCGGTGCTAGCTCAACAGCCCCCAAACCCCGCTAACGTGATTCCAGTCAAATATGCTGTTGCAGAAGAAAACCTGAATAGGGCCATAGTACCAGTAACCCCATTGATCTCAGAAAGTGACCCAAGTGACCATAGCTTTGATTCTACACATGTCGATAGTCCCCAGGCTTACTACATGCAGTCTCCAGAACATGGGGAGTCTTACTATAGTGAGGAACCAAGTGAACCTAGTTGGGAGTCAGATTACACGAACGTCATGTATGCAAACCCCAACCCTAGGCCTCAACCTAGGCAAGTAAGACCTCCATTCCCAAGAGGACCGTGCTACAGGTGCCAGGGAGATCATCTCATTCGTGATTGTCCCTTGCCCCCACCTACACAACCCCAGTCAGTGACTATCCAAGGTTTTTGCCAAGATTGTGGAAAAGAGCATCTTTTACGAGATTGCCCAAAGAACCCAAATAATATGCCAAAAATCACTCCGATCAATGTGATTGGTTTGGTTGTAGATTCCTCAGGAAGCGTCACATCCACTGCACCAGTGCAGGTAGTCACTAGAGCTCAGGCATTGCAGCAAAACCAAGAGACAAACCAGGATAAGAACTCAGTGGCTAGTGAAACCGAGAGCATAACAAAGAAAAGGACTAGAGCATGGAAAGATAGTCGGGAAAGAATGAAAAGACAATGGGCTAAAAAGATGAGTGAACTTGAGGAAAGCATAAGAGAAACCAAAGCTAGGATAACTGAAATCACCTCTCAAATCCCCTCTCACAATACCCCGCCGCCACCCGTACCATCTCCATCTGACCCACCACCTTCCCCACCACGTCATACGATTCCACCACCCCCCAGGGTAGGATCAGTATTAGCTGATCCCACTCCTGAGGACTTAGACATGATGCTCAAAGCATATCAGGCCAGAATCCAAGAAGGGCCAAACGTCACGGATCATGCCAAGTGCTATCCTAGAGCTGACCTAGAGATAGAAAGAACCAAACTATGCGCGAAAATGGTCGCATTGGCTCAGACTATGTTTGAAGCCAGTCGCCTTTTCAATTACTCGGGCTCAGCCAAGACACAATTACACTTGGATGGATTCCTAGAAAAGTTAGAGAGGATAATTGCCAGATCTGACAAGGAAGAAAAAAATCAGGAGAAAGAAAAAGCAAGCAAAAACCTGAGCCATTCCCCATCGGAAGTTTATGCAGCCAATTCCACTAAACCAGACAACTTCCCCTCCTTAGAAAGATTAGAGAGGCTAACTGCACAGCCAGAAAAGGAGCCTATCCCTCAAAAAAAGGAAAGGGCAAGAGAACGGATAAGCCAGCCTCTTCAGGAAGCCCATGTGCCCCCTCAAGGAGCCTATCTTCCTCCCCAAAGGGCACAGGTGCCTCTCTCGAAAGCTTATGTACCTCCACAGGTAACCCACATTCCTTCCCAGAGAGCGTATGAGCCTGTTCGGAAAAGTAATAGCATAAGTAATCCTCCCCAAGAAGCTTGTGCTTCAGCTATCTATGACAACGAGGAAAGAGCCAACGAGGGAATAAGCCCTCCTTCCCAGGTAGCATATGTACCTAATTCTACGGAGCCAGACACTTCTTCTTCTATGAATCGGTTTGCACCAGACTTCCTACGAGAGATTCAAGAAGACAAATGGGATAACGAAAGCGAGGCCGCCCCTCCTTTTGAACTTGTGGACGATGCACACGACCAATTCCCACAAGACATCCCATCTATTTACGGGGAGCTTGAGAGTGTTCAGTCTCACGAGAGATTGGACTTTGAATCTAATTCCATACAAGAGTTACCCCACTTCACAGGCCCATGGGAAGCAAAATCCACGTGTATGAGAGCACCCACAGTCATGGTAAGGAACGACGACTCAGTCATACCAAGGAACACGGAGGTAGTAACGAACACCAAGGTGCAGCGCAATCTCACTTTGAAAGAAATGCCTGAGGATAGACCAAACGCGCGGAAATATGTAGCTAGTCAAGTAACTGAAACTGCAAAACCTCGTTCCCGGGTAGGATCCCATAGGACAGTGCCAGAAATTCCCTTGGATAAAATAGGAGATATGTGTGAAGGTGAAGAAGGGAACACCTATCTGCCCATCACCTACCAGGAGTACACCACCAAGGCAATTTTGGACTCAGGTGCAGGAGTTGCAATTGCCACAACCTCCTTATGGAAACGTTGGGGCAAGCCGGCACTCAGGCCAACGAGGATGAAATTGCAGATGGCCGATGGTCACATAGAGAGACCCCTAGGATTGCTAGAAGGAATAACTCTCACCACTTGTGGTGTCGAGTTTGAACATACCTTTGCCATATGTGACTTCAGCAAAAATCATGCCTATGAGATGATTTTGGGAAGACCATTCATGCGACAGTTGCAAGTGGTACAGGATTGGGGAACCAATTCTTTGTACCTGCAGCACTTAGGTGTTACAACCAAAGTCAATCTCAAGGATTATTCTCATAGAGATGTCCCTCCTATCCAATGGAATCCCATCCATAGAGCCAAAGATGATGCAAAATCTGTGCATTCCATAGGATCAGGATCCTCCTGGATGCACGAAGACACTCACTTATGGATGTGCAAAGTAGCAGTGGAGGAAGAGAAGAGAGAAAAGGCCAGAGAAATAGGTGCAAACGAAACCCATAGACCCATTCAAGACCCAGCCTATGCACCTGTAGTTTTTCCAGACGAGGAATTTGAACCCCATGGCTGGGCAGAAATTTTAGCAACAATGGACGTAGCCATCAACGAAGAACAATGGACACCTCACTGTGATGAGGATGGCTATGACATTTCAGTCTTCTCCATAGAGCCAATCATGGGAGAGGCAGTTCTAGAAGAATGCGAACCTAGCCCTGATGCATTTGAGGATGCAAGTGACTCCGATCTAGAGTCAATCATTATGGACCCACCATTTGCATCAGATGAAGAATACTTCCATGAGGTAGAATTTCAAACCCAGAGGCATGGAGAGCTGACAAATGACGTAAGATTAGCAACACATGTGACCCCTAAGGAAGAAGGAAAGAAACGAAAGAAGAGAGAAGCCTTACCAGAAGAGGAAGAATCTTTGTTTGAGGTCCCAGAAAATTTTAAGAAGTATGAGATAGATGACAGGAGAGTCATGATAAGAATGCCTAAACGAGAGGCACAATCAGGAGAGGCCTATGATAACAAAGAAACCACCAAGAAAATAGTAGTGGCCCTAGAAGAAGGAGAGGAGAGATGCACGTATATAGGCCATGACCTGACAGAAGAAGAAGAGCACGAATTGACTGCCTTGCTAAGAGAATACAGAGATGTATTCGCTTGGAGTTACAAGGATTTGAAAGGTGTTGACCCTGATATATGCTCACACACCATTCCTATGACCTCAGATGCTAAACCCTCTAAGCAAAAGCCTTATACATATAACGATAACTATGCTGCTAAGATCAAGGAAGAGATAGATAGATTGGTGGAAGCTGGATTTATCTACGAAATTGAGCACACCGAATGGGTATCCCCCATCGTTGTAGTGCCCAAGAAGAATGGCAAGCTGCGTGTGTGCATTAACCTGAAAAAGGTTAATGCCGCCACAATTCGAGATAACTATCCGCTTCCCATCACAGAGCATCTCTTAGAAAGAGTGGCAGGCAAGGAAGTGTACAGCTTCCTTGACGGATTTTCGGGCTACAATCAAGTAGCCATAGCTCCAGAGGATCAGCATAAGACAGCCTTTGCCACAGAATGGGGCATTTTTGCTTTTAGAGTAATGCCATTTGGGCTTACCAATGCACCAGCTACTTTCCAGAGGCTGATGTGCCATGTGTTTAAGGAGTTCCTGAGGAAGAGTTTAGAAGTCTATGTTGATGACCTTTGTGCTCATTCCAATGTTAGACAAACCCATATTCCGGAACTCAGGCAAATCTTTGACAAATGTAGAGAGTACCAAGTCTGCCTGAACCCAGAAAAGTGCGTTTTTATGGTCAGGCAAGGCAAGATTCTAGGACACATAGTGTCAAAGAATGGCATATCTACTGACGAAGAGAAAGTGCGAGCCATAGCAGAGCTACCTAGGCCAAAGAATGTCAAGGAAGTACAAGCTTTCATGGGGCATTGCGGTTATTATCGACGATTTATACACATGTATGCTGTCATTGCAAAGCCCATGTACGGACTCCTGACAAACTTTGAGTGGACGGATGAATGTGAGAATTCCTTCCAAGAACTTAAACGAAGATTATGTTCAGCACCAATCTTGACCACACCAGATTGGAATAAGCCATTCCATGTTCACGTGGATGCATCCAATTATGCTATTGGATGTGTGCTCGCACAACCTACTGGTGAAGGTAATATGGATCTTCCAATTGCCTATGCCAGTAGACAATTGAATGCGGCTGAACGGAATTACACCACTACAGAGCGCGAAGGATTAGGCATGGTTTATGCAGTCAAAAAATTTAGACACTATTTGCTTGCAAATAAGTTTAAATTTTTTACTGATCACCAGGCTTTGTTATATCTTGTAAACAAGCCATGCAATACAGGAAGATTAGTAAGATGGTTTCTCTTGCTAATGGAATATGACTTTGAGGTTGTGGTAAGAAAAGGTAGGACCCATTTGAGAGCAGATCATCTCTCTAGGCTCACATCGGGAGAAGCCCCCCAAGGAGTGTCAGATGACCTTCCTGATGCTTACTTGTTTAATTTGGAAGTTATACCGCAGTGGGCTAAGCCATTGGTACCAGTATTGACCTACGGGCCTAATCATCCAGTCGTAAACACACGGAATAGAGAGGTTGTAAAAGCCCAGAAGTACCACATCATGGCAGGCAGCATGTACAAGCACACAGATCAAGGGATCTTGGCTTGTTGCGTAGAAGAGGATGAGTACGCTAAATGGTTGCAATTAGCACATGTAGGTGCGTTAGAGCAACACCATTCGAAGCAACGAACATTGCAAACTCTAAAGAGATTCGGAGTGCACTGGCCAACTATGGAAGCGGATGTCCAAAAGCTGTGCAAAGAATGCCCAATCTGTTGCACTAAACCACCTGTGGAACACGCCACTCTCTATCAAATATCCATGGTGCCAGATTGGAGTGAACCTCTAGTATCATTCTTGCGGACAAACACATTCCCCCCAGACATGACTCTAGCTAGGAAAAGGAGTTTAGAACAAGAAGCCTTGGATTACTCACTCATCGGTGATAATCTATATAAGCGCGGTAAAGATGGTTACCTGAGATTATGTGTCCATGAAAGTGAATATCTTAAGATCTTAGACACTGCTCACCAAGGTGTAGCAGGAGCACACTTTGGACCAGATCGGGTAATCAAGGCAATACTATTTGCGGGCTTTTGGTGGCCTACACTTCACATGGATGCACATACCTATGTGAAACGGTGTGATATCTGTCAAAGGACTCAGTATCCTATACGCAAAGATGAGATGCCACTGAAACCTATGATGGGTGGGCGTGCATTCTCTAAGTGGGGAATAGACTTCGTAGGTCCTATTAATCCCCCAGCGAAAGGTTCTCATGCGGAATACATCATTGTGGCAACAGATTATCTCACCAAGTGGGTAGAGGTAAAAGCTACAACCAAGAACGATGCTCAAACAACGGCCAAATTCTTGTTTGAGAATGTATTCACGAGATATGGACTACCCATAGAGCTTGTAAGTGATAGAGGCACTCATTTCTTGAATGAAGTTATTGAAAATCTACTCCAAGAATTCTTGGTAATACACAAGAAGTCTGCCCCTTATCACCCTCAAGCTAATGGTCAAGCTGAGAGCACTAATAAGATTTTGTGCAATGTGCTCACAAAATTAGTGAACACTAAACGCTCTGACTGGGACAAACAGCTACACCATGCTGTTTGGGCATACCGAGTTGCCTACAAAACGGTACTCCAAGCCACCCCCTTTCAGATGGTATTTGGCCAAAACGCTGTGTTACCCTTGGACTTCCTGATCCCTACATTGAGAGTAGCACAAGAGCACGAATGGACAGGTCATGAGCTCTCCTCTAGGATCTTCGACCTTGAACGATTAGGAGAGACAAGACTGAGAGCCGCTGCAGGGATATATGCAGCCAAGAAAAGACAGAAGGCCTACTTCGATGCCCATGTGAAGGATAAAGGCTTGAAAGCGGGAGATCTAGTCTTAGTTTATACACTGAAACAACACGCAAGGAAGCTAGAAAAGCGAGGCTACGGACCTATGATCATCAATAGGATCTCCACAAGTGGCGCAGTACAATTGGCCACATTAGAGGGTGATGTTCTCCCTAACTATATTAGCGGATGCAGAGTCAAGTTGTACCAGGAACCCCTCACGGAGGAAATGCTCAGCCGACTCAACACTGCTAAGAAACGCAAAGAGGAAGAAAAGAGAATTAGAGAAGAAGCTCAAGCAGAGGCTTTAGAACGCATCAGAAGGATGAGATTACGAAGGCAAGGTAGAGATCAGCCTGGAGCTAATGACTATGTAGACCAAGGACTTCCTATGGCCATGTGTGAAGTCGCAGGAACAAGCTCGCATAGGATAATTGATAGACGTCCTTTCGTAACCTTAGATATAGGACAAGGAAAGAGTGCAAGGACTGTAAAAGCCTTGATTGACTCAGGTGCAGCCACTAGTGCTGTTAGAATGTCTTACTGTCAAGAGTTACAGTTAACTGTCAATCCTGTGGAGGCATATCTTATAGGATTGGGAGGCGTGGAAACCCCTTGCATGGGCGAGGTGGAACTTCCCCTCTACATTCATGATGAAGCAATGACAGTTAAAGTACTAGCGTGTCAGGATGAGGATCTCACTGAGCCTCTTGTCCTGGGTCAAGATTGGATTTATGACCAAGCAGTCAATCTAAACCTAAGAAGTGGACTTCTCCAGGTTTGGGTCAATCATAGTCGAGTTACAGTAGAATTAGACAATCAAGCACTCAAGGAACTAGGAAAGGCACAGACTCCTGGTCCTTCCAGGGGTACACATGAAGATGACCATGCTGTTCTTGTCCAAAACTATGTGTTGCAGAGGAATGATATTCGCAAAAAAGGAGTCAGGAATGCAAAGGAACTCCCTTCTTTTCCAAAGGCTGGAAAGAGGCAGCAACCCAAGGTGGATCAAAGGCAGAAGAAGCAGGGTACTACCTATGTCAGAGATCAAAAGTACCTGCGCAGCAGAACAGCCCAGCAAATAGATCAGGTATGGGTGCGGAAAGGCGAACGACCAGCTGCACCACCGTCAACTACAGGGGTAAAGCCTCTTATTAGTGACCAACAACGCAACGCTAATAAGAAGTCTTTCAGAAATTCTTCTGCTAAAATAAAATCTATTTGGGTGCCCAAGAAGTCGATGAAGGCAAGCCCACAATCAAGACAAATTTGGGTGCCTAAGGCTTGCTTGATGGCACAAGTAGCTACGCTGAGGCCACAACTTAAGCAGCATAACGCGGCGACGCATACTGCCAGATTTCACTCGTTCTCGACACTCATGTACACACCAAAACCCAAGAGCGTACATGTAATCAATTGTAAATGGGTCCCAAAAAGGCCTCATCTTCAAACCACGGCACCGAGAAGGCTCTGTAGGGACTCTCCGAAACCGAAAGCAAAGCCCATTCACTGCATTTGGCAGCCTAGGGCCTGTAATAAACCCCCCGACCCCAATTTGTAAATTCATAACCCACTTACTAACTGCAATAGTTTCCTAGGACAACACAATCACTAACTACACACACTATCTTCATGCACTTACTAACCACTAACTCACCATTTACCTTATGTTAATATTGTAACAGGGCCAACAACGGATTTATTTTGTCCATTACAATGTTAACACTTGGTTCTATATTCTCACAGAACCAATCAACAAACAGGGCCATGGCAGAAGCAGGTACCAGCTCTCAAGCCGGATCTGGTCCCCAGATCGTGGACATTGAAACACTTCTCCTTGAGCCACGCCTCACTGCAAGACCGCAAGAGCTTCAAGAAGTGCATGTGCTCCCCATCCAGGATCCCCCTCAAGGACACACTTCTCAAGTAGGTAAGCATGCGCATTGGTTCAGTGATGTTGCTGGACCACTGGGCGATGGAACCTACTTCTGGGAAGCAGAATTGGAGTTCAATGGCAAATGGGGTCGATACCACTTTTTCACACGAGAATTTGAAAGCTACCAAAATGCTGAAGTCATGAGATCAGTTTGGGTCAAAGCAGGTGTGGAAAGTTATTTCAGGACCCATATACCAAAGCCGGATTTTTTACGATGCTCATATCTGATCAGTACAATCACGCCAAGCAGAGTCAAGGGCGGCGACAGTACCTTTGTGTTGCCATCACTGCTGCCGGGTAATGAGCTCAAAAGATTCAAGTTGACCCTCAATCTAGTAAGAGAAGCGTTGGCTATGTATGGCATGCACATCCCCACAGAAAAGGAAACCATGGTTCCAGGTCGAATGAAGCATAAGGATCTGAATAAGTTGAAGGATATGGTAGCCATGACACCTACCATTGCGCTTCACCTGCGAACCATCATGCAACACTTCGCGTTTCCCGCCCAAGAACGATTCACAATGCCCCCGAAAAAAATATGGTTCAGTTTATATCTAGCAGAAACCGAAAGCCTGCCCATCAATGTGCCACACTGGATCATAGACCAGATCCACCTAGCACATCAAAGGTGGAACAAGAAACAGAAGAATGTGCTCCACGGGTGTTGTGCTTTGACCAGAATAATCTACAGATGCTTGGCTTATGATGTGCCTGTTCAGCGGGCACTCGTATGGTCCCGAGTCCAAGAATTCCAAAGAAGACTATCAGCAGCAGGTCCCCCATCAAAGAAGATGAGGGGGGGAGTCCAACTACCCTGTGCCCAACCAAGGGGAGCTACCGCTACACCAGAAATCACCCCTCCCCAGACACGACGAGTTAGGCCATTCACAATCCGGTTACCACGACCAAGCACAGAGGGGCCTAATCTGGTGTTTCCACCCATTCCATCCGATTTGGAATTCCCGCAGGGATTTACTCTTGAGGACCTCACGGATGAAGAAATTGCCCGATTAATCTATGACTCTAACCTCGAAGCGGAAGCAGCGAGAGCTCAGGAACCACAACCCAAAACAACATCGGCCCCCACCCAACCACAAACTGTAGAAGTCGATGTAGATGAACAAGAGGCAGGAAGAGATGAAGAAGAGGCCGACGAAGAACAACACCAAGAATATGACGAACTCTCCGAGTTAGCAAGTGCCCCAGCATATTCTGCACAAATCAAGAGACTATATCGAACCATGCGACTGGTTCAGGAACAGCATAAGATGTCTCTAGAACAGGGCAAAAGACTCATGAACGACTTGCTAGCGGAGGAAGGTGTGGACGAGTTGTTCATTGAGTCCATGAACCTTCATGCCGACGCTGTAGGACTAGATGAGGCCATTCATGAGGCCATGGCCTACATCCACAGGTTTGAAAAAAGAGTTCCCGTTCGTCCCAGGAGGTCCGGGAAGCAAATTCACATCAATACATCAGCACCAGACGAGGCAGCGCAAGCAGAAGAATATCAGGAAGCACCGTTGTCACCCCCATCCCCACCTCACACTACACAATTCACTCCACCACAGGACACTGACACTACCACACCCACTACCACTACCGTTGTCATGGGCATCCCACTCTCCCCGGGAATCCAATTCGGAGGAGTCACCATGCCCACCTTCACCACCCTGTTCACCGATGTCACATCCACTCCACCAACGATTCCCATCTACACAGTCACTCAAACAGTTGACACGATGGAAACATCACCTGCCACAGCACCGCTCCCTCCCCCCATGCCACCTTCATCACCCATACCCCCTCCACCCACATCTCCACTTACATCCACAGCATCCACCTCTCCCATTCCCGCCCCCATTCCCCCTGCATCTTCACCCTTCCCTGCATTATTTAATGTAAATAACATATTCTTAGCATTAAACCAATGTGTATACCAGCTCCAGCATGAGTACAAAGCTTTGGACAACCGGTATCAGAGTCTGGAAACGCACCATCAAAACTTACAAAGACAATTTCTCACTCTACAAACAGAAAATGCAGAACTGAATCAACGCTACACGACGCTTGAGCAGGCTCACCAAACCTTATTGGCGGCACCCCAACCATCGACAGAATCAGGTGCCAAACAACTAGAAGCTTTGCTCGAGGTATACCAAGCCGATAATCTCAAAGTCCGGCGTAACCTGGCACTTCTCAGAAAACACATGGCGGCCGCCCTTGAGGAAAACAAGAGATTGCAGCAGCAAAATGAAGCAAATCTAGAAGCAGCAATGGAAGGCTCTCCACACGAGATTGATCCAGAGCAGTTTAAAGCTGTGCCCTCCGAGACAATGAAGACAATCTTGGACAGCTATGCAGATCTATTAGAAGCTCATGATGACTTGGAAAGGGAACGTGATGCGCTACGCAATCAACTCCAAGAGCAACAGACAGCTTCCAAAGTCACAGAAACGACCACGACTTCAGAAGAAGTCATGGCATTGAAAGAGCAGGTGGCCGAATTACAGGCAAGATTACTTGCACATGAAAGGCAACCCTCTCCAGTTGTCGAACCAGAACCCGAGGATTTGGTACCCATCGAGGTAGATGAGACGTATGAGGAACCTTACGTTCCTATGCCAATGCCAGGTGGTGAGCAAACCGCAGAAGGAATGGATACGCTAGAAATCGAAGTACCTGAGTGGCTCCAAACACTAGAGAAAACGGCATCAACTCACGAAGATCGAGTGGCAGTTCAAATCCAATCTATGGCAAAGATAGAGGACACTATTATTAAATCAGAATACTTCCGCAGCATGTCCCACCATAGATGGATCGGAACCAATGATGATCAATACGTGCCCTATTGTATACTCCTGGCGGACTACAATGCAGAAATCCAACATAAATGTGGCAAACCTCCAACGTTTGCCACATAATTTGGGCCAGATGACATCCTAGAGAGTGCGAAAAAAGGATCCATTCATCAACCCACTTGGAGGATCCGACTCCTCGAAACCTATCCGGAGATGGTTCGCACCTGGACGAATATGCCTCTTTTTATTAAATATAACCCTTGTTATGTTCCTGTACTCCGCAGACGTACATGGCCAGAGTTTACCATTGCAGTCAAGAATATCAAGGGATGCGCCAAATGGTTAAACTACGTCTATCTAGCACCCCCTCAAGGGCCTCCCACCGTCAATTACATGATCTCCACTATACGGCACTGGAGCCTCCGATTAAAGAATACCCCTGATGTAATGGCCCAGATGTGCATGAAAATTTTTGAGTTAATGCTTATTACATTCAGGACATTCAAGAATATCAAGGACCCACACTTCTCAGGCGTCGGATTCCTTACAGGAAACCAAGATTTAGTATATGACATGAGCACCACTCCTTCCATAGAGGTGATATACGCTTGGCACGCCAGAATAAAATACCTCCCGGCCTGCTTTAAACAAACATTCGAAGAGATGTTCATAACAGGGTTCTGGGAATACCACTCAGAAATATTTGTACCTAGACCCTCACATCTCCTCCATTTATTTGCTGTGGAGCGAACCATTCACTCAGAGCAGTTACGGGTGCCACATCCAGATGTCCCAGGGCCAGTCAATTGGGATGCATTGCTGACAGATCTAGCAAGGGGACTCAGGTTAGAAGAACACCACCTCGCCGCCGATGTGGTACAATACTACGTCCAGAAAGCAGCTAGACAAGGGTCTGTCAGGGGCGACAGACGCGAGAGTGGGGGGGGTGTTGGCAGTAGCCTTGGTACATCAGGATCTACAAGACGTGAAAGTCAAAGAAGGGACAGCACAAGCGAGCGAAGGGACAGCACAAGCAAACAGGGCAGTCAAAGAAGATCTGGCAAGTAGGCCAATATTTTTTCAAGACATTAATGCAAATCAGAGAGATGGACACGCAGGGAAGAAGAGCAAGTAGGGAGCTTGAAGATATGTATGGCAGAGCACTAGAAGAAATCCCTACAACAACAGTGATTTTTATCACTAATAATCATTGTAAATCTCATTTCACATTTTTGTAGCTCCATTTTGTGCAAGCCAAGGAGTCCTTGAGCTTGAGGAGCCTTAGAAGTAGTTGCGTACCAATTTTCATAATTTTTAGATCTCGTTTGAGCCCCCAAATAAGCCTTGGAACCTAATTTTTAACTAGGCCGGACACTAGGTCTGGACAGGGCCAAAAGCTAGTCAAAAACTATAAAAGGAGCTAGAGAGCTCATTTTTGAGGTTAGATTGTAATTGAAACGAACTTGTAAGAGCATTTTGAAAGTAATCTAAAAGCTCCATTGTTTCTCACTCTTTGTCTTACTGTGTGTGTGCGTGTGTGTGTATGTGTGTGCATGCTAGTGTGCTTCTCACTCACGCACTTGTGCCGCCACTTGCTCGAGGTCTTCATACCATCCTCACGTCTTCCCGGATTGACATTAAAGGAGGTGCTACTCATCATTCGTCACTAAGCATTCTATTTATCTTGCTAAGGATTCATCACTTGAAGAACCTTCTTCATATGAAGAAGCAAGTACCAAATCAGAATGGAAGCAGGCTATGGATGACGAAGTCGAAGCACTCCAAGAGAATGATACTTGGGAGTTAGTACCCAAGAAAGCATCAATGAAGGTAATTGGTTCTAGGTGGATTTATAAAATCAAAAGGAACTCAGATGGATCCATAAACAGGTATAAAGCTAGGCTTGTGGGTAAGGGCTTTGCACAAACCCAAGGAGTAGACTATGAAGAAACCTTTTCACCTGTGGCTAAGATGCCAACCATCAAAGTATTGGTAAGTGTGGCAGCATCTAGAAATTGGAATATGTATCAATTAGATGTGAAAAATTCTTTTCTCAATGGCGATGTCAAAAGACGTTTACATGGCTCAACCTCCTGGCTATGAAGATCCAAGCAAGGTAAATCATGTGTGCAAATTGAACAAAGCTCTTTATGGTTTGAAGTAGGAACCTAGGGCATGGACTCATAGGTTAACAACCTATCTTCAAGACCAAGGATTCAT
This sequence comes from Ceratopteris richardii, assembly GCA_020310875.1. Classification (NCBI taxonomy): domain Eukaryota; kingdom Viridiplantae; phylum Streptophyta; class Polypodiopsida; order Polypodiales; family Pteridaceae; genus Ceratopteris; species Ceratopteris richardii. The sequence continues at coordinate 112,084,695 of CM035428.1, forward strand.
GATGCAAAAGGCAGATTCTTCTCTATTTGTCAAGAAGAGTAATTCAAAAATGATATATTTATGTGTATATGTTGATGACATCATTCTTATAGATAGTGATGCCAATGGCATCAAACAAATAAAAAACCAGATGATGCAAGAAAATATGACTAACTCTGGAACTTATACACTAACTCTTGGATTTAGTATACACTAACTCTAGAATTTATATCACTCAAAGAAAATATGTGCAGGACATGTTGAAGAAGTTCCACTTGGAGAATGCAAAAGTAGCTAGCACCCCTATGGAGGTAAATCATTAATTTAGTGCTCATGAAGGTGGTTTTCTTGAAGACATTGCAGGATATCAAAGCATTGTTGGAAGTTTAAACTATGCAACATTAACAAGGATTGACATATGTTATGGAGTAAGTGTTCTGAGTCAATTCATGCATAAACCTAGAGCATCTCACTTGGAGGCTACCAAAAGAATTTTGAAGTATCTCATAGGTACTCAAAACCAAGGTCTTTACTTCCCATACACATTAGATTTGGATATAAAATTGTAATCAGATGCAGATTGGGCAGGATATAAGGATGACAAAAGAAGTACTTCTGGATATTTATCTTTTGCAGGTGATAAGCCTATCTCATGGTCTTCTTAAAAGCAACCAACTGTTTCTCTATCTTCAACAAAGGCTGAATACAGGGGATTAGCAAATGCTACACAAGAAGCTATTTGGATTAGATTGCTCTACTCAAATTTGGGACTTCACACTCATTCACTTATGATCCTTGGTGACAATACTAGTTCTTTGCATCTTACAACCAATCCCATTTATCATGCAAGAACCAAGCACATAGAAGTGCATTATCACTATGTTAGAGAGAAACTCTTGAGCAAAGAGATTCAACTAGCATATGTATCCACAAACATTCAATGTGTAGATTTGTTAACCAAAGCACTTGATGGTACTAAGCTTTGGAGGTTTAAAACCATGATGGGATTGTAGGATATTCAAGAGGATTGATGAAGATATGTAAAGACAAGATGTTTGGCTTGAGGGGGAGCTGTTGATGCAAATATACAAGCCATCACATTTGGCTTAGCATGGAAAGTAATATGTGGAAGCACTTGATGGATCATGTGAACCTTAGCTTCTAACACTTGATCATTTACCATTTGTGAAAGATTAAATCCATGAAGAATCTTGTAAAAGCCAAAATCTCATAAAGTTAGGAAGAACAAATAGATACGAGTTTCAATGAGAGAATAATTCCTAGATCAAGGGAAACACTTTTTAGTTGGAGCCAAGTTTGAATTCAAATTCAAACTTGAAAAAACTTCTTATAAAAGGCTTTGTAAATCTCGTGGCCTGGTGGCCTCATCTTGGACCTCATTTCTTGAACATCTGTAGAGTTTGAGTAGCTTACACAATAACTTACTCATTCCACCATCATTGAGCATCATTTCAATGCCAATGATCTTGTATAATCATGTGTTATAATACATATAGTTCATTGCTCATCTCTATCTACTTCTCTGCTATGACTACTCAGAATAGTGAAAATTCTCTAGTCATATCTCAGTGATTTCGAAACCATTTTGCATGATTTATAGCTTGTTGGAACCAACTTGAAGTCTAGTTTATGCTATAAAAGTTTCAAAGGATTTAGTTCATCCATTTGGGATAAATCATCGTCAAAGTGCTCACTGGTCATCTACAGTTCAATCCCTAAAACATCGAGGGTAAGCTCTGGATTGCTAAATTGATTTCTCAGAGCATAGTCTATCATTTTAGATGATTCCACTTGTAATCATTAGATATATAATCTAATTGAATTCCCTCAAAAGGAATTTCATCAATTGTTATTGTACTATGAGCACTAACCAAAAGAACTAGCATGTGTATATACCAAAATAGCAAGTTTTGTGACACTAGCTATTTATGAAGTAATCTGTTTTGATTCAATTGTTTCAAACATCAACTCCAAAGTACATAGGTACTTTCTTGGTGTCATTTGCAAGATATAAGGGCCTACTACATAACTTTGAAGTGTATTAGGGTAGTTACAAGGCAAGCTTTAGGAGTACCACCTCACTTCCTTGAGGTATCCATCCATCTCCTCAAACAATAAATAAATGATAGATATATGAAAAATTGAATGGATAGATAACTGAAGAGATATATAATTTAATAGATAGTTAGATACATGGATGCATAGATAGATGATAAAGTGCAGGAATAAATAGATGAATATATAGATAACTATAGATAGATAGGTAGATATGTAGATGAATAATTTCATGTATAGATAGTTAGATAATTAGATTTATATATGAATAGAGAAATTAATTTTAATCTTGAAGTGAATCTATGTAACTATTAAGAATTTAAGAGTCAAAGAATCAGTCATTCTTTATAGTTCATATACACTTCCTATAGTATGTATGATTCTTGTCACATGAATGTATCTAGCTATTGTGATAGTAAGAGTCAAAGAATCAGACAATCACAATAGTTTATATACACCATCTAATCCTACATTGTAATTATGCTCGTACAAATCTAAGTGACTATTTTGAGAGTAAGACTCAAAGAATCATACAATCACAATAGTACCTATACACTCCCTATACTATTGAGAAAGTAGGAATTGAGGCGGCGATTCAAACAATCTCAATAGATCTATTGCTCAGCCCTATACTATTGTGAGAATAAGAATCGGTAGTGAGTCAGACAATCAATATAGTAGTGGTTTATTTTAAATTTTATTCTTCAAAGTATACAAGTAGAAAATGCTTTTGCAAGTCGAACATGAATACTATTGATGATTAAAAAACATGAAAAATAATCACATAAATACAAATCATACATATGATTATGGGTCATCTACTTATTAGGGTTTTAAGGACAATCCCTAATCAAATGTTCTCTACAAAAATCCTCACAATAGGCTCCCTCAACTCTTAAAATACAAGATTTTGGATAGTCTCTTACAAAGCATTCTCCTCACTCCTATAACATGACACCTTCTAAATAGGTTTGCATTGAGGTTTTGAATTAAACATGTAATTGTTGCTAGCTATGTTGCATTTATTCAATCGAATAATAGAAAAATACCTAATATGTTCGGTTCATTTGGGGATTTTTAATAAACCCAAATAAAAAATTGGATGCAAATTTATTTTTGATCAAAATATTTTCAATTGAAAAAGTTTCTTCTCAAAAGCGCTTTCGATTGAAAAATTGTTTCTAAGAAAAAAATATATATTATTTCATTCGATCAAAAATATTATTCTGCATGTGCTTCCTAGCAAGTTGTTAGAGCTTTACTAGTACCATAGCATTCATAGAACTTTTTCCTCACCATATCATTCGGGTGTTTCTATTGAAGGTTGTGGAGATATTATCTAGTTCTAGTAGTGATCATGAGGAAGTAATACCAATGATCGTGAGAAAGTAATTTCTTTAAATGTATTAACAAGAGCTCGCTAAAGATCAAGAGAATTAAGACAAGTCTCGAAGTGAAGATAATGGGGAATTACCTATTAAGAGTTCAAGGAAAATACTTTCCTAAAAAGGACAAGAGAGTTAAGCAAGAAATGAAATGGGCTGAAGGGGTGGAGGAATTAGAGAAGGCATTGCAAGAGTATAATCAGATAAAGGTATCTAAGTACATAGAAGTTGGAGATATTCAAGAAGCTAAAGATGGATTCATGTTTGCCCAGGCACAAAGACCTGATCTAGCATAGTTCAAGGGCTCCCTAGAAGAGGACATGCTCAATGTATCATTTAGCAATAGCAGCAATAGGGAGCACTTAGGATGCAATAGGCATACCCGTGTCTAAATAACAACATCTCCAAAATTGGATTGGAGCAGCCCTCCTCTGATCTTGTGCTGCTTCCCTAGGGTAAGCACCTCCTTGACCTTGAGCACCATGCCCATATATCTATCTGGTTTCCCAATGAGGTACGGGTGGGACACTTTGAGCCGACAGACCCATATATGGATGTTCTCTCATGTTTCTTGAGTGCATAGTCTGTTCTTCATAAGCCCTCTTATTATAAAATCGGTCCTCTGTATGGTTTGTCCTATTGCAAAAGGTGCAAAATAGCCTAGGTGGCAGTCTATTTGTGACAAGTCTCGAGACTGTGGGACACTTGCTGGCCATATGACCATAGTCATGGCACTTCCCACACCAGGTGTTAGATCTAAGCACACCTTCATTGGGGTTCAAGACCACCTCTTGCTTCACTGTGTATGCCTCTTGGGTCAATGTGGTAGCCTTTACTGCTTGTGTTACCAACTCTAGAATTCGTTCCTTGGTCAGCATAGGCTTCACTTCGCTTGGTGTACTAGTAGCAGCTACAAATGTTGGAGTTGTCAATGTAGGACTTCCTTGACCAAGATCTCTTATGGGTATGCTCCCTAGTCCTTTTGTTGGCTCGTATAGGAGCTCTATACTCATCTACTGACCTAATTGCACTTCCTCCCATAACCTAGATTGCTCCTTGGTAGCTATCAAAGTGGTGGGCCATGTGAGGCTGACATGTTGTTGTGCTGTGGGATCCCTCAGCCCAGCAATAAACCTTCTCTTCAAAGTCTCATCATTTGGGTCACTCACACCCATCTTTCTTACCAATGTTTCCATCCTCTGAATGTAATGGTCGATGCTTTCATTAACTCCTTGCCGCAGATGGTCCATCTGTTGGGCAAGTTTATCTTGAAAGCCTTGTCTCTGGAACTTCACCCAAAAGGCATCTTTAAGAAATTGATAAGTTCCTCTTTCCTGTAGTGTCAAATTCCCATACCAGTTTGTGGCTTCATCACAAAGAGTAGCAAGGAAAATTCTCAGCTTTCGACCTTGGTCAACTACTTCATTAGCCTCACAGGTAACCTCAAATAGCTGAATAAAGTTATCCAAGTCCTCATCATAGAGGCCCGAGAATTTGGGAAAACCCCTAAATGCACTGGAACTCACTGAGCCATTTCAAACAAAGGGGTGATGTTGATGTCACTTCACTCCCAGAAATTCAAAGCTCTCGGTTTCAAGACTCCCTCGAGTCTCCTAACCTAGGCAACAACCCTTCTTTGAAATAACCCTTCTTCGATAATATTTCCTTTCCTCGGATTGTCTATGACTGCTCGAAGACTCTTCATATGATTTCTATCTCTGCTTCTCTCTAGCCTCAGCCCTATGAGCGGCTTGCTCTTCTCTTTGCAATAGAGTTCTCCCTAAGGATGAACTCACTTTGCTCATAAACCAGACCTCTGGGTCTAGAAGCTCAGCCAACCTGTGGTGCTACGCAAACCTATGGCACTCTCCTATAAAGACATGCAAAGCAATCCCCAGTAGGATCGCCAAAATGATTCGCTTCTATATGCAAGGAAAAGGTGCCCACATACACTTATGGATTGGCTAAAAAGCTCGAGATTAGTCCACTTCTCTTGCTCTAAGTCACCCAATAGTATTCGAATGTATACGTGGGAAGGGAAGAGAATGGAAACCCGAATCCGAATGTACCCCAAAATCCAACTACAATGACTGACTCTCGGAGTCACACTTTCCTTACATGCTCTTGTTCCACCTGTTTCCCCGTTCTTTCTTTTCTCTTACTCTTACTCTTATTTCTAGCTCCTTCCTATCAATCACTCTCTTGCCCTCCTCCTACTTCTTACTCAAGCACACTCACTCACTCACGCACACTTATTCTCTCTCTCTCTCACACACACACACACCTATGTATTCACACATCATCCTTCTCCCATTTACATAGGCACTCTTACACATACACCCCATTTTACCCCCTTTTTATCTCACATACTCTCACACACGGTCTAAATCACTCCCTTCCCTTTTCTTCCTCTCACTCACTCCCTTTCCTTTTCACTCTCTTTCACCTCTCATACACCCACTCACTTATGCGCACATACACACATACATGCTCTTTCACACTCTCTTACCCACACCTATGCTCACATCTATAGCACATACTTACACCCATCTATCCATACACACACACACCTTCATTCCGTACACACTTCCACTCTTCGTTTCTCCCTCTCACGCACACCCTTTCCTACATATATACCTACTCTCTCACACACATACACTTGTGCACACACCCACTCTTTTACAAACCATCTTTTACTCCCTTTTCTCCCACACCCCTTTCACTACTTCTTGCTTTTTCCCTTCCTCTCACTTCCCCTCTTTCTCTTTCCTCACTCTCTTTCATTCTCCCTTTTGCTCTCTTTCTCTCACACATTCACACACCTTCCTTTCCACTCTCTTCCTTACTCTCACACACACTTCCTTTCTTTTCCCTTCTATCTTTCACTCCTCTTTCTTTCACTCACACCCATACTATACATATATGCATAGCCTTACTCACTAGCTCATCCCATTAATTCCACACTCTCCTTTATTCAAATAATCCTACTTAAAATGCATAGGATCTCACCTTCAAACACGTTGCATTCAACCATTCTCACACACTTATATATAAAGCACAACCTAGGCACAGAAACCTGATGTAGCACAGTCCAAGGGATCCCTAGAAGAGGACATGCTCAATGTATCATTCAGCAGTAGTAGCAACAAGAAGCACTTAGGATTCTCTCTCTCTATCTGTGTACAACTCTTTTAGTGTGTTTTGCCTCTCTTTACTCTACCTAATGATCCAATTCTGCTGTGTTATTCATCTTGATCATTACTTTCTAACAACTCATTGGTCCAATAAAGTCAATTCCCCATTTTGAGAAAGCTCTTGCACTAATCATTGGTCTTAAGGGAATGTCATCACGTCATATTGGGTACCTGGTCCGTTGGTACACATCACAACTTTGTACATAGCTTTCTACATCCATGTGTAGGGTTGGCCACCATAAGATCGCAAAGAGAATCATTTTTATAGTTTTTGAGAGGTTATGTGAAGCTACTTGGGCATGTAAGCAAGTCTTGGGCACCCATATTTGGCTAGCATGGGGGTCATAAAAGTTGCATACCACAATGTGGAGGTTTCTTATTTGCTAGGGTTTCTTACTATGATTCAAATTGATCCTATGGTTAGGTCCATGTGTGAGTATACGTATCAATTTTTTAGCCCATTTGCGACATACTTCTAGGTTGAACAACTAGGAGTCTGGTATCTCGTGTGCTACCTGGGTTGGTGGTTCTTCATATGTCATTCTTGACAAATGATCAGCTCTTAAATATGTCTTACCTTTCTTGACTACTGTTGGCAGCAGTCAGGGAACCGAAGGAGCCACAAGACGAAGAGAGTCAGAGCGAAGGGACAGCACAAGCAGACATGGCAGTCAAAGAAGATCTGGCAAGTAGGCCATCTAAATTTTTCAGGCATCAAGGAGTTGAGCACACAAGAAGACAGAGCAAGTTGGGAGCTCAAAGGTATGTATGACAAATCAATAGAGGAAATCCCTACACAAATAGTGATTTTCATCACTAAAAACCATTGTAAATATCATTTCGTATTTTTGTAGCTCCATTTTGTGCAAGCCAAGGAGTCCTTGAGCTTGAGGAGCTTTAGAAGTATCTACCTGCCAATTTTCATATGTTTTAGATCTCGTTTGAGCCCTCTAATAAGCCCTGGAACCTAATTTTTAACTAGGCCGGACACTAGGTCTGAACAGGGCCAAAGCTAGTCAAAAACTATAAAAGGAGCTAGAGAGCTCATTTTTGAGGTTACATTGTAATTGAATTGAACTTGTAAGAGCTTTTTGAAAGTAATCCAAGAACTCCATTGCTTCTCACTCTTTGTCTTGCCGTGTGTGCGCGTGTGTGTGTATGTGTGTGCATCTTTGTGTGCTTCTCACTCACGCACTTGTGCCTCCACTTGCTTGAGGTCTTCATACCATCCTCACGTCTTCCTGGATTGACATTAAAGGAGGTGCTACTCATCACTGAGCAACACCAAATTTTGGCGCCGTTGCCGGGGATCGAGCTTTGAGGACGAGTGTGTGATGGTAAGACGTAGATTGGAGACGTTGGCGTTGTAGGTAATTTCTTTACTTTTCCTATTTTTCTCTTTCTTACCTTACCACCATCATCACCATCATCATCATCACCATCTTCCACCTCCATTTCCATCATCGCGAAAATTTCAGTTTTTTGATCATATCACCATCTCCACCTCATTTCCCTCATTCTACTTTTGAGAGAGAGCGAGAGAGCGATATTGCGTGCATTGTTTTTTGCATGTTTTTTGAGCATTCTGCAGGTTCTTGTTGTATCACCATCCCCAGCACTCTACGCAGGTACGGAACTGTACGGTCTTGTCTCTGTGTCGTCGGGCTCTATCAATCGCGACCGACAGAAAAATTGCTCTATTTGCTAAACAAAGTGCATATCCATGACCTACAGGCCTAGAGCTTCCCAAAAATGTGTTTAGTTTTTTGAAATTCCTCAGATTTCTGTCAATCGCGTTCGCTCTGTCAATCGCGATCGACAAACCACGATGGACAGACCTGTCAATCGCGATCGACCAGTCAATCGCGACGGACAGCCCACGACGGCTCTGTCAATTGCGACCGACAGAGTAAACGACCGATTGACCACGATGGACAGAAGCTACGCGTGACACGTGTCAATCGCGATCGAGCCATCAATCGCGATCGACCTATCAATCGCGAAGGACAGCCACGACGGACCTATCAATCGCGACTGACACAGTCAACGACTGTTTGACCACGACTGACCGAGCCTTCGCGACGGACCTGTCAATCGCGATCGACACATCAATCGCGATCGACAGAGTCAACGACCCTTTGACCACGATTGATTGAATTTTTGGCCACGTGTCAATCGCGACTGACAGCCAGGCGGAACAAAATTCAGGGATCTCTAGAGTTGTGTCCAAAAAGTCATAGTGCAAATTGGTGAAGTGTTACATGAATGAAAGTGATTGGTTCTGTCTTTTGAATTTAAGTCTTGAGCTAACGGTGGGCCTTTTACACGTCCTTTGAGAGCAGCGAAGGGTACGCAAAGCAAGAGTAAGTGCAGGCTTGGGAACACGCGTCCTGGGCACACCAGGGCAACAACACAAGGAAAGGAACTCAAGGTTGGAAAACCCGCAACACCCTCTGTCAATTCTTAGTTTAGGCTAAGTGCGGGTAGTGTTAGAAGTAATTCCAGGCAACGATAGGCACGAGAAAAATCAAAGACTATCTAAGAAATCAAGTTCAAGTCAAGAGATAACCTGTGTGTGTGAACGACAACCTTAAAGGAAAAGAACCTAACGTGAAACGACTAAACTAAAGTGTGGAATTAAACTTAAGTATTCCTAACGACGTAATATCAGACAAGAGTTTAAACACGATAATCAACATAAACAGGGGATTAAGTAATTGATACAAAGGACTCAGAAACGTGGTGGTACCTGGAAAAATTGGGTTAATCAGTTAGGCATATGAACCTTAGATCAGGACGACATCTAGTAAGAGATAGACAAAGCCTTAGGTCTTCAGAGGCTAGTGTCAATCATACTGCGAGGTCTTGGGCCGAGCAGTTGAGTCACCACTCGCATTACCCTAGCTCTAATACCAGTGAATCAGAGATGTCTCAAGGCATGGACAGACCTACGGGAAGTTCAGGAGTGCCATACCTGCACAGAGTAGAAGGCCCTTACAAAACGCAGTTGGAATACCTTAGGACCAACTGATTAGGTGCTAGCATCTATGAGGACGGCCTAGGAAGATCTGTGGTACAGATTAAGAATCCTGATCAATCCATTGGACTAGAGCGCCCAGCTGTCAAGTTCGAAAACGGAGCATACTTGGACAAAGAAGGAACCATATACGTAGTCACCAGTCACCTAGATAGGACGGACGAATTTGGAAATGTGATCCCAGAAGCGGACTTAGGGGACCTAGAGCAAGGAAACATGGGTACAGAACCTAGAACCCCTCGAGGCAAATCGGTTCTCACTAGGATTATAACACCAGAGTGGATTCCCCAGGATAACAAGAGCATAGATTTGCTCCTCAATCGAGAAACTGACGAAGCCTTTTGGAGGTATAAATCTGATCAGCCAACTGATATAGGAACAATCATGATCTATGAGTTTAAGGATCCTGATAGCCCAGGCAGAGTGACCTACTTAGATCACGCTTCGGAGAGGATCTTTGTGGTGACAGAAAATGATAGGCATGCTTACACTTGGAAGGGTGAATTCGTTTTCCCCCAATCAAGATCGAATGTGTCCTATGGTCACCCTGGAGCTGGAACATCCCAAGCTCATGGAACTCCAAGAGATAGAAGTAGAGATAGGCCAGAAGTAAGCTTTGCCAACTTAGGGGGTAGAGAAAGAACAAGGACGGAAACAAATAGAGTAGAGCCTGAGGTACTTAGAGCCCCAGGACATCGAAGAAATGCCGATGATTTCCCTCTACCACGACCTAGAGAGCACACAAGGATTTTGAGACCGACTCAGCTAGTTAAGTCTATGAAGAACTACTTCGATGGTACTGGAGATCCATACGATCATGTGGTTGAGTTTAGGCAAGTCTTGAGAGCTGAGCAAGTGGAGGATCTATTCACGCAGTACAATGCCTTTGGTCTAACCCTTAGGAACACTGCCCTGACATGGTTTCAGCCACTAAACGAGAGGCAGTTCAAGAGCATAGACCAACTCCTAGAGGCTTTCATTATTGAATTCTCTAAGAGTGGCATAAGGCATAATACCTCCTCATTGGTTCAAAGCTTCAAGCAAACCCCTCAAGAGACCGTGAGACTTGCAGGAAGAAGATTCAGGCAATACTTAGAGAGATGCCCTACCCCTGAGTTACCCACGCCAGCTAAGCAAGTGGCTTTATTCCTGGATGGATTGCTAAGTACCAAATTGAGATCCTATGTGTACTTGAAGGACCCCAGGACCATAGAAGAGTGTGTACGCATGTGCATTGACATCGAGGATAACCTAGGGGAGGAGTTAGAGCTTTCCAAGATATACAAAGATTCAGATAGTGCCTCTAGCCTCTCTTCCACGCAATCCACATCGATTGAGGAACTTGCAGAGAAAGTTGCTCAGAAACTAGGTGTCTCTAGTAAACAAATCCCAAGGTTCGCCCCTGTAAAAAGATGCTATAATTGTGGGGGCGACCATATGGCAAATGTATGTCCCATTATGACTCAACCCCAAGTAAATCCTAGTGGCCAATACTGCACCATAGAACGGAGATACACAAATCACACAGCGCAAGATTGCCCATACAACAAGCAAGCAGTTAGGCAAACCTACCCTCAGACATACCCTCAGCAGGGAGGATACCAGAACCCGTACCCTCCACAGTCATATGGCAGGCCACAACAACCCTATCAGCAACCATACCAAAACCAACAAAGGCCTCAGCCTGTGTTAGCACAACAACCCCCTGCCCCAGCTAATGTGATCCCAATAAAATATGCAGCAGCAGAAGAAAACCTGAATAGAGCTATAGTCATTGTAACACCATTGCTTTCTGAAAGTGACCCCAGTGACCATAGCTTTGATTCTACACATGTCGATAGTCCCCAGGCTTACTACATGCAATCTCCTGAACATGGTGAGTCCTACTACAGTGAGGAACCGAGTGAACCTAGTTAGGAGTCAGATTACACAAACGTCATGTATGCAAATCCCAACCCTAGGCCTCAACCTAAGCAAGTAAGACCTCCATTCCCAAGAGGACCATGCTACAGATGTCAGGGAGATCATCTCATTCGTGATTGTCCCTTACCTCCACTTACACAACCCCAATCAGTGACAATTCAGGGCTTTTGCCAAGAATGTGGGAAGGAGCATCTCTTACGAGATTGCCCTAAGAATCCTAATAATATGCCAAAAATCACTCCTATTAACGTTATTGGGTTGGTGGTAGACTCCACAGGAAGTGTGACATCCACCGCACCAGTACAGGTAGTGACTAGAGCTCAGGCATTGCAGCAGAACCAAGGGGTAAACCAGGATAAGAACCCAGAGGCTAGTGAAACCGAGAGCATGACAATGAAAAGGACTAGAGCGTGGAAAGATAGTCGGGAAAGAATGAAAAGACAATGGGCTAAAAAGATGAGTGAACTTGAGGAAAGCATAAGAGAAACCAAAGCCAGGATAACTAAACTCACATCTCAAACTCCCTCTCACACTACCCCACCACCACCATTCCCATCGCCATCCGACCCGCCACCTTCCAACCCACCTCATACGATTCCACCACCCCCTAGAGTAGGATCAGTATTAGCTGATCCCACTCCTGAAGACATAGACATGATGCTTAAAGCATATCAGGCCAGAATCCAAGAAGGGCCAAATGTCACAGATCATGACAAGTGCTACCCTAGAGCTGACCTAGAGATAGAAAGAACCAAGCTTTGCGCAAAAATGGTCGCATTGGCTCAGACTATGTTTGAAGTCAGTCGCCTTTTCAATTACTCGGGCTCAGCCAAGACGCAATTACACTTGGATGGACTTCTAGAGAAGTTAGAGGGCATAATTGCAAGATCTGCCAAGGAAGAAAAAAATCAAGAAAGAGATAAAGCAAGCAAAAACATGACCCATCCCCCATCAAAAGCTTATGAGCCCAATTCCACTAAACTAGACAACCCCCCCTCCCTAGAAAGAATAGAGAATCTAATGGCACAATCACAAAAGGAACTCGCCCCTCAACACCATGACAAGGCTAGTGAAAGAGCAGGTCTTCCTACCCGGAAAGCCTATGTGCCTGAGGCCTACGTGCCTAACTCTACGGAGCCAGACACCTCTTCTTCTATGAATCAATACACACTAGAATTCTTGCGAGAGATTCAAGAAGAGAAATGGGCTAAAGAGAGTGAAGTTCCTCCTCCCATTGAACTGGTGGATGACACACACGATCAATTCCCACAAGACCTTCCTTCCATTTATGGAGAGTGAGAGTGCCCATTCTCAAGAAAGATTAGACTTCGAGTCTAATTCTTTACAAGAACTACCCCATTTCACAGGCCCATGGGAAGCAAAGTCCACCTGTATGAGAGCACCTACAGTCATGGTAAGAAACAAAGATTCAGTCATACCTAGGAACACAGAGGTAGTGAAGAACACCAAAGTGCAGTGCAATCTCACTTTGGAAGAGCTGCTTAAGGTTAGACCAGAAGTATGGGAACATGTCGCCAAACAAGTACCAGCGATAGTGAAACCTCATTCCCAGGTAGGATCACATGGGATGGTGCCAGAGATACCCTTGGATAAGATAGGAGATATGTGTGAAGGTGAAGAAGGGAACACCTATCTTCCCATTACCTACCAGGAGTACACCACCAAGGCCATTCTAGACTCAGGTGCAGGTGTTGCAATTGTGACCACTTCCCTATGGAAGCGTTGGGGCAAGCCAGCACTCAGGCCAACGAGAATGAAATTGCAGATGGCCGATGGTCATATTGAGAGACCCTTAGGATTGCTAGAAGGAATAACTCTCACCACCTGTGGTGTCGAGTTTGAGCATACATTTGCTATATGTGACTTCAGCAAAAATCATGCCTATGAGATGATCTTGGGACGACCTTTCATGCGACAGTTGCAAGTGGTACAGGATTGGGAAACCAACTCCTTGTACTTACAACACTTAGGTGTTACGACCAAAGTGAATCTCAAGGATTACTCTCATAGAGATGTACCTCCTATCCAATGGAACCCCATCCATAGAGCCAAAGATGATACGGAATCGGTGCATTCCATAGGGTCAGGATCCTCATGGATGCATGAAGACACCCACTTATGGATGTGCAAAGTAGCAGTAGAAGAAGAGAAGAGAGAAAAAGCCAGAGAGGTAGGTGCAAAAGAAACCCATAGATCAATCCAAGACCCAGCCTACGCACCTGTAGTCTTTCCGGACGAAGAATTTGAACCCCACGGCTGGGCAGAAATCCTAGCAACAATGGATGTAGCCATCAATGAAGAACAATGGACACCTCACTGTGATGAGGATGGCTATGACATTTCAGTCTTCTCCATAGAGCCAATCATGGGAGAGGTAGTTCTAGAAGAATGCGAACCTAGCCCTGATGCATTTGAGGATGCAAGTGACTCCGATCTAGAGTCAATCATTATGGACCCACCTTTTGCATCAGATGAAGAATACTTCCATGAAGTAGAATTTCAACCCCAGAGGCATGGAGAGCTTACAAATGATGTAAGATTAGCCACACATGTGACCCCAAAGGAAGAAGGAAAGAAACGAAAGAAGAGAGAAGTCTCACCAGAAGAGGAAGAATCTTTGTTTGAGGTCCCGGAAAATTTTAAGAAGTATGAGATAGACGACAGGAGAGTTATGATAAGAATGCCTAAACGAGAGGCACAATCAGGAGAGGCCTATGATAACAAAGAAACCACCAAGAAAATAGTAGTGGCCCTAGAAGAAGGAGAGGAGAGATGCGCGTACATAGGCCATGACCTAACAGAGGAAGAAGAGCATGCGTTAATAGCCTTGCTAAGAGAATACAGAGATGTATCACTTGGAGTTACAAGGATTTGAAAGGTGTGGACCCTGACATATGCTCACACACTATCCCCATGACCTCAGATGCCAAACCCTCTAAGCAAAAACCATATACATATAATGATAATTATGCTGCCAAGATCAAAGAAGAGATAGATAGGCTGGTTGAAGCTGGATTTATCTATGAAATTGAGCACACTGAGTGGGTATCCCCCATCGTAGTGGTGCCCAAAAAGAATGGTAAATTACGTGTATGCATTAACTTAAAGAAGGTCAATGCAGCCACAATCCGAGATAACTATCCGCTTCCCATCACAGAACATCTCTTAGAAAGAGTGGCAGGCAAGGAAGTGTACAGCTTCCTTGATGGATTTTCGGGCTACAATCAAGTAGCCATAGCTCCAGAGGATCAGCATAAGACAGCCTTTGCCACAGAATGGGGCATTTTTGCCTTTAGAGTAATGCCATTTGGGCTTACCAATGCACCAGCTACCTTCCAGAGACTAATGTGCCATGTATTTAAGGAGTTCCTGAGGAAGAACTTAGAAGTCTATGTTGATGATCTTTGTGCTCATTCCAACATTAGGCAAACCCATATTCCCGAACTCAGACAAATCTTTGACAAATGTAGAGAATATCAAGTCTGCCTAAACCCAGAAAAATGTGTTTTCATGGTCAGGCAAGGCAAGATTCTAGGGCACATAGTGTCAAAGAATGGCATATCTACTGACGAAGAGAAAGTGAGAGCCATAGCAGAGCTACCCAGGCCAAGGAATGTCAAGGAAGTACAAGCTTTCATGGGACATTGTGGTTACTACCGCCGATTCATTCACATGTATGCTGTCATTGCAAAGCCCATGTACGGACTTCTGACAAACTTTGAGTGGACTGAGGAATGTGAGAATTCCTTCAAGGAGCTTAAATGAAGATTATGTTCGGCACCAATCTTGACCACACCAGATTGGAATAAGCCATTCCATGTTCACGTGGATGCATCCAATTATGCTATTGGGTGTGTGCTTGCTCAACCTACTGGTGAAGGTAGTATGGATCTTCCAATTGCCTATGCCAGTAGACAATTGAATGCAGCTGAACGAAATTATACCACTGCAGAGAGAGAAGGCTTAGGCATGGTATATGCAGTCAAGAAATTTAGACACTATTTGCTTGCAAATAAGTTTAAATTTTTTACTGATCACCAAGCATTGTTATATCTCGTGAACAAACCATGCAATACAGGAAGATTAGTAAGATGGTTTCTCTTACTAATGGAATATGATTTCGAGGTTGTGGTAAGGAAAGGGAGGACTCATTTTAGAGCTAATCATCTTTCTAGGCTCACATCTGGAGAAGCCCCACAAGGAGTATCAGATGACCTTCTTGACGCTTACTTGTTTAATTTGGAAGTGGTGCCGCAGTGGGCTAAGCCATTAGTGCCAGTATTGACATACGGACCTAACCATCCAGTAATAAACACGCAGGATAGAGAGGTAGTAAAAGCCCAAAAGTATCACATCATGGCAGGAAGTATGTACAAGCACACAGATCAAGGGATCTTGGCCTGTTGTGTGGAAGAGGATGAGTACGCTAAATGGTTGCAATTAGCACATGTAGGTGCATTAGAGCAACACTATTCAAAGCAACGAACCCTACAAACACTAAGGAGACTAGGAGTGCATTGGCCAACTATGGAAGCTGATGTCCAAAAGTTGTGCAAGGAATGCCCAATCTGCTGCACTAAACCACCTGTGGAACATGCCACTCTTTATCAAGTGTCCCTAGTGCCAGATTGGAGTGAACCACTAGTATCCTTCCTGAGGACGAAAACATTCCCTCCAGACATGACTCTGGCTAGGAAAAGGAGTTTAGAACAAGAAGCCCAGGATTACTCACTTATTGGTGATAATCTATACAAACGTGGTAAAGACGGTTACCTGAGACTATGTGTCCATGAGAGTGAGTATCTCAAGATCTTGGACACTGCTCACCAAGGTGTAGCAGGAGGACACTTTGGATCAGATCGGGTGATCAAGGCAATACTATTTGCGGGCTTCTGGTGGCCGACCCTTCACATGGATGCACATACCTATGTGAAACGATGTGATGGCTGTCAGAGAACTCAGTATCCTATACGTAAAGATGAGATGCCACTAAAACCAATGATGGGTGGACGTGCATTCTCTAAGTGGGGAATAGACTTCGTAGGTCCTATTAACCCCCCAGCTAAGGGTTCCCATGCAGAATATATCATTGTTGCGACAGACTATCTAACAAAGTGTGTAGAGGTAAAAGCCACAACGAAGAACGATGCTCAAACAACAGCTAAGTTTCTATTTGAGAATGTATTCACTAGATACGGGCTACCCATAGAGCTAGTTAGCGATAAAGGCACTCACTTCTTGAATGAAGTTATTGAAAATCTGCTCCACGAATTTTTGGTAGTACATAAGAAGTCTGCCCCCTATCACCCACAAGCTAATGGGCAAGCCGAAAGCACAAACAAGATTCTATGTAATGTGTTGACCAAGTTAGTGAATAATAAACGCTCTGATTGGGACAAACAGCTACACCATGCTGTTTGGGCATACCGAGTTGCCTACAAAACGGTACTCCAAGCCACTCCCTTTCAAATGGTGTTTGGTCAAAATGCTGTGCTACCTTTAGACTTTTTGATACCTACATTGAAAGTGGCACAAGAGCATGAATGGACGGGTCATGAACTCTCCTCTAGACTTTTTGACCTTGAACGATTAGGAGAAACAAGACTGAGAGCAGCTGCAGGGATATATGCAGCTAAGAAACGACAGAAGGCCTACTTTGATGCCCACGTTAAGGATAAAGGTTTAAAGGCAGGCGACTTAGTTTTAGTCTACACATTGAAGCAACATGCGAGAAAACTGGAGAAGAGAGGCTACGGACCCATGATCATTAACAGAATCTCAACAAGTGGAGCAGTGCAACTTGCCACATTAGAAGGCGATGTTCTCCCAAGTTATATCAGCGGATGTAGAGTCAAGTTGTATCAGGAACCTCTCACAGAGGAAATGCTAAGTCGACTCAATACTGCTAAGAAACGCAAAGAGGAAGAAAAGCGAATTCGAGAAGAAGCTCAAGCAGAAGCCCTAGAGCGCATACGGAGAATGAAATTAAGAAGACAAGGTAGAGAGCACCCTAGGCAAGATGCATATGCAGATCAAGGATATGACATGGCTATGTGTGAAGTTTCAGGTATTAGCTCACATAGGATAACTAATCGACGTCCTTTCATAACCTTAGATATAGGACAAGGAAAGAGTGCAAGGACTGTAAGAGCCTTGATTGACTCAGGTGTAGCCACTAGCGCTGTTAAATTGTCCTACTATCAAGAGTTGCAATTAACTGTCAATCCTGTGGAAGCATATCTCATAGGATTGGGAGGCATGGAAACCCCTTGCATGGGCGAGGTGGAACTTCCCCTCTATATTCATGATGAGGCAATGACAGTTAAAGTACTAGTATGTCAAGATGAGGACCTCACTGAACCCCTTGTCTTGGGTCAAGACTGGATCTATGACCAAGCAGTCAACTTAAAGCTAAGAATTCTTCAGGTATGGGTGAATCAAACTAGAATTACAATTGAGTTAAATAATGGAGCACTCAAGGAACTAGGAAAGGCACAGACTCCTGGTCCCTCCAGGGGTACACATGAAGTTGACCATGCTGTTCTTGTCCAAGGCTATGTGATACAGAAGAACGAAGACCTCAAAGAAGGAGTCAGAACCACAATGGAACTCCCTTCTTTTCCAAAGGCCAGAAGGAGGCAGCAACTAAGGGCAGATCAATCACTGAAGACTCTCCAGGCGAGAGACCAAAACAACGTGCGAAGCAGAACAACTCAGCCGATGAAACAAATGTGGGTGCGGAAAGACGAGCTGCCGACCGTAACTAAGTCACAACAACGGTCTCAACTTCATATTAGTAATCAACGACTTGATGCTAATAAGAGGACTCCTAAAACCTCTGTTGAGAAAGTGAAATCCATTTGGGTACCCAAGAAGTCGATGAAGGCTGACCCACAATCAAGACAAATTTGGGTGCCTAAGGCTTGCTTGCGGGCTCAACTAACCCCACACAATTCACATCATACACGACAGGGTTCACTCGCTCAAGCAGCCGCCACCCACTCTTGTTTGATACACTCGAACACGCTACCACCTAGAAGCACGCACAGACTCACTCGTAAATGGGTCCCAATGACACAACAACTCCCAGCAGAATTACTCATGCAACCCTCCTGAATCTCCACAAAACCAAGACCAAAAGCCATCCATGGTGTTTGACAACCTAAGACTTGTAATAAACCCCCGACCCCAATCTGTGAATTCATCTCCACTTACTAACTGCGCTAGTCAGACTGTGCATCTTTCCATCTAGCTCCTAGGACTATCCAGGCATTAACTACACACACTGTCATCGTGCACTCACTGATCACTGACTCATCATCTACCTCATATTAATGTTGTGACGAGGCAACGACGGGTTTATTCTGTCCATTACAATGTTAACACATGGTTCTATATTCTCACAGAACCAACAAGCAAGCAGGGCCATGGCAGAAGCCGGAGGTGCCAGTTCTCACGCCGGATCCAGCGCACAGATTGTGGATATAGAAACACTCCTCCTCGAACCACATGTCACCGAAAGACCGCAAGAACTTCAAGCTGTGCATGTACTCCCAGTTCAGGATCCTCCCAGGGGCACACCTCTCAAGTAGGCAAACACGCTCATTGGTTCAGTGATGTTGCAGGACCATTAGGTGATGGAACCTATTTTTGGGAAGTTGAATTGGAGTTTAATGGTAAATGGGGACGCTACCATTTTTTCACGCGCAAATTTGAGAGCTATCAGAATGCCGAAGTAATGCGTGCAGTATGGACCAAAGCTGGCCTGGATAGTTATTTCAGGGCCCACTTACCGAAGCCAGATTTCTTACGTTGTTCTTATCTTATCAGCACCATCACTCCTAGCAGGGCCAAGGGAGGCGACAGCACTTTTGTGTTACCCTCACTATTGTCGGGCCACGAACTTAAAAGATTCAAACTGACCCTCAATCTGGTACGAGAAGCATTGGGCATGTATGGTATGCACATTCCTACTGAAAAGGAAACAATGGTTCCAGGCAGAATGAAACATAAAGATCTCAATAAGCTGAAGGATATGGTAGCAATGACACCGACCATCACTCTTCACCTACGGACCGTCATGCAGCATTTTGCTTTCCCCACCCAGGAAAGATTCACCATGCCCCCAAAGAAGATATGGTTTAGCTTGTATTTGGCAGAGACAGAAAACCTCCCTATCAACGTACCACATTGGATCATAGATCAGATTCACCTAGCCCATCAATGGTGGAACAAGAAGCAGAAAAATGTGCTCCACGGATGTTGTGCTCTGACCAAGATAATCTATCGATGTCTAGCCTATGACGTGCCTATTCAGCGGGCACTCGTATGGTCCCGGGCCCAGGAATTCCAGAGAAGGCTATCGGCGGCAGGTCCCCCATCAAAGAAGATGAGAGGGGGAGTCCAATTACCCTGCGCTCAACCAAGGGGAGCCACCACTACACCAGAAATTACCCCTCCCCAAACACGACGCATTAGACCATTCACCATTCGGCTACCAAGACCAAGTACAGAGGGACCCAATCTGGTGTTTCCACCCGTCCCATCGGACTTGGAATTTCCACAGGGCTTTACTGATGAAGAAGTGGCTAGGCTAATCTACGACTCTAATCTCGAAACGGAAACAGAGCGAGCTCAGGAACCACAAACCCATACAACAACGTCAGCCCCCACCCGACCGCAAGTGGTAGAAGTCGACGTAGATGAACAAGAGACCGAACAAGAGGAAGAAGCCTACGAAGAACAAGAGTATGATGAACTTTCAGAGTTAGCAAGTGCCCCCGCGTATTCGGCACAAATAAAAAGACTATATCGAACCATACAGCTAGTTCAAGAACAACATAAAATGTCACTTGAAGTAGGCAAGAAACTCATGAACCAATTGCTGGCAGAGGAAGGTGTGGATGATATGTTCATCGAGTCCATCAACCTACATGCAGATGCAGTAGGATTGGATGAGGCCATTCATGAGGCAATGGCCTACATTCACCGATTTGAGAAAGGAGTTCCCGCCCGTCCCATGAGATCCGAGAAACATATTCATATCAACGTATCAGCACCAGGAAATCCAACGCAAACAGACGAACATCAGGAAGCACCACTGTCACCACCCTCCCCACCCCTCACTACACAACTCACTCCACCACGTGACACTATCGCCACCACGTCCAATATCACCACAATCGTCATGGGAATTCCACTCTCTCCGGGAATCCAATTCGGCGGAGTCACTATGCCCACCTTCACCACTCTCTTCACTAACGTCACATCCACCCCACCCACGGTCCCCATCTACACGGTCACTCAAACATTTGACACTATGGAAACATCTCCTGCCACAGCACCACTCCCTTCCCCCATGCAACCTCCGTCCCCCATACCCCCTCCACCCACATCTCCACTCGACTCCACATCATTCACAACTCCCTTTCCCGTCCCCATTCCCCCTGCATCTTCATCTCTCCCTGCATCATTTAATGTAAATAGTATATTTCTAGCTTTAAATCAATGTATCTATCAACTTCAGAACGAGTATCGAGCTCTCGACGATCGTTATCATCAAGTGATCACTACCAATCAGAAACTTCAGAGCCGCCTCATAGCGATCGAGGAAGAAAATGCAGAACTCAACCAACGTTACACCACGCTCGAACATGCCCACCAAACACTCCTAGAAACTCCCCAACCATCACAACAGCCGGGCACCAAACAACTCGAGGCCTTGCTGGAAGTATACCAAGCTGATAATCTCAGAGTCCGGCATAACTTGGCACTCCTCAGAAAACACATGGCAACCGCCCTTGAAGAGAATAAGAGACTGCAGCAGCAAAATGAAGCAACTCTAGAAGCAACAATGGAAGGCTCTCCCCACGGCATTGATCCAGAGCAGTTTAAAGCCGTACCCTCAGAGACAATGAAGACCATCTTGGAAAGCTATGCGGATCTATTAGATGCTCATGATGAGTTGGAAAGGGAACGTGATGAACTACGTGGCCAGCTCAAGGAACAGGAGGCTCCAACCAAGGTAATAGAACCGGCCTCGACTTCAGAGGAAGTGAAGGCATTGACAGAACAGGTGGTTGAGCTCCAGAAAAAGTTACTAGAGTATGAAAGGCAACCCTCTCCAGTTATAGAACCTGAGCTAGAAGACTTGGTTCCCATTGAGGTAGATGATTCGTACGAGGAACCATACGTTCCTATGCCAATGCCAGGCGGGCAACAAACCTCAGAGGGAATGGATACCTTAGAAGTGGAAGCACCTGAATGGCTTCAGTCATTAGAGAAGACAGCGAACACCCACGATGAACGAGTAGCAATACAGATCCAATCATTAGCCAAATTAGAAGACACTGTCATCAAGTCCGAGTATTTCAGACGTATGTCCCATCACAGGTGGATAGGGACCAATGATGATCAATATGTGCCATATTGCATATTATTGGCTGATTACAACGCAGAGATCCAACGACAATGTGGGAAAGCCCCCACCTTTGCCACTCAGTTTGGCCCCGACGATATACCAAAGAGTGCAAAAAGAGGTTCTATTCATCAACCCACTTGGAGGATCCGTCTCTTGGAGACTTATCCTGAAATGGTACAAACCTGGAATAACATGCCCCTCTTTATTAAGTACAATCCTTGTTATGCCCCAGTCCTACGAAGACGCACATGGCCCGAATTCACCATTGCTATCAAGAACATCAAAGGCTGTGCCAAGTGGCTAAATTATGTTTATCTCGCACCTCCACGAGGACCTCCCACTGTCAATTACATGATTTCTACTATCAGACACTGGAGCACTCGACTACGCAATACACCCGATGTGATGGCACAAATGTGTATGAAAATATTTGAATTAATGCTGATCACATTCAGGACATTTAAAAACATTAAGGATCCCCACTTCTCAGGAGCAGGCTTTGTTACAGGCAACCAAGACCTAGTTTACGACATGAGCACCACCCCATCAATAGAAGTAATATATGCTTGGCACACCAGAATAAGGTACCTCCCAGCTTGTTTTAAACAAACTTTCGAGGAGATGTTCATAACGGGATTCTGGGAATATCACTCAGAATTTTTTGTACCCAGGCCTTCACATCTCCTCCACTTATTTGTTGTGGAGAGAACCATACATTCAGAACAACTGCGGGTGCCACACCCGGACGTACCAGGACCAGTGAATTGGGACGCATTATTAACAGATCTAGCACGGGGGCTCAGATTAGAAGAACATCACCTCGCCTCCGACGTCGTCCAATACTACGTTCAACGAACACCTAGACAAGGGTCTGTCAGGGGCGACAGACGCGAGAGTGGGGGGGGTGTTGGCAGCAGTCAAGGAACCGAAGGAGCCACAAGACGAAGAGAGTTAGAGCGAAGGGACAGCACAAGCAGACATGGCAGTCAAAGAAGATCTGGCAAGTAGGCCATCTAAATTTTTCAGGCATCAAGGAGTTGAGCACACAAGAAGACAGAGCAAGTTGGGAGCTCAAAGGTATGTATGACAAATCAATAGAGGAAATCCCTACACAAATAGTGATTTTCATCACTAAAAACCATTGTAAATATCATTTCGTATTTTTGTAGCTCCATTTTGTGCAAGCCAAGGAGTCCTTGAGCTTGAGGAGCTTTAGAAGTATCTACCTGCCAATTTTCATATTTTTTAGATCTCGTTTGAGCCCTCTAATAAGCCCTGGAACCTAATTTTTAACTAGGCCGGACACTAGGTCTGAACAGGGCCAAAGCTAGTCAAAAACTATAAAAGGAGCTAGAGAGCTCATTTTTGAGGTTACATTGTAATTGAATTGAACTTGTAAGAGCTTTTTGAAAGTAATCCAAGAACTCCATTGCTTCTCACTCTTTGTCTTGCCGTGTGTGCGCGTGTGTGTGTATGTGTGTGCATGTTTGTGTGCTTCTCACTCACGCACTTGTGCCTCCACTTGCTTGAGGTCTTCATACCATCCTCACGTCTTCCCGGATTGACATTAAAGGAGGTGCTACTCATCACTGAGCAACAACTACTACTTCAAAATAAAATTCCATAAGTAATAGAAACCAATCCAATAGCCTTTCAGTGTTACACGGTTTATTGAACAAGTACATTAGCACTTGGTGATCAATAAAGAGCTTGAATTTATTGGCTAGTAGATAATGTCTAAATTTTTTCACAATGTAACCATCCCTAAAACTTCTTGTTCAGTCATGGTGTAATTGCATTCCACCTAATTTAACTATCTACTAGCATAGGCTATTACGTGATCTAGCTTTCCTTAATCCACTAGTTGTGCTAAGATACATCCAAGGACAAAATTGGATGTATCTGCATGAATATGGAATGGTTTATTCCAATTAGGCACTTTCAATATTGGTGCTAAAATCAATCTTCTTTTTAATTCATTGAAAGCCTTCCCACATTCTTCCATCGAAGTGAATTGGGTTAACAACCCATATAAGGGTTTTGTAATTATGGCATGCACGTGAATAATTTGATGGTAGTATCCACAGTGACCCATAAAAGGTTGTACTTCCTTCACATTTTTAGGTCTCGATTAGTCCGAATTGTCTTCATCGATCAAAATGCCATTTTTGGACACTACATGTCCCAATATTTTTTTTTTCTCAACATTAAGGCACACTTTTAATCGTTCAATGATACTCTATATTGCCTACACTTGTCAAATATTTTTCCTGATTAAGGTATGTGGGCAATACATTGAGATGAACATCTACATAAATCATCTTCATAGACTTTCATACTATTCTTGAGGAATTCTTTAAATACATGGCAAGTTAATTAATGGAAAGTATTTGGGGCATTTGTTAAGCCAAACGGCATAACCCTAAATGCATAGACTCCCCATTCAATAGCAAAAGCGATCTTATGCTTGTCTTCAATAGCAATCACTACTTGATTGTACCATGAGAATCCATCCAAAAAGCTATACACTTCCTTGCTTGCCACTCTTTCCAAAAGGTGATCTGTGATGGGTAATGGATAACGATCTCTGATGGTGGTAACATTAACTTTTTTGAGGTTAATACAAACCCTAAGCTTTCCATTTTACTTCGGTACCACTATCAAAGGAGAAAATAATTAAGTGTGTTCAATTTCGTATATGAATCCTACTGCTAACAATTTTTCTATCTCTTCTTTGATCTTGACTGAATATACATCATTATAAATGTATGGTCTTTGTTTCGAGGGGTTTGCATCAAGAGTCATCGAAATTAGATGAGAAAACATAGGGGGATCTACACCTTTCAAGTCTTTCTAGGTCCAAGCGAATACATCCCTATATTCTTGAATTAAAGCTATGAGTTCTTGTTCCTCTTCTGAGGACACATCCTTGCCAATGTAAGAGCATTTTTCCTCCTCTCCTTCCATGGTTACCATTAACTTCTTAATTTGTTCCTTGTTGTCATATGCTATTTTGGTATAATTAGCAAGCCCCTAAGTGCATTGCTAAGTTTTAGATTCATTTAGCTCTTCACATGGAGAACCACATATGGACTCATGCTTGTCAACTTGGGTGTATTTACTTTGGATAAATGTAAAGGTCAAAAGAAGATGCAATCTCGTGGAGTTAGGAGATTCAAGACATTACACATTTTGTAGAGGAATCAAATTAATTATGTCCTTAAAGTGTAGGATCACTTTTAGGTGAGGTAAAATTCAAATTCAAACTCAAACAATGAGTATAAATAGACATGGTTTTAGTCACAGGATACAGGAGCCATTCTGAGAGGCATTGAGCTACAAACTTGAGCATACATTGAGCTCACACTAGCTATGTGTAGTCCACTATACTTCCTTTTTATCATATGTTCAATAGCATTTACATTTTGATATTTTTCTTCAAGTACATTTCTATCTACTCTCTACTATTGCATCTTCTTTATTACAGTGATCTTGTGAGATCGATTCCTCTATGTGTAGTATAAGGAGTCATTCCAATTGATTTGCATGCTAATATTTGATGGTGGTGTTGCCCTAGTCTTGATGAAGAGCTAGTAGGTGCCTAGGTGTTGTGAGACCCAAATGGTAGATGCCCAACAAGAATGGAGGTCGCCCAATCTATGTGGCCAAGTGGTGGTGACCTCATATGGAGAGAGTTCTAGATTTGGTAGTTGCCTAAGTTTTGGTTAGGTGGGGAGAAAATAGGCCATCACCCGATTCATGCCATGTTCAAAAAGTAGGAGTCACCCAGATCCCTATGATGAGGAAATAGGATGTGGCCAAATTTGTGAGTTTTCAAATAAAAGAGAGTCACCCAATTACACTTAGGGAGTTGCCCAGTCCTTGCAGGGATAGACACCCATTTCATGGTTGACATAAAAAGAAGTGGTCACCTTTTTTCTTGCTATTCTCTTCTAAAAGCAAGGCGTCACCCATGTTTTGCAATTGATTCATTGTCTTCCCAAAAGCAAGGCAAGTTTGATGCTAAATTCCACACTTTGAGGCGAGTGAATTCTTACAAATTGCATTCCTTGAAATAAGGTAAGTAGTCTCTCCAATTGCATGCCATGAGAGCGAATTGGGCAAATATTTTTTTTTCTTCGAGAAAAAAGCACTTAGTATTAAGTGCTTGAGGTGAGTGCATGTGGGCTTCTAGCTTTCCAAACTGGCCTTCAACGGAAGTGAGCATTTATGATGTGATCTATGGCACACTTCTCACCATTGGAAAGAGGTTTTATTACATTGATTTGCTATTCAACAAAGCTTTTTGAGCTTTTCAATCAGCCATCCTTCTTTTGGGTACTTCTTTAGATATTCCTTAGAAAGAGTTGTAAAACAAACTAAAGTCATCATAATTACACTCAAACTCTATGCAAGTTTTTTCTTCAACCCCTTGTGTACCTAAGTCGTAGAGTCTCGGACTTGTGCTAGCTGAGACTGTATGTCAATTGCCCACAAGTGCATATGGTGGTGGATTAGTACACATTTAATTATCAATCCGTGAATTTAGACATATCAAATGTATGAAGACATGTGCACACATGATGACAAATGAAGTGAAAGTGCTTAACAATGAATGTACCGTAGATTCATTTACCTCTCAAGTCACTTATCCCCCTGAAAATGCATGTCATGATTCTTGTCGCAGCAATAACCACAAATTAGGCCTTTTCTCTTAGCTTAGATATCCAAATATGGTCAATAATGGGTTCATTTTGAAGCTCTCGACGAGACGCATCTAATGGCCCTAATCTCACAAACAAAGTTTGAGTTATGAGCAAAATATTGAATGGTGGGAAACAAACACTCCAACTCCGAAACTCAGAAAGCTTCACACATGCACTACAATGGTTTAAACAAGAAGAGGAGGGGTAGACAACACTCCTAGACACATGTTTCAAGCATCAAACACACATGCAAGCTCTTGGAGAAGAAGATACTCAGCAGAGAAGAAGCAAATTTGAAATTTGAACCTGATTACTCACAATGGCAAAAACATTTTACAAAGATTCATCAAGTGACTTATATACATGTGCCCTAAAAATGGTCTTTCCCCACAAGAGACCGACACTTTTATTGAAAAACACTAATTCCTACTATTGTATAGAGCTAATGTTACAATGTTTACTAATCATGCATTTAGAAGACTCCTTTAGAGCATCTACATGGCTTTTGACATGATATCATGGGATTTCAAAAAAGAAAATTATGCCTAGATTTGAAACTTTTTGGGGCTTGCTTTTCTTTGCTCCTTTCTTCTACAACACTCTCCCCCTCTTAGTCTTTGCCATAGTGTCCATCTTCTTGGATGCTTCTACCTTTGTATTTGCATTCCTCCTTCGAGTACTAGGAGTACCTTGCAAGTGAGGTTTTGTCCTTTAATGACATTCTACATCTTGAGTGTGATTCTTTCTAAGTTTCTTCCTTGATTTAGCTTCATTGTAATCCAAGATGAACGTTACCTTTGTGATGTGCATACAAGGTACCATAATCATTTTGCTTTCTGGGTTACTCTAGTGATAATTTTGCTTCCCTTCAAGCTATATGGCTTGCAAGAATGCTTCTTCTTCACTAATAGGGATAGGAATAGTACTTAGCTCATGCACTATGATTGGCTCATTGGTCCACTCTGATGTTTTCCAAAAATAGGACATTATTTGGTACCACTAAATCATTGGGTGTAGCCTGAGGTGCCTCGTCATGTTCTGCATATTTTAAAATAACATCCAAATTATTATTCACCTGGGTTTGTTCACCTGAAGAAAAGAGTGTGGTAAACCTCTTTGGTAGCGATTGACCACTGAGGTCAAGTGGCCCACTTGGTGCTTTCTGCCTCTCTAGAGATGCTTGCAAAAATTGAAGCTGACCACCTTGCTCTAGAAGGATTTGGTTCCACTGAGAGAATTAGACCATTTTGGCCCAGGGAAGGCTCCTTGTCCACTTGGCCACTACCTGCTAGGTGCCTAACTTGGGCCTCATGATGCCCACTTGGGCCTTCCTATGGGAGGTGCCCACCTTGGGCTTCAAGATGCCCAATTTGAGAGAGGTGCTCAACCTATGCTTCATGGAACCCAATTTGAGAGAGGTGCCTCATTTGGGCATCATGAGCCCGATTTCTTCTCCATGCAATTTCTTGTAATCACATGTCTTACCTTCTTCTTTCCTATGCAAGTGTAACCTATCATTTTTCCCCTCTTTTTGGCCTCCTTGTGTTGTTTCTATAGAGTCCTCATTTATGTCACACATTTCCATTGTGCAACATATTACACTCAACATCATCCAATTTAATAGTGCATCATCTTCATGAGGCAAAGAAGGCATTACCTGAGTGTCCATTGTGTATACCTACTAGCCTTGCCAATGTCGGATCCTTCCTCCAAGTGTATCTCCAAGTGATTATTAGCCTTTGTTGAAATCCACAACCTTTCCTTTCCTCGATCCTGCAATGCTTTTTCTTGCCTCAACCAAGGCCTTCCCAAGATTAGAGGATAAGAGGTCTCTTGTGGTAGGGCAATCACAACAAAACTTGAGAGAAACTGACAACCCTACACTATCATGAATACCTTTTCAACGATGCCAAGTGGTGTAACACGATGTTGATCTGCTAATGTGACAGTAAAGAGTGGCACCTTGGTGAGGCTCAATTTTAATTTCTTTATTGTAAGATCGGGCATCAAATTGATGACATATCCTCCATCTACAATAACACCTATCAAAACTTTGTCTTTTTTTGGATCAATAGCCAAGATCAAAGCTGATAAAGTTTGGCCTTCCTTCCCAATCTTCTCTCTTTTGCAAAGGTCCCAGCGCCAAGAGATTGTCAACATCACCCCGCTTTGATCCAGATGATTGTAGTGTCTCCATAAGAAGAAGTTAAAACTCCACAAACCTATGCTATTTAGTGATCCACAATACCTATGATGAATAGGGTTAGGCAAGTGATAGCAACTCGTGCAGGGGAGCAACATGGAGTCAAGGAAAGAGAAGAAGGCAAGAGGACTAATTTGAAGGATGGAGTGGCCATTCAAGAGGCATATGACATAGTGACCACTTCACTAAACTATCAACCTAATTGCCCTCATGAAAATACTCAAGAGGTAAATATTGAGGAAATTTTGAAGGGAATTCATGACAAGGTGAGTCTATTCCAACTTATACAAATGGATGCAAAGGTGAGAAACAATCTACTAAAATTCATACAATTTTCTTACTTGAGCCCACTACCTAGTATACATTGGTTCATGGAGGATTTTCCTCTTGCACCACGAACAGATTACAAAATCTCTAGATTGTTTACTCTCCGCAATGATAACACATTAAAGTCCTAGTATATCTAGGTCAATTTTGACAATTATCCTCTATGTTATGTATATTTGATGTACTAGCATAAAAGGCGTTGGGTACTTGATTGTTACCTCTTTGCTGGGCTCCCTTGAGGTAATAATAGTCGCACACCTCATGGCCACCTTTGCTGCAAAATTCAGAGCTTAATCTATTGGGGCAATGGGACTGAGCATTGTTGTTGCATTGGGTACACTAGACTTGCCTTTGGATGTCCTGAGAGGTCCACAACTCCTCCACTTCTTTGTGAAGTTGGGCCACATAATCTTCATTCTGGTGTGCAGGTTGTGAGACAATCTTTTTATCATTTTGACTTCGTTTCATCTTTAGCTCTTATAATTCTCTTTTAAGTTGCTCGATTGGGTCAAGATTCGCAATGTGATTTCCTTGAGTCCCTCCTTCAAAGTGTATTCTAGCCTCTTCTATGTGAGAGGCAACTACTATAGAGTTGTTTAGTGTGGCATCAAGTCTTAGAGACTTCCCAAGCTTTTGTTGAGACAACATAGGAAGAGCCTTTTCTATCCACTTCTTAACCAAGAAATCACTTGGAACATGCAGTAATCGTGAGACAAGTGCTTAAGTATGAGTATGTAATTCATGAAAAGGTTTACCTAGGTGCAATTTGAGGTTCTTGAGTTGATATAGGGCATGATCTGAAGATTCGCTCGATCAGAATGTTTGTTAGAATGAAGTCTTCAAGGCTTCCCAAGTGGTGAAGTGCCCATCTGCATATTCACTCTACCAATTATTTGCAAGTCCTTCTAATGTAGAAGGAAATAGCAACAACATTGCATCCTCTCGATTTTGAAGACCGCAACCATGGCATAATGAGATGAATCTCCTCACGTGATCATCTGCATCTTCATAAGCTGATCTCTTAAAGGTAGGAAATTTAATGTTCAGCCTTGAGAGTAAATTTGAAAGGTCCTCCATTGGTAGTTGTGCTTCCTCTGAAGTGTGCGAAGAGAAATCCAATGTCCTTGTATGCTTATCCTTTGAGACCGAGATTGAAGCCAAATCAATAGACATATTTAAGGGTAGAGGAGTGCTAAGTTGACTAGCCGAAGGTAGAGCTCACTTCTTGAGGTTCCTTTGTACATGAAGAGGCTCTTTGTCACTCGAGTGTGGGTCATGTACCCACTTGCAAGATGCAAAAACTTCAGATGACCAACCACAATTAAGCCTCCAATCATATCTTCTGACACTAATAGAGCTTGGCTACGGTATTCCTTGCCCTCACTGTAACACTTACTAACAAAAATATACTTCCATCCATCATTTTCTGCCCAAAGTATCCCATTGTGGAGCTCATCATAAGTCGATAGCCGCCCAATCATCTTACCATAATAAGTCGCATAGATGAGACACACGAGGAGGAAAAACAATAGACACCCAAAATTGCCTTGTGTGTGAAGAAGTAGTTGCCAAGTTTTGTGTCTCTTTTGGTAGATGCCCACCTATCTCGTGTTGCAAAAGTAGTCGCCTAAATATGGTGTTTGGTAGACACCCAAGTGCCCAACTAGTACCCAATTAGAGTCGCCCACTTGGAGGAGATGGTAGACACCCAACTTTGCAAGATGAGGGTGAAAAAGGTAGTCACCCTATTTGGTGTTACCAAAGAGAAAAGGAGCCGGCACAATTGATTTGCACGCCAATATTTGGTGGTGGCCTCTCCCTAGTCTTGATGAAGCCCGGCACCTAGATGTTGTCAGACCCAAATGGTAGACACCTAACAAGAATGGAGGTCACCTAATCTATGTGGCCAAGCAGTGGTCACCTCATATGGAGAGATCTCCAAATTTGGTAGTCACCTAAGTTTTGGTGAGGTGGGGAGAAAATTGGGCATCACCAAATTCATGCCATGTTCAAAAAGTAGACTTAGGAAGTCACCCAATTCTTGTAGTGATAGACACCCATTTCATGTTTGACATAAAAAGAAGTAGTCGCCTTTTTTCTTGCTATTGTCTTCCAAAAACAAGGTGTCACCCATGTTTTGTAATTAATTCATTGTCTTCCTAAAAACAAGGCAAGTGCGATGTTAAATGCCACACTTTGAGGCGAGTGACTTCTTGCAAATTGCATTCCTTGAAATAAGGTAAGTAATCTCTCAATTGCACGCCATGAAATTGATTTGGGCAAATATTTTTTACTTTGAGAAGAAAGCCTTAGTATTAAGTGTTTGAGTCGAGTGCATGTGGGCTCCCATAGCTTTCCAAATTGGCCTTCAATGGAAGTGAGCATTTACGATGTGATCTATGGCACACTTCTCACCATTGGAAAGAGGTTTTATTACATTTATTTTATGGGCTATTCACAACTTTAGGCAAGAAGTGAGGCTCGCATTGCTTACCTCTAAAAATAAATAGTGAGCATGTGAATCAAGGAGATTCAATGGACAATTTTTTGATAAAGATCAAAGATTTCAAGGAGAAATTGATTTTTATTGATGAAGTCTTTCTATATAGTTCAATTGTGTAGACTATGCTTAACGATCTTCCATATTCATATCAGAGTTTTGCTTCTACTCTTCAATTGATGATGAAAGGAAATCCAAATTCCTTAACATTTGAGGAGTTAATCTTTGTTTTGTTTCAGGAAGATCATTCAATACAAAAGAGGTCAACTATGCATGCTGCATATCAAGCTTTCTTAACTAGTCAAAAGGGCAAAGGAAAATGGAGCTCATCTATTAGTAAGAATAAATCTACTAATGCTGCATAGTCAAAGAAGAAGACAAAGATGAAAAGAGAACAAAAAAGCAAAAATATTTTTGAAAATACTGTCAGGCAAATGATCATGTCACAAAGAGTTATCCTAAATTTGTTGCAAAAGAGGCAAAGAAGAAAGAGGCTAGAATGGTTGTTGTAGAGGCATGTACACCCAAAATAGAGCTTGCTAAATGAAGAATGGTCATTTACTATTGTTTGAAGCCATGATCAATATTCTCATGAGTTGTGTATGTCTATAGTAGACTCATTTGTTTGGTACTTTAATAGGGGCAACCAAACATATTACTTCAGTACAGTTTCTTCTGTTCACTTGAGGCTGGCCCTATAGAGAATACTGTTACATGTACTAAAAATTCCTCTTATCATGTAATGGAAGTTGGTAAGTTCATTCTAACTGGTGTTGATGGCACTTCCAAATGCTTTATATGTGCCAAGGATAAGAAAAAATTATTGTCAGTTTCAGCATTAGCCAAGATTCCCTTGGTTGTCAAATTTGTTGGTGATAGATGTACAATTCATGATCTCTCAAATGGCGATGTTATTATTGCTTCTAGCATTTTACGTCATGGGTTGTATAATTTGAGAGACTATGCAAAATTTGTGAATGATTCAACCTGCAATTCAAGATTCTTAGGCTATTTCAGATGCAAAGCTTTGGCATGCATGCTTTAGTCATCTAAATTTTGCTAGTTTTCTACACTTGCAAAAGTTTGAAATGGTATCCTCTCTGCCCAAACTTGAGGCACCTTGTAAACATGTGTGTGAAGGTTGTATTTTGGGCCAAATGCAACATTCCTTCTTCCCAAAAGATGGTTCACTTGAAGTTGTTAATAAATTGCAACTTTTTCATAATGATGTTTGTGGTCCTATGTAGACACCTTCTTTTGGGAACTACCTTCATGATTTTTATTCAAGAATTCTTCAAGCATGCATGGGTGTATCCATTAAAAGAAAAGTCTAAAGTGTCTATGTGCTTAAAACAATTTTTGGATATGGCTAAAAATTTATCAGCATGACAGCATTTGTTTTGATCGAGGGGAGGAATACATGTCTTCTAATTTCAATGCATTTCTAGCTGAATGTGGGATAAAATATCATTTTATAGTGTGGTATACACATAAAAAAATGGATTTACTAAGAGAGAGTACATTTCTCTCATGGAGATGCCAAGGTTTATGGTCAAAATTTAGGTTTTACCACATAGCTTCTAGCTTAAGGCTGTTATGTGTGCAACATATGTACTTGGTAGGTGTCAAGCACTACAATCGATCCCTCCATATCAGGCTTGACATGGACCCAAGCCATCTATTGCTAATCTCTATGTCTTTTGTTGTCTCACTTATGCATTAGTACTTGAACAACAATGCATGAAATTGTATGATAAAGCAGTGAAATGTTTTGGGTACAATTCTAAAAGCAAAGGCTATTGTCTATATCATCCATAGACTAAATGCATTTGGTTAATTGTGATGTTTCTTATGTGCCCAAAATTCTCCTTTTCATTTCCTGTTTCATTTATCTCCTAAGTAGGTTTAACAATTTTCTTACCAAGTTTATGATCTTGTTCTTTGCTAGAAAGTTCCACTAGGACTAACTTAGGGTCTACAATATGGTGGGTACTCCTTGGCCCATTGTACTTCTTTTTTAAAGCTTCACTTCTACTAGACGGGGTATAAGATAATCTATTTTCTGGCCACTCTAATATTACTGTTGTGGCTTAGGGACCACCAATGCTGAGGGTTCCAAATATTCTAAGGTCACCACATTAGCCATAGGTGCCTTAAGCTTAGGCTCCTATTTCTGTTGATCGGATTCTTTTGCTTCTTCACATTCCCATCTTCTATGTCCATATTGCAAACAAAATTGACACTGTATCAGTTGATTCCCCGCATTGCTAGGGCCTAATTGTCGAAACCTCCTACCTCTATCGAATTCTTGAAAGTTTTGTTGGAACCCTTGCCTTTGTTCCGGAACTTGTTGCGTACCTGAGTACTGTGGACGTCCTGGTAATCTAACATCTTCGTTGTCCTGCCATTGTCCATAGTGGACCGGTGGGCTATATCGCATCAAATTTCCTTTCCATGAAGGAACATCTACTTGTGTGGAAGCTACTAATGTGTTGCTTGCGTTAAATCTGCATTCCTCCAGACTATGATTATTCTTATTATAGATTGGACAAAATACCTCGTTCAATGCAGAATCAACCATGATGTGGCCCGCATTCCTGGACTGTAAACAATACAATTGTTGTACTAGATTTGTACTTTTCTTCATCATTGGATTGGTCTTCTCGGAGCCCAAATTGGCCAACTATATTTTTCGGTCCATGCTGGTCACTAAATTGATGATTTGGTCAAGGGTACGAGTTTGGTCCAGTGTATACATGTAGATCTTTTCTTTAATAGCTGGTTGAAGTTCATCAACAAAAAATTCTTGCAACATTTCTTTTGAAGGACATTTCTCTGTTGGAAAATGCCGCATCATAGATCTGAAATCGAATGCATATTGTTCCACCATTCCCTATTGCAAACATATATTGAAGAGTAGCATAAAGCTCCAAAATGCTCTGGGTGGTCGGAAATTGCTCTAAGAAAGCCTCTTTTAATTCATCATAAGAGGAAAAATGGTCTCGAGGGTACTCAATGAGACATTTAACTGCATCGCCTGCTAGCATAGCTTGAAATACTTGAAACTTATGGTTATCATCTTGTAAATTATGATGATTATAGATATATTGATTTTCGAATGTGCGCACATGCACATCCAGGTCTTCGTCTGTTCTTCCATAGAAATGAATATAATTCAACCATGGCTACTGATTTTTGTGTGACATCGGGTCTTCAAACTCCTACAAGGCACCAAATTGAGTTGAAGGAACTAGAGTATGAAAGAAAAAATTATACACATTCCTTGAAACATAGATCACATAGTATGAACCCCAAACTCACTTAGAAAAATCATTTCAATTCAAATAAAATCAATTATTTTGACTTTGTACACCAAAAAGAACAAATAGTTCTAAACATGGTTCAAACAAACTTATGGGAATCCACAGAGGTGTACAAATATGCCAACAATCAAACAAGGTATCAAGACAACAACCAAGGTATACACATATAAAATCAACTACTATGACTCTCGTCACCAAAAACAAAAAATTAAAGCCTACATATATGACTCAAAAGAATTTATGGACACATCCAAGGTGTACACATTCAAGTTACCAAGTAGAAAATGTGTGACATAACAAACCAAAGCTTACATATATGAGGCTAAATAGTTTATTGAAATCCACCAAATTTTCACGTCTTTGGACACAACCAAGAATCATCTATTGTGTGGGCATCAACCGAATTCTACAGATACAATCATGAATAGTTTGTGGACACATAACAAAGCATGTAAAATTATGGAAGAGATCTAGTTTCTTCACATGAAGCAAGAAAATAAGACATCAAACAAGGTGTACACATAAGGGAACTACCAATCTATGAAAATCAACCAAGTTTTTAAGATCTATGTACAACAAACAAAGTAGATATATGTGTGGACACCAACCAATATATCCACATACAAATATTAACATCCAATTGAAATAATGCCAAATGACAAACATTTAGCTCGATATCCAAGAAAAGAAACTAGTTCCTACCAAGAAACAAGAGTCACGTACATATAGGACCAAAAGAATATATAGTTTTAAAATATTTAGTAAAACTATTTTTTTGATAGTTGTTATATGCATAAACACACAATCCCTTCCACACATCAACACATACTAAAACTAATACTCAAAATTTTTTTATATAATATTCGATATCATAAAATGATAAGGATCATTTGAAAACATTTCATTATTTCCATCATGGATGCCATCTTCTATTGACAAATGAAATATGTATGCTAATTTTTTTCATTCTTATCACAATCACCATTGCGGATCACATATTATTTGATGAGATTAAGAATGAAACATGGCATAAAATAATATTTTGGAAGGTTTAATACTTAGAATAGAATTTAAATCATTATTATTTTTCATCATAAGTTTTTATTCCACCTTTGGAGCTATGCTCTTTTCATGAACATAGAAATATATGCTTTACTAATTCAGCATGAAAGTCAGCACCAAATGCAATGGCTACTAGTTCAAAGTGGAGGCCTTCTAACTTTGAATAAAAATATGCACTCAATTAGTATGAAGGTTATCCATTGATAACTTGCCAATTCTCTGCAATCTCACTTACACACAAATTATAGTGAGCCATTCTTTAAAAGGTGTGATAAATGACAGTGCTCTAGAGAAGACAAGTTTTGAGTCCATGTTTATCACTTATGGAAGTGTTCAACCTTCTCCAGAGATCCCTAGACACTTGCTTTACACTGCCAAATTCCACTAATAGCTTTAAATTTCCTAAAACATGTCCAATTTGTCAAAATGTTTGAATTGTGTTATTTTTTTAGTTATGCGAAAAGTTGAGTTTTTAAAAATTCCCATTTTCTTCTTCATTCAATAACCCATGTGAAGTTGTAAAATGTTAAAGGTTATATTTTTCTCTAAAAGTACATGATGTGGGCTATCAAATCCAAGTAAGTAGGCCATCAGAGCCTCAAGGATGTCATCAAGAAAAATTAATCAATTTGGTGTAAAAGGAGGACACTTAAGTGTCCTAGGACACTCTGTCCTAGTACAAAACTAGTGTTAACAACAACACAAGAAATTGGATGAAAAAGCAATGAAATGTATTTTTTGTTTGATATAGTTCCAAAGTACAAAGATGATGGCATTGTCCACCTATGCGCTCTCAAGGTAGAGCTTAAATGGTGATCTAGACAACTCTAGATAGGGAGTTATAACGTAGAGGTATGATGGCTCGATTCGATGTATGAGGTAGTGCAAATGTCATGTATATATAGGATAATGGGTGGCCTTCCGTGGATGGCTATACATGGGCAGTAGAGCATGGGCAGCCACCGCCCACGTAGTCCCCATACACGGCTTAGGTCGGGTCAACCAACCTAACAAATATAAATGATTTTTTACTTTGAAAGGGAATATTCCCTTTATCATCGCACTAGGGGTGGTGCCCTTGGACCCCACCAAGGGCATTTCTAGCACCTTGGGACCCCTAGCTAGGGGGGCCGCTAGCCCCCTTAGATCCCCCAGTTGAGGCTGCTCCCTATTGCCCCAAACCCACAATTGGGGACCCTAGTAACTCCCTTTCCTTATAATACCTTGCATGGTCCAATTTTACCTTCATCCACATGAAAGTTGGGATTCCCATCAATTGGGTAATGCACGTTTGGCTTCTCCTCATAATGGGGGCCTTACAAAATGTGCATTAGTAGATACAATCATGAGGGGTAGACACTGATCATATACTAACACCAACCCTCAATGTTTACCAAATGATAAATCAAGTAGGTCTTGGTCCTATGCCCATCTATTGAAGATGCATGTTGAGTTGCTCTCTTCCAAATGCTTTAGTGAATATGTCAGCACAATTTGCCTCTGATGGGCAATATTCTAGCTTCACAATTTCATCATCAATTAGTTCACGAACATAATGGTACGGTACTTCTATATGCTTGGTGCTAGCATGAAATATTGGGTTCTCTGAAATGGCCATACAACTTTGATTATAACACTTAAGTATAGTCACCATTTTTTATGGAAAGCCTATATCTACAAGTATTCTCCTTAATGAGATTGCCTCACGAGAAGAAAAACAAGTTGTTTTGTACTCTGCTTCAGTAGAAGAGAGTGCAAGAGTTGGTTGCTTCCTACTTACCCAAGAAAATATTCATGAACCAAAAAGAAAAAATCCAAAAACTAATTTTCTATAATCACAATCTCTAGCCAATCTAAATCACAATATCCTTGAATTGTATCACATGTGGTATAAAGAATACCAAAATCCAAGCTTCTTGCAATGTACCTTAGAATTCGCATTCTAGCATTCCAATGACCTTAGGTTTGTTGGAAAACCTAAACATTCCAACAACATAACAGATGTTTGTTCTAGTGTCGCATAGAAAAATAAGACTTCCAACGAGCTTCCTATACTTCTTAGCATCTACATAAGGCATGTTATCATCCATAGATAGCTTATGATTTACCTCCATAGGTGTGCTAGTTGGTTTGCAGTCCATCATTCCAAATGCCTAAAGAATATCTTTGGCATACTTTTGTTGTGAGATGAAAATGCCATCCTTTCTTTGCCATAATTCAATTCCTAGACAAAAATGGAGTAGACCTAAGTTTGTCATTTCAAACTCAGTTCCCAAGCTGATCCGAGTTTGATTGATGAGTTCTTGATGATGTCTTGAAGTGATCATATCATCTACATATACAATTACAACAAGTAGCTTGTTATCCCTTTTCATTACATATAGATTAGCATTAGAAGTACTCCTTTCAAAAACCACATTTTTGAAAAAATTACTATCCATTGTTACCAAGTCCATGGTGCTTGCTTAAGTCCATACAAAGCTTTCTTCAACCTGCAAACTTTATTTTTTGAATTGGGAACCTAAAAACCTAGTGGTTGAGATACATATACCTCCTCCTTGAGGTGACCATTCAAAAATGTAGATTTGACATGCATCTTAAAAATATACCAGGCCTTTTGTGCAGCTACTACAAGTACTGCCTGAATAGTTGTCATGTGTGCTATTGGTGCAAAGGTTTCTTGAACATCAAAACCTTCAAACTATAATAACATTAAATCTTGAAGATATCTCCCTTGAGGATGCAACTAACATTCGAGAAGAATTGTTGTACTGGGTGGAAAATGGAGTTTTATCTCCAAAGTACTTGAAGGACTGGATCTTTGAGTGGAGAGACGACAAGCTAGCCAAAGCCTTATGGCAAGGGGAACCCAACAAAATCGACCAGTAGACCCACTAGCAGGAAGAAAAATACCCTACAAAAATAGGCCAAAGTGGCAGAAGCGAACCCCACCCAGGTACCAAACTAGTGTTAAGACACTAATGCATATGCGGGACAACCAAAGACACATAGATGAGCAACAAATGGCTTCCAGCCACACCAAGCCTCATATGTAGTGATAGATTGCAGTGGTTTGGTGGGACACCTGTTAAGTATATATGCTGCATACATAATAGCCTCAAACTAGAAGCTATGTGGTAAAGCCTCACTTTTGACCATACATCTCACCATCTACATGAGAAATCTGTTCTTTCTTTCAGAAATTCCATTTTGTTGAGGTGTATATGGCAGTATACATTGATGACACTGAAGAAATTACCAAGTGAATGTACAAAGATAAGCAACCCATTAGGGTTATAGGCATATATATAACCCAATGGAGAAAAAACCTCCTAAGGAGGGAAAAAAGTGCAATGTGGTCCTAAGTGTGTTCACACACATCACTACCAAAATATATCAACAAAGCCTTCAATTTTAATCTATCATGCATACTCTAGACACATGGAATCCTCACCAGACATTGTCTTGAATAACAAAGAGCATCCAATTTATCAAATGATATCCAAATGCTTCAAATTTTGAATGTAATATTGAAGTAAAAATTTATTCTTTGTGTATAAATTTCAAAGAATTTGGACATTTTTTCCTTCCATAATGCCCACAATAATTAACTCTATTATCAATATCTTTGAACATGTAGGTCCTATTAAAAAAAGAAATCAAAATGGATTTTTAAACCAAGAGAACCAATCATATCTATGTGACATGGTCTCTAGCCAATGTGAAAATTTCAAATTTTGCATTTTTGTTTGTATAGGGCATTTGACTTATCACTTATCTCTAAAAATCATGAAACTATTTGAGTCACAAATAATGTAAATCAATTTGTAAAGGAGTCAAGAATCATTCATTTTTTATATTTCATCAAAGAATAGTTGTACATTTTGTAGGACTTTCCTAAAAACTCTCTCTAAGACTTCAAAATGAGAACACATAATAAGTTGTGCATACAACTCTACTCCCATCCATGATATCCGCTTGCACTTGAAATAGCAATGATATGAAATGATCTAGTGTGGACATGTGGAAAAACACACTCATTTACATTACCTTTCAAATACCTTAGGATATGCCCCAAGCTAGGGACCTTGGCTATGACTAGCCCTTGTCCCATACACACATGTGATGGTCTCTGTAAATCAATGTCTAACACTCTCTCCCCCTTCTAAAGATCGTTGTACTCAATGATCAATGAGGGGAAGTACTTGCAAACCAGATCTTTTGATTTTGAAGTAGAGTTTGTAAGTGTTAATCCTCTTGAGGCTACTAGATACTCTTAGATGACATGGTTTCTCAACCATTTCTATCTCTGATCTAGTATCCTATCTAGAGAATGATCTATGTTGTCACTTTCCTACAAAGAAACAATACCCTCTATTAGATTATCCTCCTTCGAAATATACTTCCTAAGTTTATTGACATGAAATATTGGATAGAATCTGCAATCTAGAGGAAGCTCAAATCGGTAAGGCAACATCACTAAGCTTCTTAACTATCTTCCAAGGTCCACAAAACCTTGGTGAAAAAGATTATTACACTTCCTTGTGGATAGTGAAGTAGATATAGCTGGAACTTGAAGAAAAACTCTATCTCCTTCCTCAAACACTCTAGGAGATCCCTTCTTGTCAGCATATTCTTTTATCATATCAACTATTTGTTGCGTCTTTGTTTATATATTTAGGTAGTGATGTGTGTGAACACTCTAGGACCGCCAGGGCACTTTTTTCCCTCTTTAGGAGGCTTTTTTCCCCCGGCTTGTATATACGCCTATTGCCCTAATGGGCTACTTATCTTTGTACATTGTCTAGTAATACATTTAGTATTGTGTGTTGTGCTCCATGATTCTTCTCCTTCCTTGTGTTGTTCACATGCTTCCGCAGACGTCTATTTCCAACAATTGGTATCAGAGCAGGTCGTCGCTTCATCTAGGGCGCCATCGACACTCCTCCGTTTGCAGTCTCAGAATCGCATGAATTTTGGTGAGCATACTCATTGTGTTTCTGAGATCAAAACAGCTTCCTTCTGTGGTGCCGAAAACGCGATCTGAGCTCGTTTTGGCCTTCGAATGCACTATCAGAATGCTTGTGCAGGCTATTTTGTCTTTTTTTGCCAAAGGTATATATCAGTTTTTGTTCGCCAATATAAGCGTCTCGAAGTCTGCTACAAGTCTAGCAGAATTTGTCTGGGCAGTTTTGTTCAACTTTTTGAGATACAGTCAATTTTCTGCATCAAGGTATTTTAGTCACTGGCCATGGCTGAAAGTAGTGATGTATTCCATATGTTGGCTGCTGAGGATAAGTTGGATGGTACCAACTACCCGTTATGGGCTTATATGATGCGACATGTATTGGTTGCAAAAGGACTGTGGAACATTGTGCAAGGTGTCGAAAAACGTCCTATCACACCTGCAACTGTTATAACTGCAGGTACTGAAGCTGATGCAGAAGGTGTTGAAGATGATGATATTCTGCATATTCCT
Organism: Ceratopteris richardii; assembly: GCA_020310875.1. Lineage (NCBI taxonomy): Eukaryota > Viridiplantae > Streptophyta > Polypodiopsida > Polypodiales > Pteridaceae > Ceratopteris > Ceratopteris richardii. Next base: position 112,126,330 of record CM035428.1, read on the forward strand.
GTTCGTGCTGCGGTTTCTGCTGCACCTACTGCAGAGCAGATTCGCTATGATGGCAGAGATGCCTAGGCACATGCTTTGATTGCCTTGTTTGTCAAACGTGCCATTATTCCTCACATTCGCTCTTGCAGAACAGCTAAGGATGCTTGGGATACACTTACCACATTCTACCAAGCTAGGAATGAGGCTCGTGTTGCTTACCTCCGAAAATAGTTGGAGAGTGAGCACATGAATGAAGGTGATTCTATGGACAGTTTCCTAACAAAGATCAAAGACTTGAAGGAATAGTTGATTTCTGTTGATGAGGTTATACCAGATAGCTCACTTGTGCAAACCATTCTGAATGGTCTTCCTGATTCATATCAGAGTTTTGCTTCTACTCTTCGGTTGATGATGAAAGGCAATCCAAATGCCTTGTCATTTGAGGAGTTAGTCTTTGTTCTGTTGCAGGAAGATCAGTCCAGGCAGAACAGGTCCATTATGCGTGTCGCAAATCAAGCTTTCCTGGTTAGTCAGAAGGGCAAAGGAAAATGGAGCTCTTCTACTAGCAAGCAGAATTCTGCAAGTGCTGCTCATTCGAAGAACCAAGACAAAGATGAGAAAAAATCAGAAAAGCAGAAACTATTTTGTAAGTACTGTAAAGGGAATGATCACATCATAAAGAACTATCCAAAACTGGCTGCAAAAGAGGCAAAGAAGAAAGAGGCTGGAATGGTTGTTGCAGAAGCCTCTACTTCAAAAACGGAGTCTGCTAATCTTGTGCAGGAAGAAGAATGGGCGTTTACTATTGTTTGCAGTTTTGACCCATCTTCTCATGAGCACTGCATGTCTGCAGTAGAATCAGATGTTTGGTATTTTGACAGTGGGGCGACCAAACATATTACCTCCCAGCATAGTTTCTTCTCTTCACTCGAGCCTGCCCCTACAGGGAATATTGTTACATGCGCCAACAACTCCTCTTATCATGTTATGGGAGTTGGTAAGATCATTTTGACTACTACTGATGGTAGTTCTTTCACTTTGTCAGATGCTTTATTTGTGCCAGGGATCAAGAAGAACCTGTTATCAGTTTCTGCATTAGCCAAGATTGGCTTGGTTGTGAAATTTGTTGATGATAGGTGTACAGTTCATGATCTATCAAATGGCGACGTGATTATTGCTTCTGGCATTTTATGTCCTGGGCTGTATAAGCTCATAGACTATGAAAGATCTGTAAGTGATTTGACATGTGCAGTAAATGATTCTCAGGCTATGTGAGATGCAAAGCTTTGGCATGCACGCTTTGGTCATCTGAATTTTGCTAGTTTGCTACGCCTGTAGAAATCTGAAATGGTTTCCTCTTTGCCCAAGCTTGAGGCACCTGGAAAACATGTTTGTGAAGGCTGTATTTTGGGCAAAATGCAGCGTTCCTCATTTCCAAAAGATGGTTCAGTTCGGGCTACTCAGAAATTGCAGCTTGTACATAGTGATGTCTGTGATCCTATGTAGACACCCTCTTTTGGAAATTATCTTTACTTCGTGACTTTCATTGATGATTTTTCCAGGCATGCATGGGTATATCCATTGAAGGCAAAGTCGGAAGTGTTCATGTGCTTCAAACGGTTTTTGGTTTTGGCTGAAAATCTGTCAGCATATAAAATGGGCACCCTCCGTTCAGATCGAGGGGGGAATATATGTCTTCTGATTTTAATGCATTTCTGGATGAATGTGGGATAAAACACCAGTGTACAGTGCTGTATACACCTCAATAGAATAGAGTTGATGAATGGAAGAACAGGTCTCTCATGGAGATGGCAAGGTGTATGGTCAAGAGTCAAGCATTACCACACAGTTTCTGGCTTGAGGTTTTCATGTGTGCAGCATATGTACTGAAAAGGTGTCCCACTAAAGCGATGCAGTCTATCACTCCATATGAGGCTTGGCATGATTGCAAGCCATCTGTTGCTAATCTGTGTGTTTTTGGTTGTTTCGCATATGCATTAGTGCTTGAACAACATCGTAGAAAATTGGATGATAAAGCAGTAAAATGTATTTTTGTTGGGTACAGTTCTGAAAGTAAAGGCTATCGTTTGTATCATCCACAGACTAAACGCATTCTGGTTAGCCCACGAGTGGCAGGGGGTTAAGTGCATCTTTTTCTATTTGAGCGGTACTCGGCTACTTGGGTTGTTTTATCCCAAGGGGGGATCACTACGGCCAGATTTGCATGCTTTTTCTAACTCTAATTGGGCCGGTTGCTATGACACTCGTGTGTCCACTACTGGCTTTTGCTTCATGCTTGGTAGCTTATGTATATCTTGGTTGAGCAAGAAGCAGCCTATTGTGGCCACTTCTAGTTGTGAGGCTGAGTATAGGGCAGTTTTCATAACGACTGTTGAGTGTGTGTGGCTCAGACGCCTTATGGCTGATTTGGGTGTTGGTCAGTCTTCAGAGCGCATTGGCAGTTGTGAGGAACCCTGTGTTCCATGCTCGCACTAAGCACATTGAGGTGCATTATCATTATGTCAGGGAGAGGTTCTCTGCTAGGGAGATCAACTTGGCATATGTGCCCACGTAGGAGAACATTGCAGACCTTTTCACGAAGGCTTTGCCTAGGGAGAAGTTTGAAGGTTTCCGCAAAGCTTTGGGCTTACTTCCTTTTGTGGAGTGATTTACACATAGCTTGGCACTTCCTTATACATGAATGCCAGCTACTTGTTCACCGCATCACTCCCAGGGGGGATTTGTTGATATATTTAGGTAGTGATGTGTGTGAACACTCTAGGACCGTCGGGGCACTTTTTTCCCTCTTTAGGAGGTTTTTTTCCCCCGGCTTGTATATACGCATATTGCCCTAGTGGGCTACTTATCTTTGTACATTCTCTAGTAATACATTTAGTATTGTGTGTTGTGCTCCAAGCTTCTTCTCCTTCCTTGTGATGTTCGCGTGCTTCCGCAGACGTCTATCTCCAACAATCTTGGCTTTAACTATTTCTAAAATTGATTGGAGATTCACTAGGAACTCCAAATCACTATGATATTTCTTTGGCATTCCTGTGGTATTGCGAGCAGTTGGATTCATGCCATAGTTCATCTCAAAAGGAGAAATTCTTCTCACTTTATGAGGTTATTATTATAATCTGACTCTACTAATGGCAAATTTGTATCCCAATCTATCTGCCTCTTAGAGATATATGCTCTCAACATGTCCTTTAGAATCTGATTGGTTGTCTCGGTCTAACCATCTATGTATGGATGGTCACCACTACTCATTTTCAATGAAACTTTTAGTTTGTTAAAAATAAACTTCCAAAAGTGTCCTCTGAATCTAACATCCCTATATGAAACTATGGATGTCGATAACCCATGCAATCTGAAGACATGCTGGATAAATAGCTCCATTGTTTGTTGAGCTTCTACCATCTCCTATGTGGGTATGAAGTGATCCATCTTGCTCAATCTATCTACCACTACTAGGGTAGCATTCTTCTTCCTTTGGGTCCATAGTAACCCCACTATGAAGTCCATGGATACATTATCTGAGTTGTGCTCTAGAATTTTTAAAGGATGTAAAATGTGTGGTGTCTTAACCCTTTCTCCCTTGTTAACTTGATACATAAATCATTGTTGAACATATGTGTGGACATGTCTAGCTAATCTAGGCCACCAGTATGTTCTTCTAATAAGTTGAATTGTCTTGTCAACACTAGGATATCCTACATAAGGAACATCATGGTTATCATACATGACTTTTCTTCTGAAATCTTCAAAATCTAATATGCAAACCTTTCCTTTTCGTTTAACTACTCCATTCTCCATTGAGAAATTGGAATACAGACTTGACTTGTTTACTTTACGAGGGGAAGAAACAGCAAAGCTTTCCTCATTTCCTATAATAGATTCATCACTGATGGCTCTAATAATCTGTAATAAGTGTGGATCTTCCACATGTGCTACCTTTATTTCTTGAAGAAATGAGCTTTCTAGAATTGTAAAGCTCATTTCATACACTATCTATGATCATGCATCATCTACAACATTGTCTTTGCCTCTTCTATACATGATTTCCATGTGAAACTCCTGCATGAGCTTAGCCTAACCAGCCTGTCTGCCTCAAAGATCTGATTGACTACAAAAATACTTGAGTGTAGGGGGATTTGTCTATACCTTAAAGTCTACACCATAAAGATAGTGTCATTAGACTTTAAGAGCATGTACCATTGCATACACTTCCTACTCATTCACTAGCCAATTGTGTTGTGCACTACTCAACTTTTTGCTTTCAAAATCTATTGGCCTGCCATCCTGGCTCAAGACTATCCCTATGGCTATGCAACTAGCATCTATCTTCAACTCAAATGGTTTTTGTGGATCTACTGCTTTGAGTATTGGAGCCTCTAAAACGGCTTGCTTTAGAATATGAAAACTTTCTTGTTTCTCTTGCTTCCATGTAAAGGCTACATTTCCTTCAAGTAGATTCCTCGTAGATAGTGCTATTAACAAATAAGATGAAATGAATTTCCAATAGAAATCAGACGATCCTAGAAATGACCATAGCTACCCCTCACCTTGAGGAGTAGGCCATGCTAGAATGACTGAGACCTTCTTGGGGTCCATCTAAACCCCATTGTCCAATCCCACATGCCCTAAATACTCCATCTTGTGCAGAAACAACTGAGTCTTATCTAGATTTACAAATAATTGAATTTACTTTAATTTATATAGCACTAATCTCAAGTGACTTTCATGATCATGTACATACCTACTATACATCAACAAGTCATCTACAAAATCCATAACAAATTTTCCAATGAATAGATGTCAAATATCATTCATTAATATCATGAAAGTAGCATGTGCATTAGTCAAACCAAATGGCATAACTAAATGCTCATAATGCCCAAAACAGGTCCTAAAGAGTGTTTTATATACATCCTGCTCCTTAACTCTAATTTGATGGTAGCCACTTTGTAAATCTATCTTACTATGTACAACTACTCCACCCAGAGCATCAATGAGATCATCTATCCTCGGCATGGGATACTTGTGCTTGATGATCATCTTATTGAGAGCTTTGTAGTTGACCCACATCCTATAAGGTCCATCTTTTTTCTTCACTAGAAGAACTAGTGTTGCAAAGGGTGAAGAGCTAGGTCTCGTAAGCTCTGTTGCTACTTGCACACTATTCTCAAGGTCACTCTATCGTGATTATATAGAGTGTTGACCTCCTAGTGGATTTGATTTTTAGCATTACAAAGTGATTGAATAGCCAGTCTGTTGCATTTCTCTTGCAAATATCTCTTGATTGTTACAATACTTCTTGTGTTGATTTATTCTTGCCTCTGGAATGGCATGCTAGTCCATTGTAATGTTCATTTAAGCATATTCTTTGCTCATTATAGCTATTGGAAGTGTTAAGAAATTGGACCTTTGTCTTATTTGTGGAGTTGGCATTCTTCTTTTTTGTGTCTTTGCTATCCATTAATGTTCTTGCACACAGAAATGTCAGAGGGTATGCTTCCCTAAGGAAGAACTCCCTTTTAGTATAAGAAGTACAGGAAGTGTGTGGATATAGTGGCCTTCTCTATAGTTTGGCACGTTAACATAGTTTGATACCCAAGCACCTCCTCCACACAAGTGAATATACAAAGATAAGTCACCCATTAGGATTATAGGTGTATATGCAATATGAGGGGAAAAAACTTCCTAAAGAGGGAAAAAAGTGCCCTAGTGTTCGTAACTGTGTTCACACACATCACTACCGAAATATATCAAGAGTTTTGTGCATTATCATATCATTATCTCTTTCTCTCTCTATCTCCATCCCTCTTTTTTCATGATCTCCAATTATCTCTCCATTTCATCATGCTGAAAATCAATGATTAGGTGATTAAATAGTTGCACAACCCATTGAGGGCTGTCAATAGTGATCACATCTACCTAAAATGACATTGCCAAATATCACTATTTTGTAATTACGGGTTCAAGAGGTTAATTTGCATGGGTTTGAAGGTTTAAAACCCTTTGGATAACCCTTGGTTTCTATTCAGGAACCCTGGGGAAAGTCACTTTAATTGTTTGGTTTGAACCTTGAAACCCATGCAAAATAACCTCTTGAAACCATAAGGCTTGATTTTGGAGGATCTCTTCTCATGAATTTGGAGCCATTGGAGGGCTTCAAGTATCTTGGCATGTGTGTTGTGTGATGTGTTCTCTCTTCTCTCTTCTCTCTCTCTCTCTCTCTCTCTCTCTCTCTCTCTCTCTCTCTCTCTCTCTCTCATCTCTCTCTCTCTCTCTCTCTCTCTCTCTCTCTCTCTCTCTCTCTCTCTCTCTCTCTCTCTCTCTCTCTCTCTCTCTCTCTCTCTCTCTCTCTCTCTCTCTCTCTCTCTCTCTCTCTCTCTCTCTCTCTCTCTCTCTCTCTCTCTCTCTCTCTCTCTCTCTCTCTCTCTCTCTCTCTCTCTCTCTCTCTCTCTCTCTCTCTCTCTCTCTCTCTCTCTCTCCTCTCTCTCTCTCTCTCTCTCTCTCTCTCCCTCTCTCTCTCCCTCCCTCCCTCCCTCCCTCCCTCCCTCCCTCCCTCCCTCCCTCCCTCCCTCCCTCCCTCCCTCCCTCCCTCCCTCCCTCCCTCCCTCCCTCCCTCCCTCCCTCCCTCCCTCCCTCCCTCCCTCCCTCCCTCCCTCCCTCCCTCCCTCCCTCCCTCCCTCCCTCCCTCCCTCCCTCCCTCCCTCCCTCCCTCCCTCCCTCCCTCCCTCCCTCCCTCCCTCCCTCCCTCCCTCCCTCCCTCCCTCCCTCCCTCCCTCCCTCCCTCCCTCCCTCCCTCCCTCCCTCCCTCCCTCCCTCCCTCCCTCCCTCCCTCCCTCCCTCTCTCTCTCTCTCTCTCTCTCTCTCTCTCTCTCTCTCTCTCTCTCTCTCTCTCTCTCTCTCTCTCTCTCTCTCTCTCTCTCTCTCTCTCTCTCTCTCTCTCTCTCTCTCTCTCTCTCTCTCTCTCTCTCTCTCTCTCTCTCTCTCTCTCTCTCTCTCTCTCTCTCTCTCTCTCTCTCTCTCTCTCTCTCTCTCTCTCTCTCTCTCTCTCTCTCTCTCTCTCTCTCTCTCTCTCTCGCTCCCTCCCTCTCTCGCTCCCTCCCTCCCTCCCTCCCTCCCTCCCTCCCTCCCTCCCTCCCTCCCTCCCTCCCTCCCTCCCTCCCTCCCTCCCTCCCTCCCTCCCTCCCTCCCTCCCTCCCTCCCTCCCTCCCTCCCTCCCTCCCTCCCTCCCTCCCTCCCTCCCTCCCTCCCTCCCTCCCTCTCTCTCTCTCTCTCTCTCTCTCTCTCTCTCTCTCCCTCCCTCCCTCCCTCCCTCCCTCCCTCCCTCCCTCCCTCCCTCCCTCCCTCCCTCCCTCCCTCCCTCCCTCCCTCCCTCCCTCCCTCCCTCCCTCCCTCCCTCCCTCCCTCCCTCCCTCCCTCCCTCCCTCCCTCCCTCCCTCCCTCCCTCCCTCCCTCCCTCCCTCCCTCCCTCCCTCCCTCCCTCCCTCCCTCCCTCCCTCCCTCCCTCCCTCCCTCCCTCCCTCCCTCCCTCCCTCCCTCCCTCCCTCTCTCTCTCTCTCTCTCTCTCTCTCTCTCTCTCTCTCTCTCTCTCTCTCTCTCTCTCTCTCTCTCTCTCTCTCTCTCTCTCTCTCTCTCTCTCTCTCTCTCTCTCTCTCTCTCTCTCTCTCTCTCTCTCTCTCTCTCTCTTTGTAGCACCACTCGAAGGCTCATTATCCATTTTTTTGAAGCTTAGAGAGGGTCCATAGGATCCCCCTAAGGAATAGACTCAAGGCAAGAAAGGAGACATCCCTGACCATTGTGGATGGCCAGAGGACACCATCCCCCCTACCCATGCTCATTAATTTGTGTGAACACACATGTTAAAAGTTGTTTTTTTAAGGGCAAGCTCAAGCTCCTTGTACATACTAGAATATTGCACTCCATTCAATTCAAAGAAATATTTATATCATGCATACAATGCTCATAAACAACATGTAGTGCATCCAAGATTCTTTGCTTGAATCTTCCTCCTCTTGTATAAGTTGGTCATAAGGCTTCAACCAAATGATTCGAACAACTTATAAAAAGCTCAATAATCAATAATATGTATTAGAGAATAGGGAAAGAGAGTGTGTTACTTAAAATAACATAAAGCAACAAAATTTCCTTACATACAAAAGCTTCACCTCTATAGCTTTCCAATAACATGAATGTTGCATACTCCGTAGGCTCATAGCTCCAAGATTTCCTTTGCTTTCTTTAATTCTTCTCCAAGTTCTCTCTTTGTGCAACCATGGTCTCCAATGCCAATCTTTTGATACCACATCTCTCATACCAAATGTGGAGAAATTTCACTCTAATATGCCTTGCAGAAGTTAGAGAACCTCTTCTATGAACTATCACATTAGACACCTGCTTACTACAAAGTGGTTCAGTCACAACCCAAAGATCTGACGACTTTGATATTTTATCCATGCACATTAGCCTCACTTAGCTTTCCAATGCTAAAGATCACTCCATTTGGGGTTCATATGACCATTCAAATAATTGTCTAAAGATAGAATGCATGTCAACTTAGGTTAAGCAAAACATTGAGGTTCACAAGAATTGCTCTCCATAACTACTGGAGAATAATATAGTAGATACATTTGAATCAGATAATGAGCTTTCCAACAAGATATGATATGAAGTAAATGGATATCTACAAGAGAGAAATGACCTTCACAAGGTGGTTGTGTACAAAAAGGTATGCTGCTAGAATACCTATGTGTCTTGTGCCATATAATTGGGGCCCTTCTGGTAGCCATTGGTGGGAAAAATAGCCAACATATTCTTTACACCATATTCTTTTCATATTCATGAATTTTCACATCCAAAAACCTTTTATAGAGAGATAAATGTGCATGAGAGTTTGTGTCTCTCCATCTACCCTTGCATCTTCTCTCACCTCTTGACCTTTCAGTTCTAGTCCTTTGTCCTTCCATTGTTTTGGGTGACTTTTGGCTCTTCAAATAACTCCATGTGGATAGGTTTGCACCTATTTTGGTTACTATAGCTCTTTAATCATATTTTTGCTTTTATACAAGCCATACATAAGTTTGCAGCTTTGCTTCAACACTCTCCTTTAAGGTTATGAGTGTAATCTCTATATTATCAAGGCCTATCTTCCTTTTGATCTTACAATAAATACATAAATGATGAAGAGGTGAATAATGAGAGGTGATTATGTGTCAAGCCTCACAATTTGCACAAGTTCCATAACTTTCAACAATGCATAAGTATGGAAAATCTCTGGATGATTATGGATTTACAATACAATATTGTCAAGCCATACTAGATATGAAAAGTTTGCATGCACATTTTGGTCATCTAAATTTTGCTAGTTTTATATGCCTTCAGAAGTATGATATGGTGTCATCTTTGCCTAAACTTGATGACCATCTAGGCATGTATGTAAGGGTTTTATTTTGGGTAAAATGTAACATTCTTTCTTTTCTAAAGATGGTACAACAAGAGTTGAATGTAAAATTTAGATTTTTCACAAGGATGCCTATGGTCCTATTAAAAATCATCTTTTGGAAATTACCTATACCTTGTGAGTTTGTGATTTAGGAAATTCTTGGTCATGGCTGGAAATATATGAAATGTAAAATGGGCACCCTTTATTATGATCAAAGGGGGAGTATATATCTTCAAGAATCAATGCATTTCTACTTGAGCATGGGATAAAAACCAATCTAGTGCATACATAGGACATTGAATGGTATTATTGAGAGGAAAAAAAGGTAATGGAAATGGCAAGATAATTTCTCAAAAGTCAAGCACTAACTCATAGTCTCTAGCTTGAGACCATGATGTGTGTTGCATATGATATTAACAGGTTTGCTACTAAGATATTACAATCCATCTCTCCTGAGGAGGGTTTGGCATGGTTGCAAGTCATTTATCATTTGCATGCCTTTTCTTGTTTGGCATATGCATTAGTGCTTGAGCAAAAATGCAAGAAATTGGATGATAAATTTGTGAAAATTATTTGTATTGGGTACAATTCTAAGAGCAAATGGGTTGCCTACACAACCCATAAGTTAGAAGTATTTTGGTTATTTATGATGTAGTTTTTGTGGAGGATGCACTAGAGCCTTTACTTTCATGTATGGAGGAAACTTTTACAAGCTCAATGGATGTGTATGAAACCTTTTTTTTTAGTTTGATTTGTATGGAAGCAAACATATCTCCTACTTATGACTTCTTAGCCTATGAAATTTTTGAATGATATGAAATTCCATTTCTATTCATGATGCATTCTTTGATGAGATAGTAGACAATATGATTAAAAACACATGCATAAATGGGTGGTGCAAACTTTGAGAGATAGTATGCTAGATGCAATTCGATGCATTGTGCTCACTCGGGCTTCCATGGTGCTTCTTTTGCATTAGATCCCTATGCAATGCTTGTTTCTAACTTGTGCAATGAACATGTTTCCTTTGATGAATCACATAATTCAAATAGTTACATTGTTGCTATGTAATAAAAATTTGATGTTATGATGAAGAATGGCGGTTGTTCTTTATGTAAATTTCCACCTAGTAAGAAGGAATTTTAGATAATCATCTTAAATTATTCTCATATTCATATTAATCAATAATATTTTTCTTAGCTTTAATATCCAAATTTCAAACCCCCCACATCTATTTGAGTTCATATTTCTTTGTATGGATCATGACTTCAAGTATAGAAGAGAAAGAGGAATTAAAAAATGTTAGCTTTCATACTGAAAAACCAAGGTTAAGAATCTTCTCGTGAAGAACTAATAAATTAGATGCATTCAAAATAAGGATCATTTACTTTGAGAGAGGATACTAGTAGGGTTGCTACTTATGAGGGAGGACAACAAGCAGTAGCTAATTAACTGGATCACAGTGTTTTATTTGATCCTTCTTGTACATTCTCTTTATGCAATAGGAGAAGTAGGAGAAGATCATTCTTCCTTGTCTCAATTTGTGTGTGCTCATCTCCTTGTGAGTGAGAGTGTGTGAGAGATTTCTCCTCCTTATCTTATTTCTCTTGACATGGTATTAGAGTAAGTGTGGTTGTAGAGAGCTCATGAAGAAGGTTGATAATGTGAAGTGTTGAGAAATCATGGAGACTACGTGCTTCAAAAATGATCTTAGATTGCTATGAAATTTGGTGCTCAAATTTTTTATTTGAAACCATTTCAACATCCTGGTGAATCCCTTAAGGTAGGGTTCATAGAAGAAACATGATATTTCTCAATGTCTTTAGTATTGTAAATTTACCAAAAAATGGAAAATGTTGATAGAATGAGACAATATATGAGTGATAAGTTGCACAAGAACAAATTTCATGCTTCAAGACTTAGAATGAACCTCTTCTTCGTGTGTGGGGGATTTCTTTTTCTTTTCTTCTTCTTATCTTCTATGTCTATCTCCATAGCTAACATCACATTATGCTTGCACTCCTTGTTCCTAGGTTTAAGACCAAGCATAGGTACTCTTCCAAAGCACAAAAGGCATCCATGATGATGGATTCTAATTCTATGGTTCCATTCTTCCTCATTTACTGCTATGTACATCATTGCCAGGATTTTTTCCCAATCGTGGGGAAATTCTTTATCTAGATATATCATAAGCACGTACGTTGGGTCTTGAAGTTATCTATTGTTCTTTGTGACACCTATGTTTCTTGCTTCTAATCATTTTTCCTCTTCTGTTGCAACTTTACACATCCATAAATGTGGATCCTCCTTCATTCAAGAAGGATCTAATCCTATAGAATGCATCGACTTTGTAGTTTTTGGCATTCTATGGATAGTATTCTATTGCAAAAGTGGTACATCTCGATGTGAATAGTCTTTGAGGTTGACTTTAGTAGTTACCCCTAGATGTTGTAAGTACAAGGAATCTTACTGGGTCTTGAAGTGATCTATTGTTCTCTATGGCACCTATGTTTCTTGCTTCTAATTGTTTTCCTCTTCTGTTGTGACTTTATACATCCATAAATGTGTATCCTCCTACATTCAAGAAGGATCTAATGCTATTATAGAATGTATTGATTCTGTAATTTCTTGCACTCTATGGATAGTATACTATTGCAGAGGTGGTACATCTCAATGTGAATAGTCTTTGAGTTTGACTTTGGTAGTTACCCCTAGATGTGAATACTTTTTGAGGTTGACTTTGGTAGTTACCCCTAGATGTGAATAGTTTTTTAGGTTGACTTTGGTAATTACCACTTGTTGTGAAGTCTTTGATGTTGACTTTGGTAGTTACCTCTAGATGTTGTAAGAATTTGGTTCCCCAATCCTATACTATTTGTAATTGTCTCATGAATGTTCTACCCAAAATCATCCCATAGACATAGTTCTTTCCAAACTCACATATTGCAAATGTATGCTCAACCTCTACACATCAACTAGTGAGAGTGATTCCTTCTAGCAGTCCTAGTGGCTTTTTTATATGTTTTTTTGCCATTTGCACCTTCATTCGTGTGGGTCTTAAAGTTGGTTTGCCCCAACCTTTCCATAGCGAAGTGGTGGCAACAGCAACTCCTGCTCCTGAGTCTAAGATTGCCTTTGTCATGTATCTTTGGTACGTGATATGTAGATAAGTGTTTCCTTCTTCTCCTTTGCTCATATCTCTTATCTTATTTATGGGTGTTTGTGGAAATTTTCTTTGTAATCCTACCTGAGAGTGGTTATAAGAAACTTTTGGCTATTGATTTACTTTATGATTCCACAACTCAAGTTTGATTTTTAGTAGTTCTTCTAAAGTGAGGTGGCACTACACTTTAGTGTTCTTAACTACTTCATTGTTCTTAACTACTTCAATGTTCTTAGGTAGAATAGATTCTTTGTTTTTTATTATGTTATTGGGAGTTTTGATATGAATAGACTTTGATTCCTTAGGGCCTTTGAAATAAGGCAATTCCTATAAGGAATTGGATTCAAAGTCTAATCAATTCAATTGATTGCACATCTTTTTCCTCTCCATAGATAGAGGGAATTTCCTGAGGGAATCGATCATGAAGATCATCTACTTCCTTAATTGAAGGAGGATCCTCTCTCTCCTTCACCCATTTCTCCTCTTGTATTTCTCTTAAGAACTCTTAGCGAGTATTGCTTTTTAGAGGAAAGAATTCCATCATCCGTAGAGTTGGGAACAAAAGCATCCTGAGGAGCTAAGCTTTTTCTCTCACTTCTACTATCTTGAGCCTTCAGAGTCACTAAAGTCTATGGTTTAGCCACCAATTTCTCTAATATCTCCAAAAGTACTTCAAAATGAAATTCTAGTTTCACCACGTTTGTCTGATTGCCTCTTCAGTATCTCCATCCTACAATGGAAATTTGGAAGAATACCATAGTTTGAGTTCAAAGTTCCCCCTTGCTTCAAATTCATCTTCAAATCTTCTTGGTCTTTGCTTAAATCCTTGTCTCTTAAGCAAGTTCAAGGCCTCCTCTTGATGTTCCCAATTATCACTCTTGAGCTTTGATACCACTGATGGGGTATATCCACTCCTAGTTGAAGAAAAAGATTGATGGGCCCTTCTTAGGACCAATTTGTTCACTACCATAGTCACAAAACTTGAATTTCTCTCTAGAACAGAGGGTTGAACTTGTGAGATTTTGCATAGTGAAAGTAGAATTTTTTGAAATTTACGAAAGCCATAGATCAATCAATTCGGAAAATTTGAGCTCTATTTAACTTGTTGCACAAGATAGACTAAGAACTATACAAGAAGGTAGCTTGTACCTATGTGTACCTCTTCACACACATATACTTGGAAATATGCAAATATAGACAAGGGAGCTTTCAAGCTCAATGTAATCTATGAGAATTAACACTTGAGACTAAGGTTATACTCAAAAAGATCTTACAAAAGTACACAAGAAGATGAGCTATCTTGGTCATGAAAGAGACAACTACACAATGAGATATAGGTGATCAAAGATCAGTGCCTATGAGAATATTCCAATCAGTGGAGGCCTATCTTAGCTAGGGGGTAGCTTAGACCTGGATTATAAACTTCCAATGAGAGCCTAACAGTTCCTAAATGATGCAGAGGATGGTGATGAGTGGTTCCTCCCTCATTTTGATGCCACTTTCTAGTGTTCATAAACACTAACTTCATTTTGGTGGTTGTTTTTTTGTTGGCAACCATTCCATTATTTTAATGGTGTACCTTACATTGTATTTCTTAGTGCATCCATATTTTACTTGTTAGAAATTTAGCAAACTCAAATGTGTGAACCCATTCTAAAGTCAACTACCACATCATTTCACTTTCTGATAAAGAGCCTAACCACTTTTGCACGAGTTTTTGAGCTGAAGAATCCATCTAACTTGATGGAGAAAATTCAGGTATTTTGGAGGCATCATTCAAATTCAAAACATACACCAACTTTGGAGCATTATATAATTCAAGTGTTGCCACAAATATGGTTGCTATATTCCATGAGGTACAATGAAGATCAAGGGTGGAAGGGTGGGAAAGAATGGCAGGAAAGGGTGGGTGGGAGGGCAAAAGGCATCCAAAATGCTCTCAAAGCATGAGGTAGATGATGAAAAAAATTAACCACCAAAATAATGCCACCAAGAGCACCACCACATCCTCCAAAAACACCATCAATAGAAGAATCACCAAGACCACCTAGTGCTCTGATACCATGTAGAGAGTACACATACAAAAGCAAAATGAAAAGAATAGTGTACTCACAAAATGAAAGAGTCTGAGAGACTCAAAGTGAGTAGACCAAGAAACAAGTAAACGGAGATGGATAAGAATGATCTTGTCAAGAGCATGAAGTAGGATCTCCAAGATTTTAACCAAGTACAAAGTGGGGGAAAGGCCAACTTATATAGAATTGGAGGGGTCCCTCCAAAGTACATCACATGTGGGATAATTCTCCCTGAAGGAGAATGAATACAAGGTAAAAGTCAAGGTACCCAAAGGTCTCATGTCATCAACAAATATTTACCTACAAGATAACAATCTCAATCAAATTCAAACAAGTCTTTGTGATGGATTTTTATCTTTTTAGAAGTAATAAATCTAACCAAGTCATCAAATTTGTATATAATAATTTGAATTTTAGCTATCAAACATCCCTTGATAGCAATTGTTAATATGAACTGAAGAAACTTATGCCAATGATGATTCTTCATAGAAGATAACTGTTATGTTCAAGTGAAGCCTTCATTGATCGCATGCTTGTATAAATCCCTAAACCCTAATTTTGTATGTGTTTATGTTTGTTTAAACCCCAAAACCCTAATTTTTTATGTGTTTAAGTATTGCATGCTTATATAAATCCTAAAATGCTAACTCTTTATGAATTTTTCTCTATATGTTGATTTAACCCCTAAACCCTAATTTTTATGTAATTAGGTATGTATGATTGTTTAAACCCCTTGTTAGTACTCAAGGTCAGGAACGAAGCACAAGAACATGTGGAAGAAGTGGACACACAAGAAGAAGGAGCAAGTAGGGAGCTCCAAGAAGTGTATGTCAAATTTAGAAGAAGTGGACACGCAAGAAGAAGGAGCAAGTAGGGATCTCCAAGAAGTGTATGTCAAATTTTTAGAAGAAACCCCTACAAAAAGAGTGATTTTGATCACTAAAACCATTGTAAATATCATTTCACCTTTTTGTAGCTCCATTTTGTGCAAGCTGAGAAGTCCTCAAGCTTGAAGAGCATTAGAAGTATCTACGTATAAGTTTTCATAATTTTTAGACTCCATTTGAGCCCTCAAATAAGCCTTGGGACCTAATTTTTAACTAGGTCGGATACTAGGTCTGGACAGGGCCAAAACTAGTCCAAAAACTATAAAAAGAGCTAGAGAGCTCATTTTTGAGGTTAGCATCTTTGAGTTTAGCTTCTTAGTAGTTTGTGAGAGACTTGAGCTTTTGTAAGAGATTTCCTTTGCAATAGAAAGCTTTCCATTGTTCCTCTCTTTGATCTTGCCTTGTGTGTGTGTGTATGTGTGCATGCATGTATGTGTTTGTCACTCACATTTGCTCACCACAATTGCTCATGATCTACATATCCTCCTCACGTCTCCATGGATTCACAAGTAAAGGAGTTGGTGCTTAAGCTTGAGCTACACCAAATTTTGGCACCATTGTCGAGGAGTGTTGCTCGAGGACGATTGTTGTGATGGTAAGATTGTAGATTTGCAATGTTCAAAGGTGAAAAATAGTCACTTTCTCTTCATTTTTTGATTTTTCTTCTCCATCTTCATGGTCATCATGATCATCACCATCTTCATCTTCATAGAATTTGTTTGTTCTTGAGTGCATTTTCACCATTTTCACATCATTTCTCATGTGTGGGAGTGCAAGAAAGAACTAGAAAGTGCTTGGGAGTGCATGCGCTTGTGTTTTTCATGATTTTTTGCACCTTTGGGGGTCGGCGAAAAATTTGAATTTCTCGGCTAAAAACTCAAAAAATCACAACTTTCTCAGAAAATCACGATTCTTCGAAAAATTCAAAATTTTTCCCCACCTAAAAATTTTTGAGAAAATCATGATTCTCT
This sequence comes from Ceratopteris richardii, assembly GCA_020310875.1. Taxonomy (NCBI): domain Eukaryota; kingdom Viridiplantae; phylum Streptophyta; class Polypodiopsida; order Polypodiales; family Pteridaceae; genus Ceratopteris; species Ceratopteris richardii. The sequence continues at coordinate 112,142,859 of CM035428.1, forward strand.
CGACTTAGAAATTTTGAGAAAATCACGATTCTCTAGAATAGTGCATTTTGAGAAATTTGTGATTCTCTGGACTTAGAAAATTTGAGAAAATCACGATTCTCTGGAATTCTGCATTTTGAGAAATTCACAATTCTCCAGATTTGTGGATTTGGAGAAAGTCACAATTCTCTGGCCTTGGTAAAATTGACAGATTCGCGATTCTCTGGATTTGGTGAAACTGATAAATTCACTATTCTCTAGACTTGGCAAATTTGAGAAAATCACGATTCCTGGAATTGTGCATTTTGAGAAATTCAAGATTCTCTAGATTTGTGGATTTGGAGAAAGTTATGATTCTATGGCCTTGGTAAAATTGAGAAATGTGCGATTCTCTGGATTTGGTAAAACTGAGAAATTTGTGATTCTCTGAACTTAGAAAATTTGAGAAAATCGCAATTCTCTCGAATTATGCATTTTGAGAAATTTACAATTCTCTGGTGATTTTGAGAAAATTGTGAGTTCCTAGACTTGGCATTTGAGAAATTCGCGATTCTTTGGATTGAGAGGTGTTGAGAAAATTATGATTCCTTGGACTTAAGAATTTGGAGAAAGTGATTCTCTTGATTTAGCAGAACTTAAGAAATTCATGATTCTCTGCTTGGTGATTTTGAGAAATCCGCAATTTCCTAGACTTAGTGATTTTGAGAAAATGTGATTTCTTGGACTTAAAGATTTTGAGAAATTCGCAATTCTTTGCTTGGTAGATTTTGAGAAAGTTACGATTCTTTGGATTGTGGATTTTGAGAGAATCATGATTCTTTGGTTGTTGCACTTGTAAAAAAACATGGCTTTCTAGCTGCCTGATTTGCAAAAAATCACGATTCTCTGAGAGGTCCTGTTTGCTTGTTTTGACCCCCAGAAACTTGATTGGACATAACTTTCTCATACGAACCCTGTTTTGAGTGATTTTGAGCTCATTGAGAGCTCGTTCAGAATCCTAGACAAAGCTCGACTAGTTTTTGTAAAAATCATACATTTGAGCTGCATAATTTTTTTCAAAAATTTAAGGGGGAAAAGTTGGTCTTGGAGATACCTGAATGCAAGTGGTCTATCAAAAATATTAAGTCTAAATCTTGATCTAACTTTGGGATTTTTACAGGTGTATTAAGAGCATTTGAAGGAGTTTTGAAGCGAGGCAAAGTGTAGCACAAAGCGGTGATTGTGGAGCACAATTATTGGACATCATAGCATTTTTTTCTGAGCATCAAACTTTAGGTTGGGATTATTCTTAACCCACTCTATCAATTCTTAGCTTAGGTTAAATATGAGTAGTGATATTGATCAATTAGGGCTATGATAAGCACAAGATAAGTCCAAGAAAACCCTAATTTCTAGTTCAAGCTAAGATTATACGAGGGAAACCTATAAAAAAACAAGTAATTGATAAAAAAAAAAGAAACATTGCAATGCGGTAGTACTTGGGAAATTGGGACTATTAGACAAGGCATATGAACCTTAGATCAGGTAGACACCTAGGCCAAGATAGACAAAGCATCAGATCATTTGAAGCTAGTGTCAATCACATAGCTAGGTCATGAGCAGAACAACTTAGTGATTATCCCTATGTGCTAAGCTCAAAAAAAGTGATTCAGAAATGTCTTTTAGCATGGAGAGACTTGCAGGTAGCTCAGGCACTGCCTATTTACAAACTCTAGAAGGTCCCTATAAGACGTAGTTGGAGTATATTAGGACCAATCAATTAGGTGCATGCATCTATGAGGATGGTTTGAGGTGATCAGTTGTCCAACTCAAAAATCCCAATCAACCCTTTGGACTTGAACACCCAGTGGTTAAATTCGAAGAGGGTTCATATATTGATAAGCAAGGAACCATGTATGTGGTTACAAGCTTACCAGACATGACAAATGAGTTTGGAAATATCATTCTCAAGAACAAGATAGGGGACCTAGAGCAAGGAGACCTAGGACGAGATCCCAAGACCCCTAGAGGCAAATCGGTCTTAACCAGAATACTCATACCAGAATGGATTCCCTAGGATAACAAAAGTGTAGAATTGTTCTAGAATAGGGAGATAGATGAAGCTTTTTGTAGATTTAAGGTTGATCGACCTAGAAAAGTAGGAAATGTGATGATATATGAATTTAAAGATCTCAATACCCCTAGAGAAGTGCTTTAGACAACACATCGGAGAGGGTATTTGTGGTAATGGAACCTGGTAGACATTCATACACTTGGTAGGGAGAATTGATTTTCCCTCCACCAAGATCTAATGTTTCCCAAGGCCTCCAAGGTGTAGGATCATCCAAGGCTCATGAAAACCAGAGGGAAAGAGCCAGAGAGAGGCCTGAGGTTAGCTTTGCACACAATGTGGGCAGAGATAGATCTGGATTTGAAAGTGAAAGACATGAAAGAGAGAGACATAGAGCACATAGACATCAAAGGAGATGAACATGATTTTTCATTGTCTCTCTTTCACGTCTTTCACTTTCAAACCCCAAGAAATAGTTCGGCTAGCGGGATGCCGATTTAAAAAATACATGGAGAGATGTCCCACACCCAAATTACCTACAGAAGCAAAACAAGTTTCCTTGTTTTAGATGGACTTCTAAGTGAGAAACTTAGCTCATATGTATATTTCAAGGATCCAACCACACTAGAGCAATGCTTGAGAATGTGTATTGACATAGAAAACAAGTTGGGTGAGGAGTTAGAATTTTCCAAACTCTATAAGGATTCTAATAGTTCTAGTACTCATACTTCCAGACCCTCCACTAAGATAGATGAGATAGTTGAACAAGTTGCCAAGAAGCTAGGAGTTCAAAATAGACAAACACCAAGGATCACCTCATTGAAACGATGTTATAACTATGGAGGAGACCACATGGCTAATGTTTTCATGATCATGGCTCAACCCCAAGGAAACCCTAGTGGCCAAGATTGCACTATTGAGAGAAAATGCACAAACCACACACCTCAAGATTGTCCATACAATAGGCAGGTTGTCAGACAAACTCATCAGCAATCTTACCAATAGGGTAGGTATTAGAACCAATACCAATAGCCATATCATAGACCCCAACAACAATATCAACCTCAATACCAACAATAGTATCAAGCTCCATATAGGCCACAATCGATCCTAGGAAACCAACCGCCACCTCTTGCCAATGTGATTCCAGTTAAGTATGCCATGGTAGAGGAGAACCCTAATAGAGCATTGGTGTCGATGACCCCATTGGTCTCAAAAAATGACCATCATGCTTAGATTTTTTACCACTCCTATGAAGATAGTCCACAACCTTACTACATAGAGTCACCCGATCATAGTGAGAATTATCCGTATCAATATGAGGCACTATCTATGGAACCAAATTGGGAGCTAGAATACTCCAATATCATGTATGCAAATCCTAACCCTAGGCCCCAATTGAGACAAATGAGACCACAAGGCCCTAGAGGACCATGTTTTAGATGTTAGGGTGATCATTTCATTCGTGAATGTCCCCATCCATCGACTCCGGGACCAGAACAAAACATCACAATACAAGGCTTTTGTCCTGAGTGTGGAAAAGAACATCTTCCGACAGATTTTCCTAGGAACCCCTCTAGTGCACCCAAGGTTACGCCCATTAATGTGGTAGGTTTAGTGGTGGTCAAGTTCAAGTAGTGTTAGCATGGCTCTTATATAGGCAATTACTAATGTACATGCCTTAAAACAGGATAAAACATCTGAGCAATCAGAGTCAAGTGAATTGGGAGAGCCTAGTAAGAGGAAAACAGGGACTTGGAAGGATACCAGAGAGAAATCCAATCATAAGTGGGTTAGAAAGTTATCTAAACTAGAAGAAAGCCTAAAATATGCGAAAGCAAAAATAGAAGACATTGCATCTCAAACCCCCATGCATGTCAAAACTCTATCCACACCACCTCATCCCACCCCACTTTCCATTGTAAATAGACCACAACCAAGGTCTATTCTTGCATATCCAACCCCAAAAGACTTGGACATGATGTTCAAGGCCTACCAAGCTCGACTTCAAGAAGGGCCAATAGTTGCAAACCTAGAGAAGAGCTACCCTAGAGTAGATTTAGAGATTGAACGGGCAGATATGTGCATGAAAATGGTAGAACTAGCTCAGGCTATGCTCCAAGACAATCAATTTTTCAATGAAACTAATTCTATCAAACCAGCTTTGCATTTCCAAGGCTTATTAGAAAGACTAAAACAGTTGGTAAATAAGTTGTAGGTTTCTTTACCTCCACAGGCTCAACCAGCGGTTGAAAGAGAAAGCTCACCTTCAACAAGAGCTTATGGTCCTGATTCCATAGATGATGGAACACCTCTTTCAATTGAATAGTACTCTCAATAGTTCTTGCGGGAAATAGAAGAAGAGAAATGGGCCAAGGAGAAGGGTAATCCCTCTCCTATTCCTGAGATTGATGACCTTTACGATCAATTTGCCCAAGACATTCCATCTATTTACAGAGGCCAGGTAGAGCAACAAGAAGATGAAAGATTAGATTTTGAATCTAATTATTTACAAGAGTTTCCACAATTCATAGGCCCATGGGAATCTCAATCTCTTCAAATCAGAGCTCCCACAATACTGATAAGAAATGAGGACTCGGTGGTTCCAAGAAACACTGAAGTCATGAAGAACACTAAGGTTCAATGTCATCTTACATTAGAAGAGCTACTCAAAGTAAAAGCTGAGTTATGGAAATATGTGGCGAATCAAGTTCTAGAACCTGGTTCCAATGTGTCAAAAGCAGGCTCTAAACAGAAAGTATCAAAGATACCTCTAGACAAAATAGGAGACATGAGTGAAGGTGAAGAAGGTTATATTTATCTTCCAATCACCTACCAAGGTTACACAACAAAAGCTATCTTAGATTCAAGTGCTTGTGTTGTGATTGCAACCACCTCCTCGTAGAAGCAATGGGGAAAATTTGCATTAAGACCAACTAGAATGAAGCTTCAAATGGCAGACGGCCATATTGAAAGACATCTAGGATTGCTAGAAGGGATAACTCTAACCACTTGTGGCATAGAGTTTGAACACACCTTTGCTATATGTGACTTTGGCAAAAATAACGTCTATGAGATGATCCTAGGAAGACCCTTATTTTGACAAGTGCAAATAGTACAAGATTGGGGAACCAACTCGTTGTACTTGCAGCACTTAGGGATGACAACTAAGGTCAATATAAAGGGTTATACGTTTAGAGATGTGCCACCCCTACAGTGGAATCCTATCCATAAGGTGCAAGAAGATTCAATCTCTGTGCATTCTAAAAGTTCTTTTGATCCATCATGGATGCATGAAGATGCTCACTTGTGGATGTGCAAGGTCATAGAGGACGAGGAAAGATGCTTGAAATCTAGAGAAGAAGGAACTTCTCAAGGCACCAGACTAGTTAGAGACCTAGCCTACACACCGATGATCTTTCCAGATGAGGAGTTTGAGCCTCATGGTTGGGCAGAAATCTTAGCCACCATGGACATTGCTCTCAATGAACAACAGTGGACACCTCATTGTGATGAGGGGTTATGATATCTCTATGTTCATGTGTGAGCCCTTGCTAGATGAATGTGACCCTATTAGTGTCATAGAAGAAGAGAATGATGATGATCTAGAGTCCATTTCAATGGATAGTTGCTTTGACTCAAAGGCACAATATCTAAAGAATTTAGGAGTATTTACCCAAAAAGAAGAAGAACCTCTCACAAGCATCAAAACTGTAAATTCAAAGTTTGAAAGTGAAGGTCGTCGAAATAAAAAGAAAACAAAAGCACTGAAACAAGAAGAGGAAGAATTATTGTTCGAGGTACCCAAAAATTTCAAGAAATATGAAGTTGAAGACAGAAACGTTTTGGTAGGAATGCCTAAAAGAGAGCATCATAGGAGAAGCATATGATAATAAAGAAAAAACCAAAAAAAATGTGGTAACTATTGAAGAGAATGAAGAGTGTTGTACGTAATAGGGGAAGACCTAAGTGCAAAAGAAGAAGTAGAGCTTGTAGCTTTATTAAGGGAATATAGGGATGTGTTTGCATGGACCTATAGAGACCTAAAGGGAGTAGATCCAGACATATGCTCCCATACAATTCCCATGATGGCTGATGCCAATCCCACCAAACAGAAGCCCTACACATATAATGATACTTATGCGGCCAAAATAAAAGAAGAAATTGATAGGTTGATAAAAAAAGTTAATGCCGCAAAATTAGAGATAGTTATCCACTTCCAATCACTGAAAATTTATTGGATCATGTTGCAGGCAAGGAAGTTTATAGCTTCCTTGATGGATTTTCAAGTTACAACCAAGTAGCCATTGCTCTAGTATGTATGTATGTATGTATGTATGTATGTATGTATGTATGTATGTATGTATGTATGTATGTATGTATGTATGTATGTATGTATGTATGTATGTATGTATGTATGTATGTATGTATGTATGTATGTATGTATGTATGTATACATGCATGCATGCATGCATGTATGTATGTATGTATGTATGTATGTATGTATGTATGTATGTATGTATGTATGTATGTATGTATGTATGTATGTATGTATGTATGTATGTATGTATTGTTAAGATATCAAGCTCAACATGTGATGATCCACGATGACACCTATCACTTTTTAATTTCTTTGACATGTATGGTGGTCACACCAGTATATGTCAGTGATACTTCATTGAACTTTTACTAGCTTTATCTACGAAGAGTGATGGCACATTTTTTTTTCTTGCCAGCTCACTCATTCGAGAACATTAGGATTTTCCTTATGTACTATTCTCTTCCTTATCTCCCTCCTCATGACATGGTATCAGAGCCAGTGTGGCTATAGAGAGCTCATGGAGAAAGCCTATGGTGAAGAGTACGCAAGAAGATGTAGAGAAAGCACAATCCACAAACAAACTTAGATTGCTACGAAAATTAATGTGAAGGTAGAAGGCATCAAAATATTTTCATGAGTTATCCATTTAGGGTCACTTGTTTTTGTCAGATTTCTATTTCGAAGCCATCTTGACCTTTGTTTCAAGCCCGCATTGTGGGAACCACAAAAAAACTAGGCCAGCTTGCAAAATTGTATTCTAGATCCAGAATTTCAAGTGATTTTGTGTACTGTTGATATACCAAAACTATGTTTTTCTAAGATAATGTGATAGTGTTCAAGCAAAAGTATTGCTTGTAGTGTCTTTGCAATGTTGTGAATTGTTGTAGAAATGGCAAATCTGGATGGAATGAGTGAGCTTATGAGCAATAAGCTAGACAAGAACAACCCATGCTTGGAGATTCATAATGACAAATTTCCTTATGGAAAAAGGCTATTGGAAGGAGTCAAGGAGCACGAAAGGTAATGTATTGGCTATCTGTTAGCATACATGATAGCATGATTCAACACATATAGGATGCCAAGACTATGAAAGAGGCTTGGAAAAGTTTGATCATATTGTATGAGACCAATACAAAGACACGGAAATTGCAACTCAAGAAGAGCTCCATACACTTGAGAAAAAGGGCATGTTGGTTAGTGACTACACCGTGAAAATCAAAAGCATATCTGAGTCACTTGCATCTAATGGCATGAATGTAGATGATGATGATAAGGTGGAAGTGTGCCTTCATGGTTTAGGAGCTACATATAAGCAGTTCAAAACTTCTATATAGATGAGGGAAAATATTCCGAATTTTGGTGATCAGGTGTCCATGTTGATTATTGAAGAAAAGAATCTTGGTGATCACATGACCAGTCATGCCAAATAATTTAGTAGTTTGCAAAAAATGCTAGTTCTTGGATATGTTGAAACAGGTGATGACATATCACATCCTATCGAGCATACAAGAAACATAGCATTGTCTATGGAGGATGGGAAGGTAAAACGTCTTGTTGATGTGTTGCATGTTCCAAAGATAACAAAGAATCTCATTTTTGTTGGACAAATGGTTGACTAGGGACTAGAAGTTAGGTTCAATGCTAATGGGTTATATGTAGAAGAGTACAAATAGGATGTAAGATTGATTGCCAAAGGAAACAAAGTGGGTAGTTTGTTCACCTTAAATGTGAAAATTCTTGAAATGAATGCAGCCATATTTGTAAAAGGTGCATTGTTGATATAGAGATCTCGCACAAACAAATTGGACATGCAAATTTGTAGAGGCTGAAATTGATGTAGTCAAAGGAGATTGTCAATGGACCATCAAATTTCAAGGTTGTAGAGATGCAAAAGGTATGTGCAACATGTCAATTCGGTAAGTACTCAAGAGCATCATTTTTGCATGACAAGCATGTTAGTGAGAATGTGCTAGAAATAGTACATACAGATGTTTGGGGTCCTACAAAGACCACATCTATGGGTGGTTGTAGGTTTTATGTTACTTTCATTGATGACCATACACGGAAAGTATGGGTATATTTCAGAAAGAGAAAAGTGATGTATTCACTCACTTCTAGAATTTTAAGGCTATCGTGGAAAAGTAGACAGGGAAGTATATCTAGACATTAAGATCTAATGGAGAAGGTGAATATATGTCAAATGAGTTTAGTAGCTTTCTAAAAAGTCATGGAATTTGACGATAATTTTCATGCAGGCACATACCATAACAGAAAGGCATTGCTAAATGCAAAAATAGATATATTGCAAAAATAGCAAGAGCCTTGATGGCTGAGAAGAATATGCCTCATTGTTATTGGGTAGAAGGTGTCCACATTGATGTATAAATCATGAACAAAACACGAAGTTTTCGCTGAAGAGAAGTTTATAGGTAAAACACCAAACTTATCATGTATGAAAGTATTTGGTTGTATTGCAATGTACATGTTCAAGATGAGTTGAGGACCAAGCTTGATGGAAAGGTAGAAAAATGTATCTTCAGGGTACTCCCTTGAACAAAAAGGATATAAATGCTATAACCCACTCACAGGATAGGTGAGGGTAAGCAGAGATGTGGTCTTTGATGAAATGTCAAGCTTCTATGGAGATGCTAAAGAAAGACTTAATTTTGATTCAAATGACAAAGTAAATGCTGAAAAATCAAGTGCAAAATCTCAAGTTTTGAGTGGACCTGATGCATCACCAAGCAACTTCAACCATGTAGCTAAAATGTCTACTGTCAGAGCACTTATTGCATTAGCTACAGCAAAAGGATGGACTTTGCATCAAGTGGATGTGAAGAATGCTTTCTTACATGATGAGTTGCAGGAAGAAGTATACATGGACCAACCACAAGGATATGAGTATTCAAAGCACCTAGAATATGTTTATAGGTTGCAAAAGGCTTTATATGGGCATAAACAAGCACCTCATGCTTGGCAGCAAGGATTGTTGATTACTTAACCACCATTGGGTGACGATGGCATTACGATTGTGGCTATTTATGTTGATGACTTGATTCTAGGTGGTGATGATGAAGAAAGCATTAAAGAGGTAAAACAACTCCTTATGTAGGAATTTGACATGAAAGTTCTTGGTGTGTTGTGCTATTTCTTGGGCATTGAGTTTATACATACAAAAACAGGTATATGGATGTCATAAAGGAAATATGCCTTGATTATGTTGCAAAAGTATGGTACGACTTATTCAAGCCAATTTCTATGCCATTAGATCAATCTTGATATATCTCACCATTACAAGGCTTGATTGAAGCTACACTTTTGGATTTGAAACTCAACTTATGCAGGTTCCCAAGAAACCACACTTAGATGCCTTGAGATGCACTTTATGATATGTGAGTGCTACTTTGTATTATGTATTGTTTTATGAAGCTAGTGTAGATTTGCAAGTTCACGGATACATAGATGCAGATTGGGCTGGTAGTATTCTAGATAGAAGATCTACTAGTGGCTTTCTATTCTCACTTGGGAGTGCAACTATTACATGGAGCACTAAGAAGCAACCCACTATTGATTTGTCGAGTAGAGAGGCTGAGTATAGAGGTGCTGCAGTGATAGCATGTGAGGCATCATGGCTAGAGATGCTACTTGAAGATTTAGGTGTGGAAGTGCAAAAGCCTATCATCATGTATTGTGATAACCTTAGCAACATTTAGTTAGCACAAAATCCTATTTTTTCATGCTAGAACAAAGCATATCAAGGTACATTATCACTTCATCAGAGAGAAGGTATTAGCAGGTGATACTGACCTTGTTTATGTGAGGACACATGAGCAAGTTGCTAATACTTTCACTAAAGCACTTGGAGTTAAGAAGTTGAAGAAGTTTCGGAAGATGCTTGGATTACATGACATGACATTGAACTTGAGGGGGAGTGTTGAGATATCAAGCTCAACATGTGATGATCCAGGATGACACATATCACTTTTTCATTTCTCTCACATGTATGGTGGTCATGCTGGTACATGTGAAGGATATGTCATTGAGCTTTACTAGATTTATCTACCAAGAGTGATGGCACATTTGTTTTCTTGCAATCTCACTCATTCACAGACATTTGCATTTTCCTTATGTACTGTTCTTTATATATTGCGCTTGTTGTATTGTTGTTTTAATGAACTATATGTATTATAACGCATGATTATACAAGATCATTGGCATTGAAATGATGCTCAATGATGGTGGAATGAGTAAGATATGGTGTAAGCTACTCAAACTCTACAAATGTTCAAGAAATGAGGTCCAAGATGAGGCCACGAGGCTACGAGATTTACAAAGCTTTTTATAAGAATTTTTTCCAAGTTTGAATTTGAATTCAAACTTGGCTCCAACTAAAAAGTGATTCCCTTGATCTAGGAATTTTTCTCTCATTAAAACTTGTATCTATTTGTTCTTCCTAAATCCATGAGATTTTGGCTTTTACAAGATTGTACATGGATTTAATCTTTTACAAATGGTGAATGATTGTGTTACAAGCTAAGGTTCACACGATCCATCAAGTGCTTCCACATATTTCTTTCCATGCTAAGGCAAATGTGATGGTTTGTATATTTGCACCAACTTTATTTATATACATATCTATATATCTACATATCTATTCAATTATCTATCCATTCAATTATTCATCTATCTATCATTTATTTATCTATATATTAATCTACCTATCCATACAATTATTCATTATCTATTTATATGTATACTTAAAGAAGTGTTTAAGCATCTATCATTTTATTTATGAGTCTCATTTTTTATTATTGCTTTTATGGATTAGATTAGTATTTAAAGATTTAACATTAATCAATATTTAAATCTTATTTGATAGTCTATTTCTTATATTTGCACAGATGGCAGGTAAAATAAATAAGCATGAGCGAAAGTTTTTGGAAGTGTTTGTATGCTTGTACATGTATAGAATGCGAGGAGACCAGATCACAATAGCAATGGATATATCAAATTACAAGGATTTCATCAAACATCTATGTAGAAGAACACACATTGACATCGACGATAAATTTGGAAGGTATCAAGAGGAGCACAAGTACTAGGTGAACAAATGTCCAAAGAGCTCACTCGCATCTTTGGACAAATAGTAAAAGTAGTGGACTCTTTGGCATTGGATATGACAACAATGCTGCTATTTATCGATACCAAATGATGAAAAGAGGAAAGAGAGTGAGGCCTCACACCACTGAACAAGCAGAGAGACCAATGATAGCAACAAAAATAGATCCATGTGCAAATATATATGTGAATATGGGAGATCAAACATCCAACAACCTATGTGTGCTCCCATATTCATCTATTCATTTTGAAGATGTAGCTCTCGTGGGGGAAGGACAATATGGAATGGTCCATAAAGTCAAAATAACCCACCGAAGGTTTATCAATGAATTTTTTGTAGCAAAATTTTTCAAACTATATGGTGGTGACTTACAAACACGAGAGATTGAAGCAATGAATGAGGCCACCATATTACCTATTACCCATAGCAAAATAGTTGGTCCACTTGCATTAGCTAGACATCATAGTAAAAGCCCATGCCTTATTTTCAGATTATGGAATGGTGGTATGTTGGACATGTGGCTTGATAAAATGAAAAAAGGGTATTTAAATGTACCACAAAGCAAAAGTATCAAAGACACACAAGGGAATATAGCTACAGTGAAGACAAATATTTGGAAGTTAATCAATGGATTGTTGCAAACAATGTCATTCCTACACACTTGTAATATTTCACACAATGATCTCCATCTAGCCAACATATTGTTGCATTTTGAAGGCAAGTGTGTGTACATTCCACCATGTGACTTTGGAAGAGCAACACATTTGCCCATACAAAAAAGCTTTCTAAAGTTGCCAGATCTCGACCTATGAAGTAGAAATGAGTGGAGTTTAAAGTATTGGTGGATTGCACTAGAATGCATATCCACTTGTCCTTTGTCATTCAATAAAAGTCAAAAAACCTATATGATTGTCTTGTAACTTTGAAATGTGTAGATTTAGATAGTTACCCCATTGATAAAAATGGGGTTTATAATTTCAAGTGTGCATTATAACTAGCATGTGATAAAGATGTATCGAAAAGAGTAGACACACATGAGTTGCTTAGAGTATTCTTGAACCTTGTTTGTTATGGTTTGAACATATCCAATAATGATGGATTAAGACCATATTGAAATGGATGTCTATCAAGGAACATGTTTATGAATCAAATTTTTTTTATCATTGTATCATATTATTTAAGTTCATGTGTTTTATGATACATGAAGTGATAATGTGGATCTAATATGAAGTGATTAAAGTAATTATGAAGGACTTTTACCTAAAGTGATTATGATGGATGTAGATTAAAATGTTATGATGTGGATATATGTATCTAATGTTATGATGTGGATATATTTATCTATGTATCTATCAATCAATCAATCTATTTATCTATCTATATTTCTATCCATATATCCAACTCATATTTGTTCAATCTAGACATAGTTTCAAAATGCATAGAACTAATTATTCCTATCCTTATAGGGCACTCATAATAAGTTTTTTCCTAAGAACATAAAGGAATTTGCCTCTTGAAGGTTCCATATCTTGTCAAGTAGCATGTATTACCAAGACCCTACTTCTATCTTGTTGTGTTGTGTGGATGATCATTAAAGAACAAACATGATATTGCAATCACATAAAGGTCTTTTAGGAAAAATTTCCCCAAAGGTCGGAACCTACAAAATCTACATAGATCAAGAACTTATTAGGCTACAATGGAAAATTATGTGCACATTCATGTATTAAAATGTGAAAAATGCCAAATCTTTCCTCCAACAAAACATGCTACTTTGTACCAACTTACAACAGTACCCACTTGCGGCAAGCTTATCATGAATTACTTATGTGATCGTAAGATTCCAAAAGGAATTGACAACGTCAAAAGGTGGATTCTATAATAAAGTTATTGCAACTATGCACTAATAGGAAATTAAGAAAAATTCTTATGGTTGTGTCTACATGAAGACGACTACCTTTGATTGCTAGAAATCAATATGTGAGTGTGGTTGAAGATCAGTTATCCCCAAAAAGATATGAAAATGACATTAGTTGCAAGATTTTGGTGGCCCACGTTGCATCAAGATGTGAAAGAGTTTTTCAAACTATGTGACAGCAAAATATCCAATTTGATGAGATGACATGCCACTAAGGCCTATGATTGATAGTAGAGCCTTCGCTAGGTGGGGCATAGGCTTTACTGTTCCAATTGATCCACATTCATGTAGCTCTCATGTGAAATATACAGTTGTGGCTAGAAATTATCTTACAAAATGGGTCGAGTCTAGTGTACCTACCAAGAACAGTGATTAGCATATAGCCAAATATTTTAAACATTTTCACTAGGTTTGTTCTTCCTATCTAAATTGTTAGTGATCAAGGAATCCATTTTATTAATTAAGTGATTGAGCACTTGTTAGCAAAATTCTTGTTCACAAGAATTTGACACCGTATCATCCCCAAGCCAATGGACAAGCAAAGAGTTCCAACAAGGTTTTTTGCATAGTGCTTATGAAGATAGTTAACATTGGAAGATGTGATTAGGAAAGCAACTTCATTATTCAATTTCGGCAATACCATATGGCATATAAGTCAATGTGGTCTACAAAAAAAATGTCATATTTCCTAATGACTTGCTTGTTCCAAGTTTGCGAGTCACATGTGACTACCAGTGGACTTGACATGAGATCTCCTTATTAGTGGATGAGTTAAAGCAACTTCAAGAGACATGCCTCAATGCAATCGTGTGCATCTATGCTGCAAAGAAGGGATAGAAATCCCACTGCATACATGGTAAAGATCTACAAGTAGGAAATTTTTTCCTAGTGTACATGCTTAAGCAAACACAAAAAATATCCAAAAGAGGGGCTATGGGTCACTCATCATCAACAATGTATCTTCAAGTGGATTAGTTATGTTGGTCACGCTTGATGGGGATGTCCTAACAAACTACATTACTAATTTCTTAATGAAGCTCTATTAGGAACCTCTCACACCAAAGATGCTTGTCAGACTTGAGAAATCACAAAATCCAAAGGCCAAGGCTAAACAAATCATAAAAGAAGCTCAATGTGAAGCACTAAAATATATATCTAAGAGAAATGCATGGATGAAACAACAACGAGATAAATGACAATGGACACAAATATTTTATGATGTCTATCCTTTTACTACCTTCAATGAGTGTGGTCCACATGTTTGTTCATTCCCATTCATAAAAGCATAGGTGGGCTTGCACACTAAGAATGTGTTCAAATTATTAGTCAATACAAGAGATTCATGTAATAGCATAAGGCAACCACTTATTGCCACATGCATGTCTCCTATCCAAGCAACACAATCTTCAATAATAGGTTTGAATGGCACACATATTCAATGTGTGGGGAAGGTTGTCATTTTGATATTCATTGATAACACAACACATGGACTACATTCTTAGTTTTCCACAAACATGATTTACCAAAAGATGTCATTTTGGAACACTATTGACTGATCTAACATAGCCTCTTTGCACATAGTTAAATACAAATTGACTATTCATGAAACCAACTCAATCTCTTGTCCTCTACTCTAAGAGCATCCCCAAGCTGGCCACAAAAAAAATAAACCCAAATGGAAACTACCCAAAGAGATATAGAATTGGAGATGGATCTCTATGAGCATCTAGTTCTAGGTCAGCTAGTCGGGGATGATATTTGTTGTGATGTAGAATATATGAGCTCCATGTGAATTTTGATTATGTGGATGACAAATACCACTCTAGATATGATTCTGATTATGCATCATGCATTAATCCTTTGAGTGATCACAATAAGGCAAGGAATTCTCATAGAAATATTGTTTCCTTATCTACAAGGTCAAAGAGGGGGGAGTTTAAAAATCAAATCAAAACCCCAATAAAGGAATCACCAAAGAAGTAAGATCACTCACCTGGACATCACTCATATTGGATTCCAAAAGGGCAAACTTATCCAACCACATCAAAGGTCCTAGGAAGCAACTGCAACTCATGGAACACACAAGAATAGTACCCCACACAATTCACACAAGAAAAAACAAACTCCACAACTTAGAAGGTCCAAACGACACCCATACACATGTCCACATCAAGATCCATAAATTAAGCACATGTGGATTCCAAAAAAACTCCTCCAAGATTAGAACACTCAAGCTCAACTCTAGGTTCCTAATAGCCACATAGCTACATATCTTCAAGAAGGGCACAAGCCTATCAAATATATGAAGCAAGCACAACAAAGAAATCCAAGTCATAAGATGTAGTCAATTGTGCACCATCAACAAGTATGAAGAAAAGCACAAGTGAAAAGTGCAAAGGAGCATGTTCACACCACAAAACTTTGGGTCATTAAATCGCAGATATATTCATTAGATAACTACAAATACATAAGGATGCCTAAGAAGACTACACCTGTGATGCATCAAAGAAAGTCTCCTTGACTGCAGCCACATACAGCTGGCACCAAGGCACATTAAGCAAAATTGGATTCTTATGTCTCATATTTTATTCAAAGAAGGAGCTTAATAAGGAACAAGTCACAAAAAATCAATTCCTTTAGACCTTTTCGCTTCCAAAGTTCTCAAAGGACACCCACAACTAGGACCACATCAATGCAAGGTGGTTCCAAAGTAGAAGCAAACTTTGAAGTGGAAACCCAAGGCCAATCCACCCTTGGATCAGCAATGCATTTAGACACACAATATGCCTTGACAAGTATGGGTTGTTAAGGTATAGTCATCCTCATCAAAAGTCTCATTCAGAATGGATTGTTTGTCTTCTCAAGAGAAGCAATAGAAGAGTAGGCACAACCTCTTCATGTAGGATCCATGTGCTCATTGCACAACCCTATTTGGTGCACACATTCTCATCTCATTTGCACTTCAAGCATCAAATTAGGGACACAATACATGACCTTGCACCAGAAACCATTGTGATATCCCAAAAGTACAAGTGTGATATATTGTAATGTGATGTCAAAATTGTGTGTATATGTGGAGTTTTGTTATTAATGTTTTCTTTTAAGTAATTGGTATTCAAAATCTTAACATACGTGCATTCAAGGATCCAAGAAAAATCTATTCATGAAATCAACTTGGATTAGCTATTGATCAGTGAAAATAGGCTCTTGATCTAGAAACCTTATCGAAGTTCACTAATAACATGACTGTCTTAATCAAATAATGCATGAAGTTGGCAAGACATCTAGGTAGTGAAGGAAAGTTGATTACATTTCTTTTCATGAAGTTATCGATTTAGAAGGATTATGGATTATCCCTCCCTCTCTCATTCCCTCCCTCTCTTATTCCCTACCTCTCTTCCATCCTCTCTCTCTCTCTCTCTCTCTCTCTCTCTCTCTCTCTCTCTCTCTCTCTCTCTCTCCTCTCTCTCTCTCTCTCCCCTCTCTCTGTCTCTCTCTCTTTCTCCCTCCCCCTCTCTCTCCAAATTTATTAATGCTGCATAGTTAAAGAAGGAAGACAGAGATGAAAAGAAGAAATAAAAGCAAAAGTAGTTTTTCAAGTACTCTAAGGGAAATGATAATATCATAAAGAGTTTCCCTAAACTGGCTGCAAAGGACATAAAGATAAAAGAGGCTAGAATGGTTGTACTAGAGGTGATTTTGGACAAAAGGGTGGAGCATGGAACTCTCAACAACCCCCCTCCATGTGATCTCCTATTTGTTATTAATATGGGGGACTAGTGACATATGGGATCACTTAGTCCATTGGGTTTTGCGATATAAGGACATATGGGATCCTTAGAAATATCTTGGACATATGGCATCCAAATGGTTTTGTATCCATGGAAATGGGATCCATGGTATGTGGGACATATGGCATCCCTGTGATCTTGAGACATATGGGATCCCAAGACATATACTTGGACCATTGGTATCCAAGTGGTTTTGGGGATCTAAGGACATATGAGATCCCTAGAAATAAAAAGGGTTTACATCATGCGGTAGGTGGTGCTTTTGATCCATTTGCATTTCCCATCTTTTTCTTGTTGTTTCCTGTTGAAGATATACGTCTACGAAAGCACGCGAACAACACAAGGAAGGAGAAGAAGCTTGGAGCACAACACACAATACTTAATGTATTACTAGAGAATGTACAAAGATAAGTAGCCCATTAGGGCAATAGGCATATATACAATCTGGGAGAAAAAGCCTCCTAAAGAGGGAAGAAAGTGCCCCGGTGGTCCTGGTGTGTTCACACACATCACTACCTAAATATATCAACAAATCCCCCCTAGGAGTGATGCGGTGAACAAGGAGCTAGCACTCATGTATAAGGAAGTGCCAAGCTATGTGGAAATCACTCCACAAAAGGAAGTAAGCCCAAAGCTTTGCGGAAAGCTTCCAACTTCTCCCTACGCAGAGCCTTCGTGAAAAGGTCTGCAATGTTCTCCTGCATGGGCACGTATGCTAAGCTGATCTCCACAACAGAGAACCTCTCCTTGACATAGTGATAATGCACCTCAATGTGCTTAGTGCGTGCATGGAACACAGGGTTCCTTGCAACTGCCAATGCCTATGACTGTCAGTGAAGATGGTGGTGGCAGAAGACTGACCAACACCCAAATCACCCATACGGTTTTTGAGCCACACACACTCAACAGTCAATGTGAAAGCTGCCCTATACTCAGCCTCACAACTGGAAGTGGCCACAGTAGGTTGCTTCTTGCTCAACCAAGATATACATGATCTACCAAGCATGAAGCAAAATCCACTAGTGGACACACGAGTGTCATAGCAACCATCCCAATCAGAGTCAGAAAAAGCATGCAAATCTGGCGGTAGTGATCCGCCCTTGGGATAAAACAACCCAAGTAGTCGAGTAACACTTAAGTAGCGAAAGATGCGCTTAACCACTTGCCAATGCTTGATACCTGGGTAATGCATAAACTACTCATTTGTGAGACAGCAAACTGAATATCTGGCCAAGTAATGCATAAGTAAATGAGGCATCCAACAGCCTGCTGATAGAGGACAACATCAAATGCATCTCCATCATCATGAAGACTCAATCATAAATCTGTCTCCATAGGAGTGGCAATAGGCTTACAGTCTTGAAGGCCAAAACACTGCAATAATGTGTCAATATATTTGACACAAAGTCATTCCACCATCAACATGCATAAAATGAATGCCCAAATAATGATGCAAATGACCCAATTTAGACATCTCAAATGAGGCATGCAAATCAGCCTTAAAATCAGCAATATGCCTCTCATGAGGACCAGTGAGCAACATGTCATCAACATAAACCACAATGATCAGAAGTACATCATTAGCACGCTTAGCATATAAGGTGCTTTCAGTTGGACTGTTCTCAAAACCATGTGCAATCAGATAGGCATGTATCTTTTCATACCAAGCACGTGGTGCTTTCTTTAAACCATATAATGCGTTCTTTAACCTACACACCTCGTTTTCATGCCCTTTTTGCACAAAGCCACGGGGCTGAGAAACATACACTTCTTCATGCAAGTCACCATTCAGAAATGTTGTTTTAATGTCCAACTGATATACATTCCAACCATGATGAGCTGCAAGTGCACATATGCTATGAACAGTAGTCATTAGGCAAGTGGGAGCAAAGGTTTCATCAAAATCAATGCCTCTTTCTTGCACATAACCCTTTGCAACAAGCCTAGCCTTATACCTGTCAATTGTACCATCATGTTTATGCTTCAGCTTGTATACCCACTTAGTGCCAATGGCCTTCTTGCCATGAGGCAAGTCACATAAAGACCAAGTACCATTCTTCATTATAGCATCATATTCAGATTGCACAGCAACCATCCAATTTTTTGAATTTTGTGCCTCATCAAATGAAACAGGCTCATTGTCATCAAAGAGACTAGATGCAGCCATAGCATAGCAATCTGATGCAAAGGAGGCTCAATATCATCTCTCTCATCAACTAGTGTATCATGTAAATCTGTATCAGAAATGGAATTATCTGCATCATCACATGAAACCTACGAAGGCTAAGAAGTTGCCTCATTGGGACCAACACTAGATTGTCCACCAGTAAAAAGAGGCAGCAAAGTATCATACACGTCTTTGGAGCTAACAGATGTCTCCTTAGTACATGAAAGCAATGGCTGAATAGCATCTTCCACAAACAAACATCACGACTAAACAGAATGCATTTAATCTATGGATGATATAGACGATAGCCTTTACTTTCAGAACTATACCCAACAAAAATACATTTTACTGCTTTATCATCCAATTTTCTGCGATGTTGTTCAGGCAGTAATGCATATGCCAAACAACAAAAAACACGCAGATGAGGAACAGATGGCTTGTGATCATGGCAAGCCTCATATTGAGTGATAGACTGCATCGCTTTAGTGGGACACCTGTTAAGTACATATGTTGCACACATGAAAGCCTCAAGCCAAAAACTATGTGGTAAAGCCTGACTCTTGACCATACACCTCGCCATCTCCATGAGTGACATGTTCTTTCATTCAGCAACTCCATTCTGTTGAGGTGTATACGGCACTATACACTGGTGTTTTATCCCAGGTTGAGCCAAAAATGCATTAAAATCAGAAGACATATATTCCTCCCTCGATCAAAACGGAGGGTGCCCATTTTACATGCTGACAAATTTTTAGCCAAAACCAAAAACTGTTTGAAGCACATGAACACTTCGGACTTTGCCTTCAATGGATATACCCATGCATGCCTAGAAAAATCATCAATGAAAGTCAAGAAGTAAAGATAATTTCCAAAAGAAGGTGTCTGCATAGGACCACAGACATCACTATGTACAAGCTGCAATTTCTGAGTAGGCCGAACTGAACCATCTTTTGGAAACGAGGAACGCTGCATTTTGCCCAAAATACAGCCTTCACAAACCTGTTTCTAGGTGCCTCAAGTTTGGGCAAAGAGGACACCATTTCAGATTTCTGCAGGTGTAGCAAACTAGCATTTGCAGATTTTTGCTTACTAATTGAAGAGCTCCATTTTCCTTTGCCCTTCTAACTAGCCAAGAAAGCTTGATCTGCAACACGCATAATGGACCTGTTCTGCCTAGATTGATCTTCCAGCAACAGAACAAAGACTAACTCCTCAAATGACAAGGCATTTGGATGGCCTTTCATCATTAACCGAAGAGTAGAAGCAAAACTCTGATATGAATCAAGAGGACCATTTAGAAGGGTCTGCACAAGTGAGCTATCTGGTATAACCTCATCAACAAAAATCAAATGTTCCTTCAAGTCTTTGATCTTTGTTAGAAAACTGTCCATAGAATCACCTTCATTCATGTGCTCACTCTCCAACTATTTTCAGAGCTAAGCAACACAAGCCTCATTCCTAGCTTGGTACAATGTGGTAAGTGTATCCCAAGCATCCTTAGCTGTTCTACAAGAGTGAATGTGAGAAATAATGGCACGTTTGACAGACAAAGCTATCAAAATTGACTATATCTCAAAAAGTTGAACAGAACTACCCAGGCAAATTCTGCTAGACCTGTAGTAGACTTCAAGACGCTTATCCTGGCGAACAGAAACTGGTATATACGTTTGGCACAGAAAGATGAATTAGCATGCACAAACGCTGCAATAGTGCGTTCCGAGGCCGAAACGAGCTTAGATCGCGATTTTGGCACCACAGAACGAAGCAATTTTGATCTCGAAAACACGTTGAGTATGCTCACCAAAATTTGTGTGATTCTGAGATTGCAACCAGAGGAGTGTCGACGGCGCCCTAGATGAAAACAACACAAGGAAGAAGAAGAAGCCTGGAGCACAACACAATACTGAATGTATTACTAGAGAATGTACAAAGATAAGTAGCCCATTAGGGCAATGGGCTTATATACAAGAAAGGGGAAAAAAACCTCCTAAAGAGGGAAAAAAGTGTCCCAGTGGTCCTAGTGTGTTCACATACATCACTACCTAAATATATCAACATTTCCTTGTATCCATTGATGAGATATTTTCCATGTAGCTTGAATTAATAGAATCCTCTTGATCATTGTTGATGAAGCCCTTCACTTCTTCACCTTGTTGTGGTGCCTTGGTGCTCTACTTAGCATATGTCCATATCATTGCTTTGAAGATGGTTTTGTGTTACATATGCATGAAAGAGTACAACAAATAGCATTGACGTAAAGCTTATAGGGAAGGTCCTATCATGATAGTCATCCATGATGGTGTCTACTCCCTTTACATAGAGCCAGTGTACTCCCTTTACATAGAGCCAGTGTGATGTGCATGCGTAAGTACAAAGTGAAGTGAAACATATAAGATATATATATGTAAAATCCTGGAACAATGAGGATAAAATAATAATGGCATTAATGAGGCTTTACTCTTGAAAAGGAAGAATTTCCCCTCTATGTCACTCTGGCAACCCGGTAATCTCTCCACTTTTCTTTAGCAAGCGTGTTGCTTTTCGTAATAAAAGATGTGAATAGCGTGAAAAGATGTGAAGTCATTTTTATCGCAAAAGATAGTAATAGTGATGTGCTCACTAATACATTAATACATATGGTGCATGGCATAAGAGAAACGATCATCAATTTGGAAGGACACTTGCCTCTGTATCAAGCTTCCTAAATTTCCGCTTCTTCCTCGGCACTCGTTTCCGTCCTCTGAACATAGTAGTTCTATTGCATCATGAGATATTAGTGATCTTTTATGAGAGGAATATATAAAGAGGAAAAACACCAATAAAATAGATGAAAATATGCCATAGAAAACATGCAAAATAAGAAAATTGGTTGATGGGAAATGAAATTAGTGCTTACAAGCACTTTTATTGTAAAGATGTGATAAGGGAGGGATTAAAAATGAAATATATGTTAATGATGAAGATAACAAAAACATACCTCTAAAGGAAAAATAGTTAACCTATGCTCTAATACCATGTTGAAATAACAAAACACTACTCCTAATCTAGTAGCAACCACACAAAAAAACAAGCTATGGAGGAAGAAAGGAAATGTATGAACACATAATGAAATGAATTAATGTAGAAATGAACTACATACAATGATCTATGATAATGGAGACTCCATGAGCAAAGTGAGGGTACTCTTGCCAAGAGCTTGAGTCGATTGTTTGTGAGAAGTGAAGTGAGGCCCTCCTTATATGGAGTTGAGGGTAAGTCTCCCTAAGAGTGGGATAAATGAGCTTGCATAAGAATGAAAGTGAGTTTGGACAAAAGGGTGGAGCATGAAACTCTCAACACTAATAAGAAACATATTGCTAAATTCAAGGTTGATATGCATGCCTCCTTTGACATGTCATATTTGGGGTATTTGCATCATTATTTGGGCATTCAATTTATGCAAGTCGATGGGGGAATATCTTTGTGTAAAACAGAATACATTGACACATTATTGCTACATTTTTGCCTTGAAGATTGCAAATGTATTGCCAGTCCCATGGAGATAGGTTTATGGTTGAGTCTTCTTTTTGTTGGAGGTTCTTTTGATGTTGTTCTCTGTCAACAAGCTGTTGGATGCTCAATTTGCTTAACCATAACATGACCTAGTATTTAGTTTGTTGGCTCATAGATGAATATTTATATGCATTGCCAAGGTCTCAAGCATTTGCAGATGGTTAATTGCATACCTTTTGGCTAATTTGGGTATTGGTTAGTATTCTAACACCATCATCTTTAATGACAATCATATTACATTGGAAGTTGCGAGGAATCCTATGCTCCATGCTTACCCAAAGCAAATTGAGGTGCACTATCATTATCTTAGGGAGAGAATCTCTAAGGGAGAGATCAGTTTGGTTTATCTGCCCACACAAGATAATGTTGCAACACATTTACAAAAAGGATCTACCTAGGAAGAAGTTTGAATCTTATCGGAAAGCTTTGGGCTTACGTATTTTTGTGGATTGATTTCTTTCCACATTGCTTGGAACTTCATTGTATAGGAGTGTGAGCTCCTTGTTCACTACGTCACTCCCAAGGGGGATTCATTGATATAATTTGGTAGTGATGTGTGTGAACACACTTAGGAATGTGGGGGTAGTGAGGTACCCCCTTGCATATATGCATATAACCCTCATGGGTCACTTATCTTTGTACATTCACTTGTTAATACATTCAGTATTGTGTTATTCTCCAAGATTCTTCTTCTTCCTTGTGATTCTCCAAGATTTTTCTTCTTCCTTGTGCTATTTGTGCACTTCCACCCATGACTTGAACTCCAACATAGGCAATGGTGCAGATGTAAGTGAGCTTCATTTTCTTCATTTTCCCCATTTTCTTCATTTGCTCACTTCTACTCACTCTCTATTGCTCTTTCACACACAAATCATGGGTCTTACTATCTTACGCACACAAAGCTTCATATCTATGCAAGCCTTCCAAGTAAGTTGCATTTTTTGTTTCATCTATTATATTTGTTAGTTATGTATTTTATTTAGAAAATATCAATAAACATAGAACAAATTAACAAATGCATGTACATATGCACATGTACACACATGTACACACATATATACATGCATACACATGTACATACACACTCATACACACATACGCACACACATCCATACACACATATACATATATATATACACATACATACACACACATATAGATGTACGTACATACACACATATACACACTCGTACACATACATTCAAGTAGAATGGTTTTATATAGGTGGATTATTTCTTTGCATGTGGCTTTCATTATGGATTTTTGGCCTTATCCGATTTTTAGCGAGTGGAAAAAAGTTTCGTAGTCTTATTTTAGTCAAAGTGGCTTTCATTATGGCCTACATGCCTTATTTGAATATAAGCATGCATGCCTTATTTGAATATAAGCATGCATGCCTTACTGTAAATTTTTTTTAATTCCATATTAAGGGGAAATGTTGTAGAAATTGTTTTCACTATATGACATTATATATGGTATTATATAGATAAATACATGCATACATATATACTTACATACATACTTGATGACATCCATACATAAATACACATACATACATACATACATACATATATACTTACTTACATATATAGTTACATACATACATACATACATACATACATACATACATACATACATACACACATACATACATACATACATACATACACACACACATACATACATACATACATACATACACACGCACACACATACATACATACATACATACATACATACATATGCTCTACTACCTCACTATCAAGAATGAGGTTGACAAATTCACCTAGTAACTTCTTATGCCGACTAACATGAAATACTAGATGGATCGGGATACTCTCTAGAAGTTGGAGCTTGTAAGCCATATTTCCTATTTTCTTTAGAATTGGGAATGGTCCACAATACCTAGATTATAGTTTGGACAAGGTCCCATTTTCATGGTTTCAGACTTAAGGGGAACTCTAAGATAGACTTGCTATACTACCTCAAAGTTGATTTCTCTCCTTTGAGGGTCAGTATAGGCTCTAGCTATGTCCTGAGCTCTCCTAATGGTATCCTTAGCAAGCCTAAGAATATTGTTGATCTCATCCAAGGAGCCCTTTACAACTTGTTCTTTCTTATGTGGCAATCCTATTGCATAAGTAGCTCTTGGTTGAAACCACTACATAAGCATATATGGACTATGCCCAGTGGAAGCATGCTTGGAGCTATTATATGCAAACTCTATTATAAGTAAGTACTCTTCCCAATTAGTTTTCCTTTCATTTACATATGGTCAAGCATATCTTATGGGATTTGGTTTACTTCATCTTTGTGCTTCATAAAATATAAGATAGTCCATCTACTAAAATCATCAATGAAAGATACATAATACCTTGATCCAAAAATTGAGGGATCCTTACTTGGTCCCCATACATCTGTATGGACAAGCTCCAATTAATCCTCATGCATGTAGCTTTTCTTGGAGAAGGATAGCCCATGAGATTTTCCAAACTGACAAGCACCACATTTATAAATCATGTGTTGCTTGGATACGTTAGGTATCCCAAGCACACATTGATCTCTACATATTTTCTTTAAGGTTCTCTCACCAATATGCCCTTATCTCTTATGCCAAATTTCAAGCTCTGACAATGTTTGATCTTTGTAGCTATAAAGTGCAATATTCTTTGTATCTTCAAGTTCAAATCTAAATAATCTACCTGTCTTTTCTCCCTTGGCAATTCTCTTGAATTCATGTTGGGGATCCTCCACAAATGCTCCATATTTGTTGAACCTAACCTGCAAACCTTTTTCCACAATCTTCCCAACACTCATAAAATTCTTGGTGATTGTAGGTACATATAGAACCGTGCTCAACAGATTTCTATTTCCATTAGAGGTTTTAACATTTCCTACCTTGACCACTGAATGCTTGGTGTCATCACTTGTTTTTACTTTGTTGAAGAAGCACTCACGAATTTGGCATCCAGACAAAAAAAAGAAGGGGACGTAGAAAAGACAAGAGAAGCAGAATTAAAGAAGCATGACCAAACTGTACAGCGTGCAGAATCAAAAAACCGAATCAAGAATTGTAAATATGAGAACAGGACGTGTAACAGAGTAGTGAACAGGGGAGTGCGCATAACGCACATAAAACAGGATCGTGGAGCATACCGAAAGTGAAAGGCGCGGAAGAGCGTGGAAGAATGAAGACTATATGTATATCAATCAAGAATCGAGCGAAAGAGGGGAGAGATGAAATATAGCAGATGCGCAGAGACGCAGAGATACAGATATACAGATAGAGAGAGAGAAAGAAGACGTCAGAGATCGCGTATGTAGTATAGAAGGCGCCATAGATCGCGTATGTAAAGATGAATAACAGAAACCTGAAATGTCAGGTATTCATCTGAGAGAGATGGTAATAAGAAACTACTCAGTGTAGGAGAGTTTCTATAGCTTGAGTAAGAAGAGGCCAAGCTTGTTTGTACACATCTTCTCTAATAGAAAACACATGTTCATGTGGAAGCTCTGCGTGCATTCTTCCTATGAGTAGAAGTTTGAATATTCTATGTTACGGTTAAAGTTAGTTAACAGTTATAGTTTCACCGTATACGTACTTTTGGTCACTTACGGTTTACTCAATAAACGTGTTTTTCGGGAAGAACCATGAATTATATCTCGCAGAATAATATAGAGTTTTGTATGAGACATAGCTTATCTTGTAGCTAGAAGTCTCTACTTTATACGGATCAAAGTTTCTGGTGAAATGGATATGTACAAACAGTACAAAGTCGGACCGAAAATAGCACTCTGAACTGATGAAGTTTTTCTCTAAACTTCAGGAAGAGTTCTGTCAGTAAGGGAAGTTCACTCATCACTTCCTTATTTCACGTATAGACATTTAAAACAATTACGAACAGAATTGAAGATCATTCTGGTAAGATTCCGATAAATTTCGGTGACAGTCTAGTGACAGTCCGGTGAAGTTCCAGTGGAATTCCAAGAGAATTCAAAGCACAGTCTAATAGAGTTTGAGTGGCAGAAGCCCTGTTAAGCTACTGTTGATTATAGAGGTGTTATAACATCACTGTAGTTTAACACTAATTTGGTGGCGCAGCGAATTTCCGCAGGCTTGATAAGGTTCGAGTCTTTGTTGCGGCAGACGGGTGGTCCCAGAAGCTTACTACTATCAGAGGTATAAAAGCGGTACTACCGAAGACGTCGACCACCCCAACAAGTGGTATTAGAGCAGGTTAATCACCACAACAAGTGATATCAGAGCCGTAAAATCTAACAAGAGGTGTCAGAGTAAAGAAAGAAAACAAGAAGATCATGGCAGAACATGTCTCTATTGACAAGCTGGACAGATATAATTATCCCGCATGGGTAATGCGCATGGAAGCCTTACTTATGAGTAAGGACTTGATGATGTATGTGACCAGAGAAGAAAAGAAGCCGACTTTTGAAGTCAACAGACAACCAAAGGAAGAAGAATTGGAAGCCTTGAAGCTGTGGCAGAAGAAAGATGCAACGGCAAGAGCATACATTTATAGTACTGTTACAGATTATCTACTACCGCATATTAGAGGCCTGGAAACAGCGGAGAACATATGGAGTGCATTGGAGGACCATTTCCAAAATACTACGAAAGCGAGGAAGGCTAGCTTATGGTCCGAATTCACATCGTTCAAAAAGAAGTCGAATCAAAGCATTAGTGACTATGTTACTAAAATGAAGGATCTAGCAGACAGTCTTGGATCCATAAATGAAGATATCGAAGACCATAGATTGATAGTGCAAGTGCTCACAGGTTTGAGAGGAGATGAAAGGTGGAAACCTTTTGTACTTTCAACTGAACTCTCTTTAAATCATTTTGTTCTAGAATTAAATCAGTTGCTAGGATTGATGCTCACATATGAGCAAGACCTGAAAGGAGATGGAGATAAAGGACAAAGCTCTACAATGTAAAGGTAAGTCAAAAGATGAAGAAGAGTCGAGTTCTCAGGTTTATTATGCTAGAGGCAAAGGCACCGGCAGAGGAAGACCAAGAGGCTTTGGAAGAGGAAGAAGCAGTCAGAATATCAACAAGAAAGCTTGCTGGATTTGTGGACAAGTAATCATCTGGCTTATGACTGTTGGCATAATCAACAAGGTTCAAATCAAAATCAGAATAGTAATAGCAGAGGCAGAAGCGGAAGATATCAAAGAGGTAGACAAAACCAAAGAGGAGGCTATGGCAGAGGTGGAACAAGAAGTTGGGGACAAAATCAATCCTACAACACCACCTACAACAACTACGCAAATGACACTCAGAATGAAAGTCATATGTCATTGATGATGAACTCAATCAGCACATCAGATAACCAAGACCTAAAGGTATTTTACATTGACTCCGGATGTTCTAATCATTTGTCAGGAAATATAGAATTGATGTCAGAACTGGAAAAAGGTAGTTCATTCAATTGGAAAAGTGAAATGTAAGAGTGGAGCAGATTTGCTAACCAATGTTTTATATGTTCCGATAATACCTAAAAATTTGATTAGCGTGGGACAGATAGTTGAGAAAGGTTTTCAGGTCAGATTTACAAATGAAGGCGTATTTGTAGAAGATCCCGAGAACGGATACAATCAGATTGTCTCTGGTAAGAAAGAAGGCAGACTCTTTACTTTAAGAGTACAAGGGAACATTGGCCAAGCATTGCTCACACATAATGAAAAGGTGATTACAGAACTTGATCTCTGGCATAAGAGATTAGGTCATTTTAATGAAAAAGGAATTAAAGCTATGATTGCAAATCAGTCTGTATTGGGTTTACCGAATGTACAGAATCAACATATGATTCACAAATGCGAAGCATGTCAGATGGGAAAAGCCCACAGATTACCTTTCCAGAAGAAAGGATTCAAACATGATGGAGTACTTGAACTCATACATACAGATGTATGGGGTCCAACAAAAGAAGGATCGATCAGCAGTTCAAGGTACTATGTTTTATTCATTGATGATGCTACAAGATGGATAACGTTATATGTCTTAAAAGAAAAATCAGAAGTATTTGAAGCCTTCAAGCATTTTCATGCATACGCTGAAAGACTCACAGGATGAAAGCTTAAGAGACTGAGGTCTGATGGAGGGGGAGAATACTTCTCCCGAGAGTTCAATGATTATCTTTGGAATGCAGGTATCAAAAGAGAAATAACTTGCAGGTATACACCGCAACAAAACGGAGTAGCAGAAAGAAGGAACCGAACTCTAGTTGAGTTTGCACGAGCCATGTTAAACGAGAAGGGTTGTCTAAATTATCTTTGGGCTGAAGCCGTAAACACAACGACATACTTGGTAAACAGATTACCATGTACAGCTTTAAATGGAATGACCCCTTATGAAGCTTGGTGGGGAAAGAAGCCAACACTTGATCACTGCAAAGTGTTTGGATCGGTCGCTTATGCTTATGTACCGTCTCAACTCATACATAAGCTTGAACCGAAAGCAGAAAAATATGTGTTCGTCGGATACTATGAAAGACAGATGGGTTACAGGTTATGGAGCCCTCTAACTAAGCAATTTATTGTTTCAAGAGATGTTACATTTGATGAACAGAAAAGCTGGTATACAGATCAAGTTCAAACAACTGAAGAATTTGAAGAAGAGGTAAGAAGAAAAGAGAAAGGGAAATCAATTGTGCAGGTAAATAGAGATGAAGATCATATGCAGGCGAGTACGTCCAGGATCGGAACAGGTATGAGAAACGAAGATGAGGAAGTGTATTCAGACACTTATGAAGAAGGTCAAGTAGGATTAGAAGATAACCCGAAAGGTACTCGTATGATACTTCATACATAACTCAAAAAGACTATGCATATATGGTCAAAGATGATGAAGAACCTCATAGCTATGCTGAAGCTAAAGGAAAGAAGCAATGGGAAGAAGCAATGGAAGAAGAGTTTATAGCACTGGAGGAGAACAAGACTTGGGAGCTTATTCCTAAACCAAATGGTAAGAAAGTAATCGGAAATAAATGGGTGTTCAAAGTTAAGAAACTTGCAGATGGAAGGATAGCCAGATATAAGGCTAGACTGGTAGTTAAAGGCTATGCTCAGACGCATGGCATAGATTACGACGAAACGTTTAGTCCGGTGGCAAAGATGTCAACCATAAGGACAGTAATTGCTATAGTAGCATCAAAAGGATGGAAGCTAAGTCAGCTAGACATCAAGAATGCATTTCTGAACGGATATATATCAGATGAAGTTTACATGGAGCAGCCTGAAGGGTTTGTAAGCTCTAGATACCCAAAATTTGTGTGCAGGTTAAGAAAAGCACTTTATGGACTAAAGCAAGCTCCAAGAGCTTGGAACTACAGACTCGTGAAGTATCTAAACGAACTTGGATACCAAAGTTCAAAGGCAGATGCAAGTCTACTCATTAAAAGAACAGACGAAGGAATGATATACATTTGCATTTATGTAGACGACATAATAATTACAGGTACCTCAGATACAGGAATCACAGAGGTGAAGAAACTGCTTGAAAAGGAGTTTAAGATCAGTGACCTAGGAAAGTTGTCCTACTTTCTTGGAATGGAAGTCACTTATACAGACCACGGCGTATATGTATCACAAGAAAGGTATCTTCTGAATATATTGAAGAAATTTGATATGCATAATTGCAGAGAAGCTTCAACACCGCTTGAATCCAATCACAAACTCAGTAAATATGATGGCGCAGATTACAAAGATATGACAAAGTATCAGTCGTTAGTAGGTAGTTTGATTTATTCTACACTAACAAGACCTGACTTGAGTTATGTAGTGGGAGTTTTATCACAGTTTATGCATTGTCCGAAAGACCCACATTGGATTGCAGGTCAAAGAGTTCTCATATATATAAAGAGAACTATTAAGGAAGGATTATACTATCCTTATACGTCAGATATAAATTTGAGAGCCTACAGTGACTCAGACTGGGCAGGTAACCAGGATGACAGAAGATCGACACATGGGTATATGATATACCTAGGAGATAAGCTAGTAAACTGGTGCTCGAAGAAACAGCACACAGTGGCTTTATCATCAACAGAAGCTGAATACAAAGGACTGGTAGAAGCAGCTAAAGAAGTAATATGGATGCAGACCTTGCTCAAAAGCTTGGACATTGATCAAGGTATACCAATTATACATGGAGACAATATGAGCTCTCTATATCTTGCAGCGAATCCGGTGTTTCACGCAAGAACAAAACACATAGAGATTCAGTATCATTTCCTGAGGGAAAAGGTAATGGAGAAGGAGTTAGAAATTGTATACACTCCGACAAAAGATCAGATTGTAGATATGTTGACGAAGAGTTTGGATGGAACAAAGATAAACAGATTCAAAGAAAAGACAGGTATAAAAGAAAGAAAGATATATGAAGACCGGAAGATGCAAATTAGTGATTGAGGGGGAGCTGTTGAAGAAGCACTCACGAATTTGGCATCCAGACAAAAAAAAGAAGGGGAAGTAGAAAAGACAAGAGAAGCAGAATTAAAGAAGCACGACCAAACTGTACAGCATGTAGAATCAGAAAACCGAATCAAGAATTGTAAATATGAGAACAGGACGTGTAACAGAGTAGTGAATAGGGGAGTGCGCATAACGCACATAAAGAAGGATCGTGGAGCATACCGAAAGTGAAAGGCGCGGAAGAGCGTGGAAGAATGAAGACTATATATATATCAATCAAGAATCGAGCGAAAGAGGGGAGAGATGAAATATAGCAGATGCGCAGAGACGCAGAGATACAGATATACAGATAGAGAGAGAGAAAGAAGATGCCAGAGATCGCGTATGTAGTATAGAAGACGCCATAGATCGCGTATGTAAAGATGAATAACAGAAACCTGAAATGTCAGGTATTCATCTGAGAGAGATGGTAATAAGAAACTACTCAGTGTAGGAGAGTTTCTATAGCTTGAGTAAGAAGAGGCCAAGCTTGTTTGTACACATCTTCTCTAATAGAAAACACATGTTCATGTGGAAGCTCTGCGTGCATTCTTCCTATGAGTAGAAGTTTGAATATTCTATGTTACGGTTAAAGTTAGTTAATAGTTACAGTTTCACCGTATACGTACTTTTGGTCACTTACGGTTTACTCAATAAACGTGTTTTTCGGGAAGAACCATGAATTATATCTCGCAGAATAATATAGAGTTTTGTATGAGACATAGCTTATCTTGTAACTAGAAGTCTCTACTTTATACGGATCAAAGTTTTCGATGAAATGGATATGTACAAACAGTACAAAGTCGGACCGAAAATAGCACTCTGAACTGATGAAGTTTTTCTCTAAACTTCAGGAAGAGTTATTTCAGTAAGGGAAGTTCACTCATCACTTCCTTATTTCACGTATAGACATTTAAAACAATTACGAACAGAATTGAAGATCATTCCGGTAAATTTCGGTGACAGTCTAGTGACAGTCGGGTGAAGTTCCGGTGGAATTCCAAGAGAATTTAAAGCACAATCTAATAGAGTTTGAGTGGCAGAAGCCCTGTTAAGCTACTGTTGATTATAGAGGTGTTCTAACATCACTGTAGTTTAACACTAATTCGGTGGCGCAGCGAATTTCCGTAGGCTTGATAAGGTTCGAGTCTTTGCTGCGACAGACGGGTGGTACCGGAAGCTTACTACTATCAAAGGTATAAAAGCGGTACTACCGAAGACGTTGACCACCCCAACATACTTGATGCTTTCCCTTTGGTTCCTCAAGGTCAGAGAGAAGAGCTACATTGCCTGTCACATGGTTTGAACATCCTGAGTCAATGTAGAAGAGATGGTCATCATTCGTACCTTGCTTTGAAGTCATATTCATAATAAGAAGGGAATCCTCTTGTTCCTCTGTATAATTGTTGTAGTCTTTCCTTGATTTGTAGCCTCCTTGGTAGTTGTTATTGTAATTGTTGTTGTAGTTGTTATTGTAGCCTTGATGATGGTTGAATCTTCCTCTTGATTGTGTGTAGCCACCTCTTTGGAAATCTCTACCTCTCTGATTCTTGAAGTTCCTTTAACACTCATCTGTAGTGTGATTTGGTAAACCACAAATATTATATGGGGAAGAGTTGAAAAGTCTCTCCCTACCTAGCTTACCTCCTCTACCCCTACCTCTTGAGTTTCTACCTCTCCCTGCATAGTTAGCTTGAGAGGTTGTACCTTCATCCTCAATCTTTTTGCTTTTCACTTTCTCTTTAGACTTGCCTTTATCTATGTATAGAGCAGAAGAGTTATTACCTCTTGATGAATCTCCATTTTTGTTGAGCTTAGCTTCATGGATGAAGAGTTGTCCCATGAGTGTGGTAAGATCTGGAATCTGCATGTCCATGTAAAAGTCCATAGCAGTTGTGAAGCTCTCCCATTTTTCATCTACCTTGATACCATTGATTACTTGTCTCACCATTTATTCCTCTTCAATCTCCTCTCATATGCTTGATAACTGGTCAGCCACATCCTTGACTTTGATCACATACTCTGAGATGCCTTTCTTGGGTTGCTTTCTTTGAGTGGTAAACTCAATCCACAATTGGTTCTTCCTAGCCCTTATGTTGGAAGAAAAATATGATGACAATGTATCCCAAGTCTCTTGGGATGTCTTATAGTTCCTAATGTGTGGAAGAAGAAAGTCAGAGATAGAGTTAAGTAACTATGACCTTGCTAATGCATCTTTGGCACACCATGAATTGAGTCTTTCATGCTCCTCTCTTGTAGCTTGTCCTTTGCATCTGAAAATGGGCATCTCCTCATCTCTTGAGATGTATCCATAGAGACTCCTTCCTCGCAAGTATGTCTTCATCCTCAAGGACCATGCTTGGTAGTTGTTCTTGTCCAATTTATCAATGAAAGAAGGAAAACCATCTCCCATTTTACCTTAGTTTGCTCTAATACCACTGTTGGGAAAGATGGATGGACACTCCAAGAAATGAGTTGGTACTGCTAATCCCTGCTCTATACCAGTCCTCTTTCACTTAAGAGTTGAGTTGTAGGCCCTTTTAGCTTTCCAATGACACTAAATAAGTGCCTATGTACTTTGGAGATGATCCATGTAATGATTGATTCAAAACAGATAACTTGACAATTCACAAATCATCAAAAACCT
The DNA here is from genome assembly GCA_020310875.1 of Ceratopteris richardii. Taxonomy (NCBI): domain Eukaryota; kingdom Viridiplantae; phylum Streptophyta; class Polypodiopsida; order Polypodiales; family Pteridaceae; genus Ceratopteris; species Ceratopteris richardii. Next base: position 112,176,872 of record CM035428.1, read on the forward strand.
TTTATTTTGGTTCACACACCTGCTGCTTGTTAAGCTTAGTGCTCCCAGCACATTAGAAATTAGAAAAATTCCTTTTGGAAATATCAAGTTAACTTAATGAGCTAATGATTACAAGGGGTATCACTTAAAATGATTGACTATACAAAGAGCAATCAATTTAGCAAGTGAAGCATTACCCCCAATTTTTTAGGACCTGTGTAGAGAATGACCAGTGACCACTTCGAGCCTCTTTTCTCCCAGTTCACTGAATGGAATGTCTTCAAAATTTTTCAGCATGTATTAGACTTAGAGCTGATTCCAACAAACCATAGAACATTGAAAATGGTGGAGTAATGACTGAGATATGAGCAAGATAAGAACACTCTTCTGAGTGACCATGACAGAGAGATCAACGAATATAAGCAATTATCTATTGTATTATATGACAATGTTGTACATGATTATTGGCATGATAAACAATGCCCAATGATATTGAGAAGTGTAGGCTATGAGGTGAGCCACACACTCTCTACAATGTGATCAACTAAGGCACAAGAATGACAAGCTTATCCCGTGAGTTTTTACAATCATTTTTATAGATGCTTTGATCAAATTTGAATTTGAATTCAAATTTGGCTCTCACTAAAAGGTGATCCATTAATCCAGGAGATATTCTCTCTAAATGAAGTCGTAGCTTTTCATTCTATCTAACTCCACGAGTTTTGTGAATTTACAAGATTCTTCCAAGTTAATTGACTTTTACAAAGGGTTAAAGATAGAAATCCATAGGCAATGGTTCTCATGGGTCTTCAATCATTTGCACATAAAGACTTCTCATGCCTAGACAAGTGTGTAGCCTTGGCACTTGCACCAATAGTAGGCTCTTTGATGTATGAAAAATAGAGAAGGAATCCCACATTGAATGTAGTGAAGCTCTATTAAGCCTAGAAAATGTGCACCAAGGCAACACCCTCTCCCTCTTCCTTTCTCGTGCATCTACATTGGGGGAGGGGGTAGAGGGAGGAGGAGAGAAAGCAAGAATCTCTTCCTCTTACATGGGGGGGGGGGGCAAGAGGGAGATGTTGTGGCTGTCTCTCTGCCTCTCTCGGTCTCTCTCCATCAAGGCATCATTGGAATGTCCTTCCTTAGGCACATGGATAAAAAAAAATGATCATACACAAATTTTTGCAAAAATGAAGCCAAAGAAGGAGTCTATGAAGGTAATTGGTTCTAGATGGATTTATAAGATCAAGAGAAATTTAGATGGATCAATAAGCAGGTACAATGCTAGACTTGTGGCTAAGGGTTTTGCACAAACCCAAGGAGTTGATTATGAAGAAACCTTCTCAGTTGTAGCCAAAATGCCAACCATCAGGGTATTGGTAAGTGTGGCTGCATCAAAGAATTGGAACATGTACCCATTGGATGTAAAAAATGTTTTTCTTAATGGCTAGATTTTAGAGGAGGTTTACATGGCTCAACCTCCTGGCTATGAGGACCCAAACAAGGTAAATCATGTGTGTAAACTGAACAAAGCTCTTTATGGATTGAAGCAGGCACCTAGGGCATGGAACCATAGGTTGACTACATACCTTCAAGATCAAGGATTCATCATGAGTAAAGCAGATACTTCTCTGTTTGTTAAGAGAAGTAATTCAGAGGTGATATACCTATGTGTGTATGTTGATGACATCATACTTATAGGTAATGATGCTAATGGCATCAAGTAGATCAAGAATCAAATGATGTAGAAGTTCAAAATCAATTATCTAGGGTCACTAAAGTATTTTTTTGGACTTGAGTTAGTTTACACAAATTCTGGAATATATATCACTCAAAGAAAGTGTGTGCAGGATATGTTGAAGAAATTTCACTTGGAGGATGCCAAGATAGCAAGCACTCCTATGGAGGTAAACCAAAAATTAAGCGCTCATGAAGGTGATGTGCTTGAAAATATTGCAGGATACCAAAGCATCATGGGAAGCTTAAACTATGCTACATTGACAAGGATTGATATTGCTTATGGAGTAAGTGTCTTAAGTCAGCTTATGCACAAACCTTGAGCACCTCGCTTAGAAGCTGCCAAGAGGATTTTGAAGTACCTTAAGGGCACTCAAAATCAAGGTTTATACTTTCCTTATACTTCAGATTTGGACATCAAGATATACTCAGATGCAAATTGAGCAAGTTGCAAGGATGACAGGAGGAGTACCTCACGTTATCTCTCTTTTGCAGGTGACAAGCCTATTTCATGGTCTTCCAAGAAGCAACCTTCTATTGCTTTATCTTCAACAGAGGCTGAATATAGAGGACTAGCCAATGCTACTCAAGAAGCCATATGGATTATATTGCTATATGCAGATTTGGGATTACATGCTAACTCTCCAATGATTTTTGTAGACAATACAAGTTCTTTACATCTTGCAGCAAATCATATCTATCATGCTAGGACCAAGCATATAGAGTTCCATTATCATTATGTGAGAGAGAAGCTATTGAGCAAGGAAATTCAGTTGGCTTATGTATCAACTAATATGCAATGTGCAGACTTATTGCCCAAAGCACTTGATGGTACTAAACTTTGCAGGTTTAAAGCTATGATTGGATTGCAGGACATTCAAGAGGATTGATGAAGAAGACTAAGCCAAGATGTTTGGCTTGAGGGGGAGCTGTTGGTGCAAGTGCCAAGCCTACACACTTGGCTAGGCATGAGAAGTCTTTATGTGCAAATGATTCAAGACCCATGACAACCATTGCCTATGGATTTTTATCTTTAACCCTTTGTAAAAGTCAATTGACTTGGAAGAATCTTGTAAATCCACAAAACTCGTGGATTTAGATAGAATGAAAATCTATGAATTCATTTAGAGAGAACATATGCTAGATTAATGGATCACCTTTTAGTGAGAGCCAAATTTGAATTCAAATTCAAATTTGATCAAAGCATCTATAAAAATGATTGTAAAAACTCACGGGATAAGCTTGTCATTCTTGTGCCTTAGTTGATCACATTGTAGAGAGTGTGTGGCTCACCTCATAAACTCTTATCTACTCAGTTAGTAGTGAAGTTCATGAACTCCACCCCATGCCTTCATGTTTTTGTAAGGAGATGAAGAAGAGTTAAGGGAGGAGGAGGAGAGGACACAAGAAAAGGAAGCAAGAAGGTAAAGGGAGAAAAAAGAGGGATAGAAATGCTTGGGATCGCTTCTTCCAAACATATCTCCTACCATTTGCTACACACTCTCTTTTATATCCATGAGTTTCTCACCAAATGGACTCCACTCTTTGTCCTTTACTTTCATCCTTCAAAGAGCATCATTATACATGGGATCCGGATGAAGTTGCATTAAGAGAGACAAAGAAGAAGCAAGATGCATGGAAATATCAAAGAGGAGAATAAGAGAGAAGCGGAGGAAGGATTTTCTCTACAAAGAGAATACAAAAAAGCTTTCACACTAAGTTGAGGGGAGAAGAAAGGAAGCTATGAAAGGCAAAAAGAGGACAAGAGAAATAAAAAGATGCAAGTCATTGAAATTCAGTAAGAAGAAGGAGAAAGAGCCCAAGAAGCAAAAAGTTCAAGGAGAAAGGAAAAGAGCATCTTTTCCATCTACCTTAGAAAAGTCAAAATCATTCAGGGAGGTATATTCATTGCCCTCACTTGAGGTATCAATACTTGTCCAAATTCTTTCTTTTTTTCCTCAAACCTCTTCTTTGGGATTTTTGATGCATGCTTATAGCTTCAAACCTGTGAAACTATCTTCTTTGGTGGACTTGGAAAGTGCAATGTCCAAACATAATTTCCAGCTAGTGGTCATCTAGTACTCAGTCAACTTTGGAAGTGCACTGCTCTCTGTTCACTTGAGTGGCTGATTTCAATGACTTCTATCTCATTGGGAATCCATCTCACAACTATCCAATGGTTTAAAGCTAACTACAATCAAAGGAGATTTGACTTTTTTGCAACATGTGCTACTTTTCACTCGAGTGGTTGATTTAAATGGTTTTTAACTTATTGGAAAGATCATCTCGCAACATTTCAATGGTGTAAAGCTTTTAGATATAAAGGGATTTGTCTCTAGAGGAAGTAACTCTAGTTTATTCCTAGAGGAATATTCAAGGTTGATTTTTTTATAGATTGCCTTAGATGAGAGCATCATTATCCTATTAAAGGTACTGGGGAGACCCATTAGTCACTCTGGAGAGCATCATTATCCTATTAAAGGTACTGGGGAGACCCATTACCTGAAGATTCTAGATGAGAAGTTATTATATCTATTTCTAGTAATGGCCTCCAAGTAAATGAGGAAAAGTTAGTTGTTAGCACCAGAGAGACTAGGACTTGAGTGATGACCTTTTCATTTTCGAGTTGGAAGTGATTGAGATAGACCTAACACGTAGAAGCATCAATTTCTTATTTGGTGTTTAATCATGAGGATGATGACATAGCATCATTCAAGAGAACGGATACTTATGGATTATCCAAATCTCAAAAGGAATGTTTCTACATTCAAACTAAGGGGAAGATAAAATATTAGAGCTTGCATCATAGTGCTAATAAGGACTCTTCCAATAGAGCTTTCATGGACGATAGATCAAGGATTCATGAACTAGATGATAGGTTTGCATAGGCATAAGAGTATTTTAAGGACAAAATATTGCTTATGGTTACACTCAAGGTTCGGAACACCTAGAGTGATATGAAGGCAAATCTACTATATTGGTTCAAGATGGTTGAAATCATCTTATTATAGGGCTTTTTATTCTCTTTCACATGGTTTATCATCTCCATAGAATTCCACACTTGTCTTTCACATTATTGCTCCACCAAAGATACATCATGATCTATGGGCTGAGGTCACTTGAATGATGTTATGTGTCATGGGAGTAACAATTTCGAAGCTACGTGCCTATGAGAGATAGGCGGCAATTTAAGAGGAACGGTTTTCCACTTTTATTTTGACTTCCCAAGAGCTTTGTAAAGAGGAAGGATAAGGGGAGATGACACATATAGATGAATGTACATTGTATTGTGCATAGGGGGCAATGGGGGCTACCATTAGAGATACTTTCCTGGATGCCTTCCAAAAGCCATTTTGAGGATGAAATGGAACTAAGGGGAAGGAAATGTTACATTAGCCTAAGAGATGACACTCAGGAGCATGGATGTGTGGCTAATAAGCCACAGCATCAAGAGCCACTCCTTTATTAGTAGTGGATGGGGAAAGCATGAAGGAGATAGTTCTCCAACAACTAAGTTATTCTTATTTATAGAGGTCATGTGGCTATGTGGAGACCCCAACTCATCTCACGTGTGTGAATCTCATGAAAACATCTCGTTTTCAGCTTCATTTCTGCAATACTCTAGCTCCAAAATGACTCTATAGCTCTTCTATATGCAACATATACTCTAGATCTCTCTTAGTCACTCCTCTAAGTGAGCCCAAATACATGAAATTGTGAGGTCCTAAAACTCACTCCCCATCCTACCATAACACAGACCTTTATAAATCTTCCATCTATGGAGCCTCCTCAATTTTCCCCAATGAAAGGCTTTACTTATATTGCAAGACAAGAAAATACAGGTCTGTGATACATATTAGGTTGATGAACCTATTATCCCCTCATAGGGGATCCATTTCCTTTTTAACTTCTCCTTGGATAACAAAAATTAGCTTATCATCCCTTTCATAGGGAATCCCCTATCATCCCTTCATAGAGGATCCATTTCCTTCTTATCTCCTTGGATAACAAAAATTAACCTAGCATCCATTTCCTCTTCATGGCGATCCATTTCCTCTTCAATTATCTCCTTGGATAACCCCCTTATTTAATTAAGGGTTGCATTTTCACTTAAAATAAGAACCATCTAATTTAAAGTGCACCCTTTGATATAAGTTCGAACATAAAAGTTTTTTTTCTTTTGAGGATATCATCAAAGATCTACATGCTGTGTGTTCAAAACATATTAAGCTGATTGACCAATGCAAAAGGTCGATCCCATAGATCCTCATCCGACTCCTACTGAGGTTCTAATGTTCTTGAATTGAAAACATGATCCGCTTGTATCCTCATATTGGTATTAAAGAAGAAGATGGATTCCTACATATGAAAATGTTACACCGGGGCTTTGGTACTTGTTGCTTGAGTGTGATGAAAATGGGGCCATAACTTGCACCAAATCTGATGCGTACTTGATTTTGCCGTTTAAAGCATTATTAGAATCAAAGCACATTTCGTCTATTATCTATGCACATGCTCATGATATGCCATATGCAGCACTTGCATATGGAGGCAGAGTGTCTTGTGATCAAACACAAAAATTGTATCCAGTTTCTCGAAGTGCCTAACAACTGAGCAGTTTTGACTTCAGTGCTCTGCCTTTAATTGGCATATACCTAAGGGTGACTATGTGTCGTTTTTAAGAGCATTCAGCAAATTGTGCATGTTTTCCTCCATGACATTCACATGGAGAGGTACCATCCCAATGAGCTTATGAGCGACATCATCTCTCATCACCTAGAGTGTTTGTTGTGGGTTGCCTATTGGTGGATGTTGCTCGCCCATTGTAGAGATGATGCAAGTGTTCTGATGATTCCAAACCTCCATGGACAGGTCTCTCCGCCAAGAGGAGACAGGGAACTGGCATGCGAACGTCGTTTCCTCCGTTACACGTGCAAATGTTGTCATGCCCAGTTGTACCTTGAGCTTCTCCTCTTTGGAAATGTATAATTACAAGCAGTTTATGACCAATGGACGTCCTTTAGAACTGACAGGACATTTTTTTGGGCTTCAAAGAAATAAACGACGACAACAAAACACGACAAGGAAACAAATGGCTATCTTACTGGATGGCAAATTCAAAGCAAGATGACTAAGAAACATGAGTTCAGCAAGTCCACATTGATATCCTTTTTTAGAAAGCTATATTCACCCATCCTTGAAGAAGGCAAAAAGGTTGACATTAGCTCCACTCATTTAGACAAATATGATCATATTCAGGCTAAATTAGGCCACCTGTGGATTCTTGAAATGTTGCACAAAAGCATCAATACGTGCAAAGGGAAAAGGAGTAACCTGAATTTCACATCTGATTACAATTGTTGGCCATAATGTTGTTCTTCTAACATGCAGGATACAAAATATAGCATGGTACAACAAGCCAGAGTTGGCATATGGTAAAACAAGACAACAACACACCTTGATATTTAGGTGCAATACACGCAAGAAAACCAATTCAATCTTCATTATCACTTTCATCACTGAAGTACCTTGCAACCCTCTTCTTCTTTTCTTCTCTTTTCTCATCTTTGATCCCATCATTCTTGTTCGTTCCAGCATGGTGAAGGTTTGCTTGTGCATTTTGGGTAGCTACAATAGATGCCCAGCTATCATCTTCGAACTGAGCTTCATCTGCAGAATGCCCATCATAATGGCCTTCACGTCCACTGCCTTGAACTCCATATCTCCGCTTCTTTGGAACAGGCCTTTCTCTATTTCCTAAAACATTCCTTGGACACTCGTACGACAAGTGTTCTGCTTCACCACACTCATAACACTTACTTTTATCCTTGTAAATTCTCTTCTTAATGAACTCACGTGCTCTCCCATTGTCAATAGCAATGGAAGCATGAAGCGTCCGCTTGTTCAGAATTTTCCCATTCATGACTTGAACAGCTTTACGTGCATCTTCCTGAGATGTGAATAAAATAAAGGCAACCCCTTTGCTAACCCTTGTTACCTTATCTTTCATCACAGTAACTTTGCCTATTTTGCCAAATTTGCTGAAGATTTGGTAAAGATCACAATTTGTGAGAGAGAAATCAAGATTGCTGACATATACTGTTGACTTGGAAGGAACTAGGCCACCACTCCCTCCAGTCTTGTTCTTTTTACTTGATTTGCCAGATTCCTGTGATGTCAGTTTCTCCCAACGGTCTTCAAAGTCATCTTCCTCACTGCTGCTATACATTACTGAAAAAGCAAATGTTTCCATGAGAAACTGATATGCAAAGGAATTAAAAATGTACAGTTCTCTTCCATAAACACACAGGTTCTGCTAAAAGGACGGAAAATCAAAATTCATTCCTATTTTCAAGCGTTAAGCATTTCTTTCCAGTAAATATGTAGATTGAACAAGAGAAAAGATACATGATGCGAAGAGAAGACCAAAACAAAACATCAGTTCAACTTTTACAGATAGCACCCCTCCATTTCTCATCTCCTTTCTGCACTTTCCTGGCTTACTTGCTGTCGCTCTATCTGTTCTATATTCTGGTAAAATACAAATCCCTGCATATGTTCCAGATTAAAACAAAATCTGATTTCTCTCCTGAATCTGGACCAAGTAGAGAGAATGATTCACACTCAATGACCTCAGACAAATTCGTTTTTGCATGTCATGATCCTTATGAACACAACTGACATGAATTATTTCATCCACAAATGCCCGATCAAATTCTGACTAGCAATCATATGCGACATGGAAGCAGGCCCTGTGTGCCATATGACCATAGTACCTGCCTCCCAGGGTTAAGTTTTATCTTGGAAAAGACTAGGAGCTCCAATCCGACTCTTTTATGAATCTCTCAAAGGATCACGATGTACGTGCCCAGATTTTGCCATCAGATTAGATGAACATAGCCCTCTACATAAAGTTTCACAACAGTAGCATGAAACCCTCACAAATACAGCAATAAACTAGAATTGATATGGATGCTAAAAAGGAGAAAGGGAGAGACTCAGAATACGAATCATGCAAGCAAGTAGGGATATGTTAACAAAACCACCAAGAAGAAGTGAACTATGTGGCTGACATGGAAAACTTAAAAAGCCAACTACTTTTCAGAGGGAGGTAGGTTCAAAGATGAAAGGCAATAGCAGCAACCTAAAATATATAATGTGAAATCTTTCTAAGAGATCCCAAGTTCTAAAGACTCAGGCAAATGCTTTGTATGTGAATAGCCTAAGTACTGTGTTTCTGAGCGCCCACAAAAGGAAATGAATCAGCATCATCAGCATATAATGATAACCAAGAGGTGTACATAAAACTGCTTTTACAACCACTCTAGGGCTTTTCCAGTGATGACATTGGACCTCACCAATGCCTTTGCCATTAGGGCGAAAAACGGCGCAAAAAGGGCCGTCTAAGGATTTCAATTAGTTGTGCTTAATCGGGATTAAAGTTGTCAAATCCTTTAAGAAATTCCGTGTAAGTTCATTTAAAACGTATCTTATGCAAATTTTGAAGAGAGAGAAACTCGTATCATATAATCATGAAAAGTTTGTGTGATATCTTACGCCTCGAAGTTTGTGCTCACCGGGCACTGATCAAAAGTCGAATTTTCCTCTTGTTCACGGACCTATATAATGTGTGCTGATGACGTTTTGCGCTTTTTTTCTCTACTTTTCATAGAAAGCCTGTTTCTCCCTTTCACGTCATTTTAGACATTTTTTAATAGCAGACCATGGAGAACGTTAACCCAAATACTCTCGCTGAGCTTTCAAACAATCGAAATCATTGTGAAAAGTTCCATATCAACATTGCAGTTAGTCAGGAGTATGCGACGACAAGAAAAGTATTTCGAAGGGCTCTTCATCCTCCTGAAGTGGATGGACTGCGAAAGGAAGGCAAGAAACATATCGACATATGGACAGATGGATCTGTTTATCCAATTGATCCACAAACTGGAAGGTACCCCCCTTTTCATAATCTTCATGATCTGATTAGATTTGTGGGAGATGGTGAGGATGGTTTACGAGGCTATTGTTCAAGGCTCTGAGATATTTCAAGGAATTATGTACAATACATAAACTGTTTACAAAACACACTACACCAGAAGAATTTACATATGAGGGAGCTAGAAAACAAATTATCCACTTTATCTTCTCAGTTAGAGTCTTTTAAAAAAATGAAAGATGGTTTACGAGGCTATTGTTCAAGGCTCTGGGATATTTCAAGGAATTATGTACAATACATAAACTGTTTACAAAACACACTACACCAGAAGAATTTACATATGAGGGAGCTAGAAAACAAATTATCCACTTTATCTTCTCAGTTAGAGTCTTTTAAAAAAATGAAAGAAACTCCTATAGGTTTGAGAATGCGGTCAAAACGAGTAAAAACCTTTTTTAGATTTGACTGAAAAATCTGGCCAGAAAAAGAAAAGAATGAAAATTGTTAGAGATCATGTGACAAATGTGCTAGGTTTCAATATGTCGAGCAGTTTTGAGCGCATACATTTCTGTAATGAAATTTTGAGTCAAAATGATGTTTTAAGACTATTGAAACTAAATGAAAATACATGCTTGAAACGCTTTGTTTTTCAAAAACTCATGACAGAAATGAATCTTTTACTAGAACCATCTCAAATTCAGAATATTTGTGATAGTGCTGGAGTGAGTAGGAAAGGTTATAGAGCAATTTCAAAAGTTTGGTGTGAATTTTTAAAATTTAACAAAGTTAGAAGTTTTGGATTGCCTGGACCCCATCATGTAGGAAAGTTTCGGCTCTGCTTGAATAAGAAGATCACATCAGTATTTGGTAAATATAAACATATTCACGGTAACATGCCTTACGAAGTAGGAAAACAAAAGTTACATTTCACTTACAATGCATTTAACAACATATGGATAGATGTTATAAAACTTCAAACATACATGGTTCAGTTCTATAATATAAAAGAGCATGACTGTTCTGGTCTATTGAGATTTGTAATCAAACTTGATGAAGCTGAGCTTAAAAAACATCAAAAGATGGAAAGAATAAGCATTGCACTGATGAACAAAGCTTTGGACTATAGCCTTGGGAAATTGGATACTCCATCTCTCAAAGTACAATCAGAAATGGAGTTATGGTGGGTTGGCTGTGCTCAAGTTCCATCTGAGAGCCATAAAACACTTAAATGGTTATTCTCACAGACAAACATTCCAAATGTTATCCAAGGGCATCATGCAGGAGAATTGTTGAATGTCAAAGACTACGGGAACTTTCAAGTTGAGTGGCATTTGAGTGGAGACCTAAAGACACTCAAATGCATGTTTGGTATAAGTGGGGAGCAAATTCTAAGTACCCTTGCTTGTACTGCATGCAAAGCCCAGGCACAAATGGATGGATTGCTAGAGCTGAGGGTGAAAAGGCTCCTTCTAGACAAAATGTTGTTCTTCGTAACTACTCATCTTCTTCAATGATTTGGGATCCCATACTTCCAATAGCATTGACAAATGTACACATATGTACACTACATGCAGAGTTAAGAATCATTAACAAGTTGGTCCGTCTTCACTTGGATTATGCATATTCTATCAAGCCTACAACTCTTGCAGATGAATGCATAAAAAAATGTGAATGTCTTCTTTCAGAAATGGGATTTCATGGTGGTGATGTTCATCTAAGAAAAGATCCAAAGCTTTCACAAAATACAGGTGATGTTTTACAGGATGTCTCAATGGGAGGTGCAAAAGCAAGGAGCTCTTCTGCAACCATGATGGCAAACAACTTAATGCCATGTGGAATTCATGGAAAACATTTTGTGAGGTCACGACTAATGTAAAAAGCAAACCAGAAATAGCAAAAAACAGAATGGAGGTGTGGGTCAAACTAGATAATCTTTTAAAGATCATGAGGCAACAGGTAACATCAAAAAGTTATGTGACAGATTTCAAAAAGGTGACCACAGAGCTTATAGAAACCATCATAGAGGCATGGGGTGCCAAAGACATAACATACTACTTGGTGAGCTCCAAAAATATTTTATTCAATTTATTTATTTTTAATTGAAATAAAGATCTAATGAGATTCTTCTGCTTTCTAGCATATTCTTCTTGTGCATGGTGCATTCTTTGCAGAAAAAGAACCACTTGCCATGTGGAACACCCAAGGCATGGAAAAATCTCATTATCAAGCAAGGACAAGCTTCTTTAGGTGTACAAGGAAAGGAGGAGGAGTAACAAAGAGCAATGCCTTCAGAGAGCTTTTTGATTGGTTCTTTAGAAGACAATTACAAAGGACCTCATGCCAAATATAATCAGAAGGATATGGCTATCTCCAAACAAAATCATCATGTATCAATATCACAAACTGAAAAAGACCACATTTCAAAATAGAGCTTTAATATTTGCAATGTCTTTTATTTCTTTGAGAAATAAAAGATGTCATGTATGTACATTTCATGATGTATTATGCTTTGAAAAGAAATATGTCTACTACCATCATATGACTTTGACCAGAGAATCAATAACAATTAATATTAGGCCATGGATCAATTACACCAAAAAAAATTGCAATGTCTTATATCACATTGGGCAATTTCTGTATATGTACATTTGTTGAGATATAGAATTTGAAAAAATCAAGTCATTCCTTGAGCCTTTTTAAAGAGCTTGGCTCTGGCAAATCACCTCTATATCTGAGGAACTCTTTTCTCCTGTATCCAGCAATGCTTTTTAAATCTGACACCCCTGCAGCCATTGCATAGCTTGAATAACAAAGAAAGTACCCTGCCCTTGAAGCATTGAGTCCTGGGGCATATCCAAAAATTCTGAATGCAGTTTCTCTTTCAAGCAGTAAAACTCTGAAAGCATTAAAGGGTATTGGAGTAAAACCCATGTATTTTGATAGAGTCCTCAAGCAGAACAATGCAAAGTCTCCTCACTATAGTGCTTGTGAATAACACAAAAAGTGTCTGGGTTCAAGTTTGGAAGATAGTGGATAATAGAATGAATATCCACCTTTGCTTTTCCTTTCTCTTCTATGGCTTTTCTTGTTCCCTTGCCCCTGCCAAGGTAATTGTCTTCATCCAATAAAGTTAACTGTGGTAAAAATGAAAAACAAGGTTAGATGAAGTGCAAGCACACTTTAGGAAACATGTGAAGTAACTTGAAACTATTAGAAAGAAAAGCAAGAGACACGACTGATGCAAGCGATAAGGGTCTTCAGAGAAATTCAGATAGTCGTTATCGCTTGCATCGGTCACCATCAATATCTATTTGCAAACTGCCTAGAAACATCTAATGTTTGATAAATGAGGGGAATTCCCACAAGCAAGATATGTATTATCATTGCTGCATGCAACTCCTAGACACGACCCATACAAGCGATAAGGCCCAACGGAAAATATCCGATCGGCCTAATCGCTTGCATCGATCATGATCGATTTCTGACACTTCTAATGGAGAACTTGGACAAATCTGATACAAGAAAGAGATTTTGCATTGGTCCCATCTCATATCCCTAACTTAAAGTTCTTGAGAATATAGTTAACTGTATACCTTGACGTCATCTTCCTCAAGTCCAAACACGACCGATGCAAGCGATGAGGCCCAACGGAAAATATCTGATGGCCTTATCGCTTGCATCGGTCGTGATCGACTTCTGACACTTCTAATGGAGAACTTGGACAAACTGACAGAAGATAGAGATTTTGCATCAAGCCCATCTCATCTCCTTTGCCTTTAAATCATGAGAATATATTTTACTACATACTTGACCTCATCTTCCTCTTCAAGTCCGAACACGACCGATACAAGCGATAAGGCCCAACGGAAATTATCCGATAGGCTGTATCGCTTGCATAGGTCGTGGTCATTTTCTCACTAAAAAATGGAGATCTCGGACAAAAACTTTAATTCATACGAATATATCAAACAACATACCTTGACCTCATCTTCCTCCTCAATGAGCTCTTTTGAGTCAATACAAATTGTTCCTTTGTCCTCAGCGACATCCAAGAATGAATAGCCGCGCCCAAATGAGTATATTCCAAGTTGCTTCTGATGCTCATCAAACTCTTTATTCCAAGTTGCTTCTGATGCTCATCAAACTCTTCATCAGCAAGTTTTGGCTTCTCTGAGATAGCTTTCTCAAAGCATTTTGAAAGGGCTTGTGATGAATCTTTGAATTCTTCATTAGACAAATCCAAATCAAGACGCAAAAATTCCTCTCTTCTTTCTCCTTTCTTATTGATGAATCTCCTTGCAACTTCTTCTACCTCAGCTATAGCTGCAAGGCAGTAGTCCTCCCTTAGATTGAAAAGTTCCTGAATGTAAAATAGAGGTATGAAATCTTTCTCAGAGATAAAGTAAAAAGGTAGATTTGGGAGAAGTAGGGACTTCTCAGACACTTGAACTTCTTAAGTTGGCTCCCTTATTGCAGTCTCTGCTTTAAAAGTGGCCACATCAAAATCTTTGACCTGCTCTTCTTCTGCTTGGAGATTGATCTCCTCAACAATCTCCATGACACCTTTCATAGTTTTTGAGCTACCCTCAAGTGTCAGCTCTAAGCAAGGCTCGTCTTCATCATGAACATTTTCCTCCCTTTCAACTGAGATATGATCAAGCCATATCAAGAAAGCAATGTTTAAAGGGAGCAAGCAGCAGTCCTTTTCATGCTCTGGGCATAAATCAAGCTTCCCTGGCAAAGGGGATATCCTTTTGCATTTTCTTGTGATTTTAACCCTATCTATTGGATCCTTCCCAAAGATGTGAGGATGGACATAGGTTTTCTGAGAAACAGAAAGGATCCTTCCATTGATCAACCCTAAGAAAATCTCCCACTCATCCTTAAGAAAACTTTTCGAGTTCTCTAAGAGTTTTTCAAAATCTATTTTGGGGTTGAATATCGTCATTGCATCAGGAAAATAATCTACACTTAAACCCTCTTGAACCATGAAATCAAGAAGTTTCTCTGATGGAGAGACACTAAGGATCTCATTCATTCCCTCCATCTTAGCTGCAGCTTCTCATGTATGCCTATTAGGAGAACACAACCGATGCAAGCGACTAGAGCGAGTCAACATAGGTCAAACGGCGAAAATCGCTTGTATCGATCGTGTCGGGGACGAAAGAAAAATACGCATGTAAGTGAGACAAATTCTCTGAAGGTTGAAAGTTTGAGTTTGTGAAGGAAGTAGCTATTTATAGGCGAGGAGGGAAGAAACGGTCGAATGACGTGGACCAATCTTGGAGTGCCACGTGGCAAACTGTACGTTGCTCGATGCAACGGATAAATGATGTGGACCAATCAAATCATGCCACGTGGCAAAAGACGGAATTCGCAACGGCTATATGACGTGGACCGATCGGGGGCATGCAACGTGGCACAACGGTCAACTCAGTTCTGGGACCTATTTAAGCTTCCCTATTCATTTGCTTCATTTTTTTTGTCAACACTTGCCAAGCGTCGAGGTTCCATCGCCACCAAGTTTTTTGGCTACTTCACAATTTCTATAGAGAGCGCTCTCTCCGTAAGGTAATGTGGACACAACCGATGCAAGCGATTAGGGACATCCGAGATTTTTGGATAACCCTAATCGCTTGGATCGGTCATGTTTTTTAAATAGCATCGAGTCCTTGATCATACCTTGCAAATTTTGGTTTCCTTTGTGTTGCTTGAGTATAACGCATTGTTACCTTTATTTTAACTTCTATTTATTGAAATATGATGATGAATTCAGGGACGACCGATGCAAGCGATGAGGGACATCCGGGCATTTACGGATGACTCTTATCGCTTGGATCGGTCGTGTCTATAGTGAGACAAATTCTCTGAAGGTTGAAAGTTTGAGTCTGTGAAGGAAGTAGCTATCTATAGGCGAGGAGGGAAGAAACGGTCGAATGATGTGGACCAAACACAGAGTGCCACGTGGCAAAGTGTACGTTGCCCGATGCAACGGATAGATGACGTGGACCAATCAAATCATGCCACGTGGCAAAAGACGTTGGAATTCGCAACGGCTATATGACGTGGACCAATCGGGGCATGCCACGTGGCACAACGGTCAACTCAGTTTTGGGACCTATTTAAGCTTCCCTATTCATTTCCTTCATTTTTTTTAGTCAACACTTGCCAAGCGTCGAGGTTCCATCGCCACCACTTTTTTAGGCTACTTCACAATTTCTATAGAGAGCGGCTCTCTGCGTAAGGTAATGTGGACACGACCAATGCAAGCGATTAGGGACATCCGAGATTTTTGGATAACCCTAATCGCTTGGATCGGTCATGTTTTTTAAATAGCATCGAGTCCTTGATCATAGCTTGCAAATTTTGGTTTCCTTTGTGATGCTTGAGTATAACGCATTGTTACCTTTATTTTAACTTCTATTTATTGAAATATGATGATGAATTCAGGGACGACCGATGCAAGCGATGAGGGACGTCCGGGCATTTACGGATGACTCTTATCGCTTGGATCGGTCGTGTCTCTTACAGTGGAACGAGTCATTGATTATAGCTTTCCAATTATCTTTTTCTTAGTGATAATTGAGTATTTTGCATTGTAAGATATATTTGATTGATATTTGATGATAAATTTAAAGACGACCGATGCAAGCGATCAGGGACATCCAAGCATTTCCGGATGACTGCTATCGCTTGCATCGGTCGTGCCTCTGATAGTGGAAAGAGTCATTGATCATAGCTTTTTGAGAGTAAGTTTTGACAGTGGAAAGAGTCATTGATCATAGCTTTTTGAGAGTAAGTTTCCACTTTTCCTAATTCCTTGCCTAAAGACTCTGATTTTGTGCAGAGTATGGCTAGAACCAAAAAGACGGCAAGGAAGTTGTACCCTGAGGGTCAGGACCAAAATGCCAAGGGGGAAAATGTCCAGGAGCAAAATTCCCAGAAGGTTCCCAAGAGCTCAAAAGTCTATGGGATTGTTGATCCCAAGACTTCCATTTATGAGAGTTGTCAAGCAGATCTCAGCCAACCTCTATTCTTTGATGAAGACCTCATCCTTTGTCAATGTGAGGTGGCAAACTCAAGCACTGCTATGCCTGCAAAAAGCTGCAAAGGACTTTGCTATTGATTTTATGAATGATGCCTACTTATGTGCTGCTCATTCTCATAGGGTAACACTAATGGCGAAGGATTATGTTATTGTTTCAAGAATAAGATATAAATTTGATAAAGCTCTGGTTCCTATTGATCACCACGATCAGAAATTCTTCGATATTTTAAATATACCTCCAGCTCGAGCACCCAAAACAACAGTTGTCATTGAAGAGATCAACCCTCAAGTCACTCATGATCATGAAACTAGAACTGCAGCAAATAGTGAGGAGGAGAGGAAAAAGCAGGGATTATTTACAGAGGAAAGTGTCATCTTAACCAGATTCAAAAGTTACAGAAAGCAAATAAAGAGCTCCTCAAGAAAGGAGATGGGCAGGTAATAGTTAATGTTGCAATGCCATGGCAAAATGAATTGTTTCTTGACATTAGACCTGAAGACAACAAAATGTTGAGGGAGCTTCATGTTGAAATATCAGATAGTGTGGTCAACATTTCACTCAGGTATATCTAGAGGCCTTAAAATGCTTTTATTTTGCATAATTTCCTAGTTCCTTAACTGCATTTTTATTTCTTGATTTGTAGGGTTCTTCTTCAACAATGTGAGGAAGCGGTTCAAAGAAAAGTATTTATTTTAGATCCTCTGGTGACACACTGTTTTTTGCATAAACATGGAGATGCCAAGTCCTTTCTACAAGATTTTACAGAAGAAGTAGAATGTGTTATTTACCCATATATTGAAAAGTAAGTATTCATCTTCATTTTGGAAACATATTTGTTTCATTTAAGAAAGTATATTTACATGCAACTCATTGACAAGGGCCATTGGAGTTTGATTATTGTGGACTTCAATGCATATCAAGCTCTTTTCCTCAATTCTCTTCCATCACAGCATGGGAATTGCAAAGTGTAAGTTACTATACATTTTGTTGTTCTCTATTTCAAAGCCATGCCATCCATTCTGATTTTCACTTTACAATGCAGTGCTGCAAAGCTTCTCAAGATGCATATTGATCAGAATTTTCCTGAAATTGCTAAAATGAATGAACAAAAGCAATTTGGATACAGCCAAATTCATGTGCCATTGCAGAGAGACTCAACATCATGTGGCTGGAGAGTGATTGCAAATGCTGTAAGATTCTTGGAAAGAAGGTTCTACATTCTGAATTGAATTTGAATTGAATTTATCAGACTACCCAGATGCATGGATCATCTTGATCAGAGAGAGAGCAATAAATAGTATCATGAAACATGCAATCTGCCCACATGATCCAGACTCACCTCCACCCCCTCCACCTGATAAAAAACAGTATGAAGATAAAAAGAAAGGGCTTCCTCTTCACTCACCATTAAAGCATGGGAACAACAAAAAGAGTCAAGCTGAAAGCTCCAAAAAGGGACAGAAGCAACAGAGAAAGCAGGGCTCCAAAAAGGATAGAAAGGGTTAAATCATTTTTGAGTCTTAGATTGAAATCAATTGTAAAACCAACCAAGGTTGGAAGATTTATTTATGTACAAATTGTATGTACTTATGCCAATCTTCATCTGGAAGATGGTAACTGTAACCATATTTATTTGCCTTTACAATATTTATATGTTTGAGAAATATACAGTTGTATTGAACCTCTTGAGAGTTAAACAAAAGTTCATTGCATGGTCCAATTAAATTTGTTCATGTCACAAATATGAATGCATTGTGGGTTTCTTACTTCATTCTTGTTGGAAAGTTTAAATTGGAGAATATACAAAAGGACATAAAGAATTAAGAGGACACGACCGATACAAGCGATACGGGGAATCGGAGAATTTTGGATTGCCCCTATCGCTTGTATCGGTCGTATTATCCATTTCATCGCTGTTGCTAGTTGTTTTTATACTCGTGAGTCAAATCTTTACGCAAGGTCACTTCTTGAAGTCTCTCGCGGTAGGTTGCTAACACGACCGATCTGAGCGATAAGGGCCGTCCGACAATTTCAGATTTCACTAGTCGCTTGTATCGGTCGTCTTCACTTATCTCGTCTCCTCTGTTTTATGCCTTAAGACATGCTCTTTTAATATTGAAATACCAAACCTTGGATTGGAATTTGCACCAGGTTCTCCACACTCTCTTATATTACTTGTTATGTGTACCATGATAATTTCTCTTGCATTACTTGAGGACAGAAAAGTTGGATAGAATCAAATTATTTAACTGAGACTAATGTGCACCTTTGATAGACTATAATTATTGAATTGAAATTAGATATTCAACCACATTGTTTTTGTTTTCTGTAATAACATGTTTTTAAAGCATGCTACAAAGACATGAATAGGCAAAAACCATTGAATCTTTATCCTTCTCGAAATTCGGCCTGCTGACATTGCCTTTTGGATATCAAATTTAATTTTGCAGAGGAAACTTGAAACTGTTGAATGATCAGAAGCATCCCAATCTAATGAAGAGATGCAAGGACCAGGTACATGTACAAGAATTCCATAAGAACTCCTCCCTGACGGCACTTGATAATCTGCATAATGGACAAATAACTCTATGCTATTGAAAAATTGAACAGATTTGTCTACATACATGAGTTCTGCATATTCCTTATGAAGAACTCTGAATGTTCCTGTTAAACATTCAACAGGTTGCCATTCCACAATATTGGAAGGAAAGATATTCCTTATGAAGAACTCTGAATGTTCCTGTTAAACATTCAACAGGTTGCCATTCCACAATATTGGAAGGAAAGATATCTGCAGTACAAAAACATATGTTTTATTATACAAAATCAACTGGAATGATAGAAGAGCATTGTCAAACTTCACTTACAGTACGAAGGGAATTGAAGATGATTTTCTAGAACAAGATCCTTAGCGGTGTACACATGTTGTACTCGTGCAAACCAACCGCATCTCTTCAATTTGAAACTGAGAATACGTCCCTTCCAATGGTTTCTTGTGTTGTCTCTTTTGGCACGCTTGACTTTATGGGCACCTCTACAGCTAGGAAGCATAGTTACCCAGTCATTTACTTTCACGGAAAGAGGTTTCCACAAACAATCCTCTCTTCTGTTGTAAACCTCACATGAAGTTACGCGATTGGAAGGACGACGAGAAGAAGAAGCCATTTGAACTTAGGAGAAGAAGAATGTTCAAAGCGAGAAACCGACGTTCACAAATTTTGGCAGTATGTATAGAGAAAAAGGCTTTGTACACGTGGAAACTTTTGATTTGATGTAAACCCTGTCACTGAATGATCATGACATTTTGTGAACCCAAAAATATTTCGTATCTTCAAAAATCAATTCCTTCTTGGAAATTCGAGAATATGCTTTGTGTAGTGTGCAAAAGTATCTTTATTTGCATCAAACCGAAAAATTGTACACTGAATACGAGACTCTTCATCACTTTAGCGGCGCTTTGAGAGAAAATTGTATTAAAAAAAGAAATTCTCCATACGGTTAAAAGAGACAGCAATGTTATATTCTTGTACACATGGAAAGACGCTATTTGTCAATTTCCTTAATCTCTCATTAGCAAACAGCCCCTTTTTGGCCGTTTTTCGCCCTAATGCTACTTTTTACATGATGGTGGACAAAATATTCAGACCTCCTAAAGATTAAGGATACCTTTTTTGGCATATGATTATGCACTCAAAGAAAGAATATAAAGATCATTTTACTTTTTGTGTTCCCTTAGACTCAAGCAAATTCTATGTCAATGGGAAATCTAATTTCTTTGCCACAATGCCCTTCACCATGCTATTCAGATCAATCCTAGTAAGGTCAAGACCAAGCTGGACTTGAAGAATGTGCATGGTATGAAGAATTCTTCTGAAATCACCCTATTCATATCCATAAGACATTTTACTCAGACTGCACCTCTCTTTCAAATTGAAGGTCCCAAGACTCTTTAGATCCTCAACAAGATCCTTTAATCCTCTAGCTTCTTGACTAATGTTTGAACCCTCTAGAGATATTCATTTTTTATGTCATTTAAACCATGGGTAGTTCAGAAAACTTACGTCTTAGTGACCCAAAAATTACCTTTATTAATAAAAGCAATTGCCAAAACCCCCCCCCAAAATTGTTGGAAATTAGGTAGGCCCATAGATTCAAACACAAATTCCAGGATCTTCCAATATTGACAGACATGAACATACATCACTTAATCATACAATGATGAGACAAAGATAGAGAGAGATTAGACAACATGTTCAAAGTGTTACATAAGCCACTGCTTACTCACACCATCATATATACAAATGTCAATTTACAATGTGGGAGTCAAAACCTCAACCACTCTATGTGAACAAAAATAGATGGAAGAGTGTATGTACAAAATTTACAAGAATATTCAGATGTAGGGACAGAAATCTGAATATGTATGAGATGTAGGACGTGACAGGTTGTAGAAGAGTGAATATGAGTGACTGAAAAGAGGAAAGATCAGTTTGAAAGTGATATTCAGCAAACCCTAATCTGAATTTAGGATATGGAAGACCCTAAATTAAATGTGTGAGAGATAGACCACATACTTACAGAATTAGCATAGAATGCTAACATGTTGCTGACAGGAATCCTCATACTCATGTGAAAACACCTTCTCTAACATCTCATCTAATGCATGTAGCATGCATGTACTGATTCTCCTTTATGGATGCCAAACTCCTCTAGATATGGATGCCACTGCCTCCATAAGCTCCAAGTACCTGTGTGCATAAAGAGAATATGTACCTGAATAGTTAACATAAGATGCAATCTTATGTTAAGCTCCATCCAATGTCTTTGAAGTACTCCATAATCTTCATGTAGAAGACAATCTTCAAATACATCATGTAGATGGATGATCCACACCACCACACCACCACGCAGCTGATGAGTAAGTCTTCTCCATAAGCAAGAGTGTGAGCACACTCTTCTCCAAGAATAACTCCATGTGCTTCAATAGCTCCAATGTCATAAGATGTGGATGGATGATCCACACCACCACGCAGCTGATGAGTAAGTCTTCTCCATAAGCAAGAGTGTGAGCACACTCTTCTCCAAGAATAACTCCATATGCTTCAATAGCTCCATATACCTGAATAGTTAACATAAGATGCAATCTTATATCAATCTTCAAATACATCATGTAGATGGATGATCCACACCACCACGCAGCTGATGAGTAAGTCTTCTCCATAAGCAAGAGTGTGAGCACACTCTTCTCCAAGAATAACTCCATATGCTTCAATAGCTCCATATACCTGAATAGTTAACATAAGATGCAATCTTATGTTAAGCTCCATCCAATATCTTTGAAGTACTCCATAATCTTCATGTAGAAGACAATCTTCAAATACATCATGTAGATGGATGATCCACACCACCACACCACCACACCACCACGCAGCTGATGAGTAAGTCTTCTCCATAAGCAAGAGTGTGAGCACACTCTTCTCCAAGAATAACTGCATCCAATGTCTTTGAAGTACTCCATAATCTTCATGTAGAAGACAATCTTCAAATACATCATGTAGATGGATGATCCACACCACCACACCACCATGCATCTGATGAGTAAGTCTTCTCCATAAGCAAGAGTGTGAGCACACTCTTCTCCAAGAATAACTCTATATGCTTCAATAGCTGCTCCATAGCTGTCCATATGTGCACCATGGTTGCTCCATGTGTGCATCACTACGATCACCTCCATGAGTGACTAACTTTGGTGTTGGATGATTCTTCAAGTGACCATAAGACCTCTCTTATATAGACTTTCAAAGTTCTTGCGAAAAAACTCCCCAAAAGCTGGATCGTAAGTTTTTGAAAACTCATTGCTTTTTTTTTAAATTAATTGTTGCTTTATTTTAAATTAGCTTTTAGCTATTGCTTAAAACCTCTTTTGATCAGCTTTTTAGATCTTTTGACCACCTGATGAATGATTTGATGACATTTATATGATCTATAAGCTGAGAACTATTAAATGAGGTAAAAACCCTAAATCAGCAAAAAATTAGGATTAGGGTTTTCTCCCGAATATGATCTTTGATGATTGCATGTCATATACCATTAGAAAGCTCTCTTCAAGCTCTTCAAGATAGGATCATAAAAGTTTTACCCAAATTTTGTGCCAAAAATGACTAAGTACCAAAATTAGGATTTCTGCCCTAATAGGGATTTGGATTAATGTGACATTGATTTCCAACAAAAATTTCATACAAAGAGACTTTTAGAAATGTGTATGTACTCTCCAATTCCTCTTCCAAATTTCCAAATTTTTGAGCAAGTCATTCTCTCCTTTGTCTCTCAAGAAACAGCCAACCATGAGCTATATATCACTTACAGTGCTGGATATAAACATGTAGTTTTTAGTGAGAGTTTTCAAGTGAGACATCAATGCCTTTAGCATTCGGCCATGATATGAAGCCTTTTAACGTTCAATCGACCTTCCAGGCATCACAAACAATTGGAAATTACCATCCACATTCATTTCCAACACCAATACTTGACATTTCACTCATTCTCATCATAACACATCTCCTCTACAATTTCTTCTCACATTGCTAGAACTCTTCCCTAAAGGTACATGGTAAAATTTTAAGCTTCAACAAAAATGCTATTGAGAAAATTAAAATTTTGCCCTGAGTTTAGGTCTATAATTTTGGAGGATGTCCTGAATTTTCCCCATTCAAAGTCTTACAAAAATCCTAATTTTCGTATCACTCACTTGCCACAAATTTTATCAAAAATTTTAATCAAAACCCTGAATTTTTAACCAAACTTTTTAACCCAATATTTTATGCATGTCAGATTTTTTTGAACTACCTATCTTTAACTAAATAAGAAAAGTAGTTATTAACTTTAGTATAGTTGATATGCTCTTTAGTTTTACACTAAATTTAGAGTTACCCAGCTTACATACTTTTTAACCAAATATTTTATGCATGTCAAATTTCTCTAAACTACCTATTTTTAACTAAATAAGAAAAGTAGTTGATAATTTTAGTAAAGTTTATAGGTGCTTTAGTTTTACACTAAGTTTAAAGCTAAAAAACAGGCTCCCAGCAGCCCTTAAATCATCATCAGTTGGGCATTTCATTACATTAGTTTTTGAGCATTTGCTGGGTGTTCCGCATATCAGAGCTGGCATGTGTTCATCTGTTGGTTATACATCGAAGGATCGATCACATCCTCGAGGCAGATCTTATCATCACATTTGTTGTATACGCATGAAGTTCTATGCTTCTGTATGCCAAACTTGGCACATGAGTACGTAGCATCAGAGATGCATACAATTTGATAGTATATAATATCTTCCTTATTCATTATCTGCCACTCTGGTGTTATCTGTTACACTCACCTGTTGTTGATTAAATCTGAATGCTGAAATCTGAATGCTGAAATCTGAATGCTGAAATCTCCAAGCTTTTACTGACGTTATGCGCTGAAAACATCACAGTTGCTGCTGGTATGTATGTTTATGTTGTACTACCGAACATAAGATATGATCCTACAATCGGGCATCAGAGGCTATCAAAGCAAATTCATGTTGAACTGCGATCACTGACATTCTATCATTATTCCATACTTTTAGACCAGTTCGCGAAGTGTTTGGAGTTCATGTAAGTGTTGGAATTTTGAAAGTGGACCAATAGTTGAGTTCCTATTTAAACAAACCAATTTCAATATCATTGCAAGATTATTAGATGGGCCCGCCTCCCAGAGGCATAGGGCTCACTCTCCAGTACGCAACAGTACAGAGTGTGACACCGACCATGTATGAATTAGGTACCGACGACCACAACTACACCAAGAGGATATCTCACGCATCATGATAGCCCACAACCACATGATGGAGCAAAGGAGCATCACCACCACTTGGGCAGCCTTCTTTCAAGAGGTACTTAGACTGCTGCCGATGTACCACATACTCCACCCAACTCCACCCATCATAAGCAGTTAGGGTATACAAATCTGACTCCCACATGGGTACCCCACGTATTAGGTGACCATTATCTGTAGAGTCAGAGCCACGTCCCCCCCCCTAACGCACCACTACATTATCCCCACTACCCCCTCATTATGACATACACAATCCTTTATTTGTTTTCAGCCTCCACAGTTTTGTGTAGCGAGTATTTTCCCATTTTCATTTTTACACAGAGATGCCCACAACTATGCATGGTTTTGTCTCATAGGCCAAGTTTGGCCTTTGGAAGAAATTTCCCTCCCTCCCTCCCTCCCTCCCTCCCTCCCTCTCTCTCTCTCTCTCTCTCTCTCTCTCTCTCTCTCTCTCTCTCTCTCTCTCTCTCTCTCTCTCTCTCTCTCTCTCTCTCTCTCTCTCTCTCTCTCTCTCTCTCTCTCTCTCTCTCTCTCTCTCTCTCTCTCTCTCTCTCTCTCTCTCTCTCTCTCTCTCTCTCTCTCTCTCTCTCTCTCTCTCTCTCTCTGGCGTCTGCTGCTCCATACCTACAGGCATCTCCTCCAGGGCCGTCGTCGTCTACAGGCATCTGCTCCAGACCCGTCGTCGTCTACAGGCGTTTTCTCCAGACTCTCGTCCCCAAGAGTCTACTCCAGACCATCACTCATCACCTTACACACTCCCATCGCCTAACAGAGACTCCCGTCGCCTGCTCCCGCCATGCCTGATTAGGGTTTTCCCGTCACAGATGTTGGAGCAAGAGAGAGTATTCAGCAGATGGAGAAGCTCAAGTGGAGCATCTCTTGACTGAGCAGCAGGGCAGGTGAGTGTCCAGCAGCACACACACAGGTGAGAGAGAGAGAAAGAAAGAAAGAAAGAAAGACTTTTTAACGTCTATTAGAGGCCAAAATCGGCCTATGAGACAAAACATATACATCAGTCTGATCCAATCCACTGTGATCCAAAACGAAAATAAAGTGTGAGTACTACAAACGGGTATAAAAGGAGGGATAGTAGCTCGAATCAAGGGTGTGGGGTGCTATGGGTATGCACTCTATATGCTCAATGGGTGAGATACAAACATGATATGCATAGGGAGGGGAGGCTCGATGGTGTCACAACCCCCTAAATGCTTGGAGTGGGTGTAGGATATAATGCATCGGTGGGTAAGGCATCATGGCGATCCTCAAAATGCTCTGGGCGTCCAAATCGATAGGGGTGTGCTGCTGACGTCTCTGTATCTCCATGTCATGGCGTGCGTGAATCGCCTGCATCTATCTCTGATATGGACGAGCTCTCCGGACAAGGGGTCTCGGTCGTCGACGCTGTCGTCTAAGCTCCTCTGCTCTGTGTAATGTGACACCCCGCATCGAGCTGGGCCCTCGAGTGTATGTGGGTCTGAAAAAATCTGTAATATGAGTCTGAGGGGGGGGGCCAGGTGTATCTCCATCTGCTGCTAAAGGAGTGATGCGCGGTGGTGCTTGAGCTCTACTAGGAAACGACCTAGAGGGCGCTGGTCCTCTGTCCCCAATAAAGCCCTGATCTCTCTAGGCCCCCTGAAGAGCTGTGGGTAGCGGTCTCTGATGTCCTCATATGCCTGGCATCTACATGTGTAGTGCTCCTCGTCCTCCACCTCCTCTCTACATATCCTGCATAATCGCTCATCCCTGGGGGTATGTGTGGCTCGCCCAATCTCAATCTCGAGCTGGTGTGATGATACTCTGAGCTGCCCAATGGCCACTCTCTCAGCTGGTGCCATATATGTATCCATGTATCGTGGTCTCTGAATGAAACCATCCGCTGTCACAGTCAGGAAGTGCTCTCTGTAGTGTTGCCTCTTTGTGGGAAGAGGCTCCCGTGGTGCTATCCATGTCTCCCTGACGTGTATCTGTAGTAGGTCTTGACGGATGATCCTATTCCTCTCCGAACGAGAGAGGGTAATGTGGGGGGAAGAGAGGTCATACTGAAAAGGGGGGAGATCCGTAATGCTCATGCCATGGTCTGCTAACCATCGGTAAGTCTGTGCATACCATACTCTCTCATGCCCTGTCTCTGCCAAATGTCTAGAGCTCTCAAATGCAAGCCTGGTGAGTCGGCTAGTGGGGAGCTCTCTGACTCTCAGAATAAAGGTCACCAACTGGAAGAGGGCCTCCACTAGCATCGGTGGTGTGCCAAGCTCAGCTCGTATAATGTCATGTGGAACGGAGGGCTTGCTGCGCAGCAAGCGTGATATCATGGTGATCTGGGGACTCTCAATCTGCGTCCACATCGCCTCTGTGATCCCTGGTGCCCATACTGCTGCTGCGTACATCAATGCGGGTGTCACTAGAGTGTCAAAGAGCCACCCCTTAGTCCGGGGCTCCTAAAAATGTGTCTGAAAGCAGCGTCTCTCCAATCCTGCAAGTGCCGCATAACCTCGCGTCAATCTATCTCTCGCAGCCTGTGCCATGGAGAATACCCCTGTGCTGCCCGAGAAGGTGATACCTAGGTAGACGTAGGAGTCCACTACCTCTATCTGTCCTCCCGCTGCTGTGAAAGAGGCGCGATGGCGTACTGTCCTGGAGGTATGGAAGATCATGACCTTGGTCTTGCCAAGGTTCACTGTGAGTCCTCTCTCCATGCAAAAGGTATCGAGCGCCTGTAAATGTGACTGCAACCCCTCCTGTGACTCTGAGAGCAGGACAATGTCATCAGCATATAATAGGATATGTACTGGTGTACCTCCGATGTCTCCTCCTCTCCCTCCTGCTCGCTGTATATACTCCGTGATCTCGTCGATATAGAGACCGAAGAGAGTGGGTGAGAGGGGGCAACCTTGTTTCACACCAATGGTGCTAACAAGGCTGTCTGATAGACCGCCGGGGCAGCGTACCCTGATTGTGACTCGTGCATACAAAGCGTGGATGGCCCATAGCATGTCTGATGGAAGCTGTAACTCCTGGAGCCTCCGTAGTAGTCTCTCTCGAGGGACCATGTCGAAGGCTTTCCAGAAATCCACAAAGCAACAGTATAGTCTCTGCTTCCTCGCCTTCGCGCTCTCAATCAAGCAACGAAGCACGAAGATGTGGTCGATGGTGGAGAAAGTGCGGCGGAAGCCTGCCTGGCCGGGTGCTCTGATCCCCGCTGCCTCAGCGTGTGTACTGAGCTCTGCCTCTAGTACTGCCCCATAGATCTTGGCCAGGATATGGCCTATCATAATAGTCCTGTAGTTCCCTGGGTCCATCATATCGCCGGACTTATGGATAGGCGTAATGGTATGCATAGTCCATGAGTCGGGTAATCCCTCAACCAAAGCACGGTTGAAGAGATGGGCGATCAAGTGGGAAACTACATGTGCTGCGTATATAAAGTGCTCTCCCTGTAGCCCCGTGTGCTCTGCTGAACGGCCATGCTGTAGCCTATGGATGGCCTGTCGTACCATGTCTGCTGTGAAGAGGGTGGATATCACCGGACGCGGTGTGGAAGGAATCGATAATGGTGGCTGTCCTGGGACGTCATATAACCTCTGGGCGTAGGTGTGCCAAGTCGAAGGATCGGCTATGGGTGTAGGTGGACGTGGCTCACGTAGTGCCCTCCATGCGGTGGCACAATCCCTACTCATGAGAAGGTCGATCAACTCTGCCTCCTGTCCCTCCTCGAAAGCTCGCCGCTTCCGGCGTGTGAGGGCTCTCATCTGTCGTCGTGCCTCCCTCTCTGTGATGGATCCCAAGATACTCTGTGCTCTGAGATGTCGGTATAGTCGCCTACACTCCTCATCGTACCATCTATTCTAGGGTGTATGCCCCAGCCGTGTCGGATGTGCAGTGCTGTGGGTGGTGTATGGGAAGCTGAGAGTAGCAGATGTATGGAGGATCGAGGAGAAGTGGGCGGTGAGGGTGTCCAAGGAGGCAGAGGGATCAAGGGAGTAGATGCGCTCTCGAACATGGGAGCTATAGATATGTGCTAGCTCATGTCTAAAGTGAATGGTGGTACGGGCTCGTGGTTGTGTGGTGACGGGGTGGGGTATGCATGGTGAGCCGCGAATGGATAGGGCAAGATATGCGTGATCTGCTCCAATCGGTAAGGGTGGGATAGTGAATGAGGTGATCAGATGTGTCGCCTCCGGGGGTCCGATAACATAGTCTACCACACTGCCCCCCTGTGGTGTCGTTGGTGGAATGCAGGTGAGACCGCGCGAGGTGGGCCAGCTCCCCATCCCATTATATATAACGAGACGGTGTGCTGCTCCTATCTGGAGTAAGTGTCGGCCATATAAGGTGGGTGTGGCGGTGTCGGCTGAGGCTCTGAGTGTAGGCATGTCCTCTATGGTACGAAGCATCTCAGGGTCGTCAAAGTCGTAGATATCACACTGGTGGCTCTGAGTGCCGGCATTGAAGTCTCCTACAAGGAAGACTTCACCCATCCTGGTATACTCCATAATCGTGTCACTGAGGCAGTCATATGGCGATGTGGTGTCTGGTCCCTTCCCTCCTGATGGCTGCTCAGGGGAATGTGAAGCGTGAACCAATGGGTGCAATATAGCATACGGCGAAGTACGCTGCTCTCTCCTCTGATAGCTGCAAGCGTATCCACATGAAACGTGCCTCTGGGTCTCTGGCTACCACCTGTACCCTGTGCTGTAACGACTGTCTATAGAGCACGGCTACTCCTCCTGATCCTCGTGTGGTGTGCTGTCTCATCTGACGGCAGTGAGCTGACTCCCACATATAGCCCTCAATCCTCGGTAGGCTCCTCCCCGGGCTCTCGTGTGTCTCTGTCAAGAAGATAATGTCTCTGCCCTCCATCACCTCCTCGAGTCGAGATCGAAAGAAAGAAGGGTGGCGCAGCTCTTTGGTGGGTTCTCTAAAAGAAGAAGAAGGCCCTAACTTTAGTTTAGGTTATTATTTATAGGACCTGGCCAAGTTCACACTGAACTTGACCAAAAGAATAAAAATGACTATAATCAGCCTTTTAAAGGCCTATACACAAGTGTACAATAAGGGGTCTTTTAGGGCCTTTACCCCAACAACCTCCCACTTAAAGGCATAAATGACGCCTTTAAGCTATGTGACTCCCACCATCTGTATACATAGATGATGTTGTGCTTTGGACAAACACTTAGTAAGAACATCTGCAGGATTCTGTGACATATAGACCTTAACCAATGTGATAAGGCCATCCTCAAGCACTTCTCGAATGAAGTGATACCGCACATCAATGTGCTTTGTACGTGCATGGAACATGGCATTCTTTGCTAAACATATAGCACTTTGGCTGTCACATCCAAGCATAGGTGTCTTGCTCGGCAAACCAAACTCACAGCATAAATGTGCAAGCCAAATGGCTTCTTTGGAAGCCTCAGTGGCTCAAATATATTCAGCCTCCAAGTTGACAGAGCAACAATCTTTTGCAACCTAAAACACCATGAAATAGCACCTCTTGCAAGAGTAAATATATATCCACTTGTGGATTTACGAGTATCCACATCACCAGCCATGTCAGAGTCACAAAAGCCTTTAAGCTCCAATGAATCTTTGCCATAGCAAATACATTTATTCTTGGTCCCTTTCAAGTACCTCAAGATAGATTTGACTGCCTCCCAATGAGCTTTGCCAGGATTAGCCATAAACCTGCTAACAACTCCCACTGCATAAGCAATGTTTGGCCGAGTGGCAACCATAGCATACATAAGTGAACCACAGGCTGATGCATATGGAACACTCTTCATGTAGTTGGCTGCATCATCATCCTTGGGACAGTCATCTTTGGAAAGCTTAACATGTAGCTGCAATGGCACTCCAAGAGGCTTAGAATCAGCCACATTAAATCTGTCAAGTACTTTATCAATGTACTTTTCTTGGGATAAATGCAAAGTATGCTGCTGCCTAACACTTTTTATTCGCATACCAAGAAACTCAGAGTTCAGCTGCTGTTTAAGAGCATTTAGAGTGCCCTTTTTCTTCCCAGCCAGCAGCATATCATCTACATACAGCACAACAATGATTGGGCTGCCATCTTCATCCTTTTTAATGTACAAACAGTTATCTGCATGGCTTCGTTTGAACCCATGTTTGAGCATAAATGCATCAAACTTCTTATACCATTGCTTAGGGGCTTGTTTCAGCCCATATAAGCTCCTTTTCAGCTTGCATACCAGATGCTCTTTTCCAGGAATGGCATATCCTTCTGGCTGTTTCATGTACAGCTCTTCATCTAAGTCACCATGCAAAAAGGCTGTTTTAACATCCATTTGGAATAGCTCCAAATCCAAAGCAGCTGTAATAGCAAATAGCACACGTAGAGTGGTCATTTTAACTACCGGAGAGAACACCTCTTGGAAATCAATGCCCTCCTTTTGGGCATTATCCCTTAGCAACCAGCCTTGCCTTATACTTGGGTTTGCCATCAACAGTTTTGATTTTGTATACCCACTTGTTAGGAACGGCTTTCCTACCTTTGGGCAACTCAACAAGATCCCAAGTATCATTTGCATGCAAGGCCTTTATTTCTTCCTCCATGGCTAACTCCCACTTCTTGTGCTCACATAGCTTTGCCTCTTTATAAGTGAGAGGCTCCCCCTCATCTGATAACATAATGTAATGTATAGAGGGATCATATCTGTTCAGTGGCCCATAGTGGAAAGCAACGTTTTCGCAACGGCAACGGCAACGGGTTAGCAACGAGGGCAACGTCTGGACCTAGGAGTTGCGATAAAGTTATTTATTTTTCAAAATTTTTATATTTTTGTTTCACATATTTTGGGTCCTATGATATGTAATAAGGTGGGATATGACTATATATACCATAAAATACTATTGGCAAGTAGGGCAAGTCCTCACATGTTCCACCGTATCTTCATGCCATGTTCTAATCATGTGAGCAATGCCATGTTCTCTTTTGGTAGCTTCTTTGATTGCATCCAAGAAGCTAGACTTCACTACACTTTGATTCCATCCAAAAACCTAGAATTCACTACGCTTGAGCCAAGATCTTTGGCATGTGACATTGTGTTCCCCTGGATTATGTCTGATTTCTACATCATACTTTGAAAGAACATCCTGCCAACGTGCATGCTTAATTGAGAGTGTTGCGATTGTGTGGAAAAGTACCTCAAGGTCACAATATTTGTCTGTACTTTGATATATTTATCAATATAGTGTCTCACTTACTGCATATGTACTTTGTGCTCTTAGAACATGCAGCCAAAGCCAATGATCAATAAGTGATCCAAATAGTTGATGAGAAATTTGTATATCATGTCATTAAAATCTGCATTGATGGCCATGAAGGAAAGTGACACCCCATTTATGAGCCCAAAACGTAGCATCAACCATTCAAAAGAGCCATAACAATTGGAGTCTGGACATACCATTTGTGAGGCCAAAAGGTAGCAGCAACCATTCAAAAGAACAATAGCATGACATTTTTCCTTTGTTGTGAAGCATGGAATTCTTGTTCCCCCATTTGAAGAGGGAGATGAGGCTCTCACCAAACCAAGTCAAGCCCAACATCACCTCATGAGAGTCCATGGGCTCCACGATGAAATCAAGCTCCTGGATCCATTTGTCTGCAACGCAACGCGTTGCGAACGTTGCAGACGCTACGCAACGCGTTGCGTTGCAACTATGCAGTGGCCTCCTAGCACGTGTAGATCTTCTTACCCAATGATCCACATTATCTGGCAATGGATCGACATCAGGAGGTATATCAACATGTCCATTGTTAATGGGCTGCTGCATATCATTTCCAACCCTGTTTTCAGCATGAATAGGTGGCTGCATATGCCCATCAAGAGCATCATTTTGCTGTCTAGCATCATCTGGCTCAAAAACCACTGGATCATCAATATTTTCAGTCCTTTGTGGTGCATCTTGAGGATCAAAATCAGGCCTAATAGGTGGCTGGTCATGCTGAAATCTGACCCTTTTATGGTCATCCTTTGAGGCACAATTATTTTGAAGCAGCCTTGCCTCATTAAAAACAACATCCCGGCTGCGCACAACTTTCTTGAGCTGAGGTATCCAAATTCTGTAGCCCATTTCACCTTCTTCACCATATCCCATGAAGAGACCTTTTATGGACTTAGCATCAAGTTTGTTTCTCAGCTCCGGCTTTATGTGCACAAAAGCCTCGCAGCCAAAGACACGTAAGTGATCATATGAATGAGGTTTGCCAAACCAAACCTCTTCAGGGATGTCACCTTTCAAGGACATGTGAGGGGATCTATTGCAAATATGTACTGCAGTTTTGAGTGCCTCTCCCCAAAATCCATGAGGGAGATTAGATTTGGACAGCATGCATCTTACCCTCTCAATGCTCACAAAGTGTCCTATTATAGCGTTAAGCCACACCATTAGAAGAGGGGCTGTATGGAACAGTAAGCTCCCTCTTAATGCCCAAATTTTCACAAAATTTCTGAAATTCAGCACTTGTATACTCACCACCATTGTCCGTACGCAAGCTTTTCAGCTTTCTACCTATTTGGGTGGTCACAAATGCATGAGCGCTTAAACGCAGCAACTGCTTCATCCTTAGATTTAAGCAATTGAACCCAAATTTTTCTAGAAAAATCATCAACAGAAGAGATGAAATACAAAGCACCCCCCATAGATTTGGTGGGCATGCTACATACATCAGAATGAACAAGATCAAGTATACAAGACTTACGAGAGACACCAGAATAAAAGGAACGTTTACTTGCTTTCCATATTGACATTCATTACAAAAATCAAGCTTTGTGCCTTTAGCATCAAGCTTCTTTAAGTTACAAAGTCTAGTGAGACCCTTTTGGCTCATATGGCCAAGTCTCTTATGCCACAACTCCATATGGGAGTGAACTTCAGCCAAAGCAATGAACTTGCCTGATAAGGCTTTCCCATGCAAGCAATAGAGAGTTCCCTTTTTTATGCCTTTCACAATCAGCCTTGATCCCCCTGTCATTTTCCATGATCCTCTCTCAAAGAGAATGCTATAACCATGCATATCCATTTGACCCACAGAGAGTAAGCTTTTCTTGATCCCTAGTACATAACGTACATCATGCAAAACCAGCTCATTAGTGCCATTTGTAGAGAAATGCACTATGCCTATACCCTGAATGGAACAAGCATGATTGTTTCCAAGGTATACATGGCCATGGCTGCCTGCAGTAAAAGTAGAAAAGCACTCCTTGATAGGAGTCACATGAAAAGAAGCACCAGAGTCAACTATCCATGTCTGGGCCAATGCATCATTAACAGTCAGCAAAGCATCGATAAGATCACTTTTGGTGATCGACATGTCCTGTGTATGAACATTCAGAGAGAAATCATATGCATAAGTATCATCAGCTGATAAAGTAGTGCACAAAATATCCTCAACATCTGACAGCTCCTCTATGACTACATTAGAGGCCACATTGGCCTTCTCTTTGTCCTTTCTTGATAGGAGTCACATGAAAAGAAGCACCAGAGTCAACTATCCATGTCTGGGCCAATGCATCATTAACAGTCAGCAAAGCATCGATAAGATCACTTTTGGTGATCGACATGTCCTGTGTATGAGCATTCAGAGAGAAATCATATGCATAAGTATCATCAGCTGATAAAGTAGTGCACAAAATATCCTCAACATCTGACAGCTCCTCTATGACTACATTAGAGGCCACATTGGCCTTCTCTTTGTCCTTTTGGATGTCCTGTGCATCAGTCTTGTCTTCTTTCTTGCCCTTCTTTTTATCTCCAGCATTCCTATTTCTTTCAAGCTGTGCCTTGTAATAGCGGCAATCAGGTTTCTTGTGGCTTTTCTTTCCACACTGATAGCAAGTCACATCATTGCTTTTACCTTTGTTGTCAACTTGTCATTACCTCTTTCCCTCTTTCCCTGCTCTTACTCTTGTTCCTTTGTGCATTATTACTCCTCTTATCTGTCCTGCCTCTAACCATGTTAGCTTAGCTGCCACCTTCACCACCTGTTTTTCTCCTGATCTCTTCATTAAGTATAGAACCCCTAACACCATCAAAGGTCAGGTTGGGGTTATTGGACAATGAGACTACCAGTGTCTCCCAAGAGTCAGGAAGTGTCATAAGCAAGAAGATGGCTTTAAGTTTGTCATCAAAAGCAGCCATACCTGAGTCCTTCAATTGTGACAAAGTACTGTAAAGAGGGATAAGTGTTCAGCTGCACTCTTGGACTCATCAAGTTGCATACCAACGAGCTTCCGCATCAAATGCACTTGGTTCATAGGCGTAGTGTTCTCATAAGTTGCTTTCAGCTTTGCCCACATTTCTGAAGCAGAGGTCAGCCCTTTGAGATCTACCAAGATCTCATCAGAGATGGCCATCTTGATATACGTAACAGCTTTCCTGTTCAAGATAAGTCAAGCTTCCTGTGACATATCTTCTGGTTTTTCCGCTTCCAATGCCTTATCACAGTCCTTCAAGTAGAGAATACCTTGCATTCTCTCCTTCCACAAATCGAAACCTGTTCCCTCAAAACGTCGATTCTCAAATAGATTCTTCACATCTGAGGAGGATGACGCCAGGATTGTACGATGAAGAAGTTAATATGCTGAAATTTGGGCAAGAATGCACCAAATCTGAGTATCACTTCTAAAAATGATGCACAATGGCTTCAAACTGTTGTGGAAGCAAAATGGAGCAAAAACAGATCAGTTGGACCACAAGATTAAAATCTGTAATTTTTTGAAATTACCTGCAGAAAATTCCAGCAAGTCAATTTATGCTTCAAATCAGCAAATTTGACTTTTCTTGACCTCAAAGTGTATACGTGAGGCTATAAGAAGCCTTTAGGAGCAAAAGCCCCAAATTTTCTCTTCAGAATTTTGGAAAATTCATAGAAAATCCCACAATTTGCTGTACATAAGCAAATTTTTCATGCCACACTTCAATACATGAAATGTTAAACCTCTATATTGCTGTTTTGGACTGTGAAACACTTGTGTACACCTGTAAAACACCTGAAATAGCCTGTTTTGAGCAATAAGACAAAGAGGAGCAGTTTCTTCGCGATGAAATCGAAGAATATCACGTGAAAAGAAGTTTATGCTGCTCCAAAGATGTGGTGCTGCACTTTTAACCCTTTTCTTCGCGACAAAACTCAGAAAAACCTGCAAAAACTGAAGTAGAACACTCCAGAAATGCTAATGTCTCTGTTTTGGGCACCTTCTTCGTGATGAAACGCAAAGATCTTGCAAAATCTGAGGAAAAACCCTGCTGAAAACTGAAACGCAGCTGCTCTAATGCCTCAACGGAGCTCTGATACCAGTTGTTGTGACAAGAGAGAGTATTCAACAGATGGAGAAGCTCAAGTGGAGCATCTCTTGACTGAGCGGGCAGGTGAGTGTCCAGCAGCACACACACAGGTGAGAGAGAGAGAGAGAGAGATCGAAAGAAAGAAGGGTGGCGCAGCTCTTTGGTGGGTTCTCTAAAAGAAGAAGAAGGCCCTAACTTTAGTTTAGGTTATTATTTATAGGACCTGGCCAAGTTCACACTGAACTTGGCCAAAAGAATAAAAATGACTATAATCAGCCTTTTAAAGGCCTATACACAAGTATACAATAAGGGGTCATTTAGGGCCTTTACCCCAACAACAGAGACTCCCGTCGCCTGCTCCCGCCGTCCTTTTCCAAACCCTAAAACCATAAAGAATACCGTAATCTTTGCAGTCAAACAAAGTTATTAGCCAACAACTGTTGCCTACAGTTATTAGCCACTCCCACCCTTGCTCCATCACGCATCAAGCATGCTCCCGTCTTCATCGCAAGTCTTTGGGCTAAGCACACTGACCATAGCTATCAAAGAAAACAAGAAGATGGTGGACTCCACTATCACGGCCATCATCAACCGCCTATCAAAGCTCGAGAAAGAAGTAGAAACATATCATAAAGAGAGGGAAACATGGCAGAAAGAGAAAGAAGAGAGGGAGAGGGAGAGAAACAAAGAAAAAGAAGAATGGGCTAAGAAAAGGGCAACATGAAAGAGGAATTGGCGCTCCTCAAAGCTTCAATGGTCTCTCTCACACCCGAAGAGGGAGAGATTAATATGAACAAGACAAAAGCTCTAAAAGAAGAACTCACCAAAGCTTTGACCGCGAGCATGGAAAACAAATTAGAAGCTACCAAAAAAGAATAGATCGACATAGGGAAAAAGAACATCAAAAAAGAAGCCAAAAAGGAAGCACAAAAGGAAGAAGCACTCATCGTGCACACCACCATTGAAGAAGAAAAGATGAGACATGCCCGTTGTCTCAATGTACGCATCACGGGCATTGTAGAAAAAGAAGGCTCTACACTCGAGTCCGACGGGAAGACACTATGCAGGATGCTCGGCTACAAAGAGGAATCCCCCCATTTATCAAGTCTTGGAGAACGGGACGAGACCCACGAAGAAGAGAGCTCTCATTCTACACTTCCCTTCAGAAGATGTAAGATCTACTTTCTTACGCAAGAGGTGATTCTGAGAGCACTTGATGGGCCCCCCATCTACCTTGATGATCTCACACCCATGCAAGTAGCACTCCGCCGTGCATGCATGCCAAGAGTACACCAAGCTCGCAAAGAAGAAAAGAAGGCTTCATACAGAGATGGTCGTGTCATCATTGATGGCAAGGCCATCCCATAGGGATTCCCGGCCTGTGAGACACTCGAAGAGATACACCTTGCAGTTTGGAACTCCAATGGAGATCTATGGACACACCCAGAGAGGTTGGAAGAGGTGCACAAAGGCAAAGACATCATTATGCTCACAGAGACACATGAGAGCCCGGACCGGGGCCTACCTCAAGTCCACAGTTTCCAATGGGAGTCCACATACAAAGAGTGTACACGTCAGCACACCACTAGAGGATAAGAGATGGACTTCAGGGCAGGATACAGATAGTCACACGTGATTCACAGGCCAGATATCTTTGGATTCGACTCAAGCTCTCACAGGAGCGAATCATCTTCATAGCTTTATGCTACTTTGCTCCTTCTAGCTCACGATTCGCTATCATAGATCGAGAGGAGGACTCAACATACACTTGCTTGTTAGAAGAGATTACAAAGTACTCTGCATTAGGGGAAGTCTTCCTTATGGAACACTTCCATGCAAGGACAGGCAATGATCAGTGTGAGATATTTGACCCAGAAGACCCACATATACTACGTACCATAGAGGATGAGTCTATAGCCCGAGCTTCAACTGACTCTACACACACTCATTATGGCACCCACTTACTCAGATTAGGCTCTCGACATAATCTCGTTATCTATAACGGCATGGCTCACTGGCCTACCTCAGGAGGATTGACATGCATACCACACTCAATCACAGATGGCAGGGGAAGTTCAGTAGATTACGTCATGGGATCTAGAGAGGCCATTCACCTACTTACCTCATTCACCATCCCACCCATACCCATTGGGGCTGATCACACATACCTCGCACTCTCCCTCAAGGGAGACACCCCTACATGCACACCCGCAGCACGTATCCCAGACACCACCATCCACTTCACACACGAGCTAGCTCACATATATGCGGCCCAAGTCGAGAAGGGTCTTCTCTTGCTTCACCCTAACACTCCACTATCCCTACTCACCTCACAGATAGCATCAGTTCTTTAGACATCCACCATGAGCTCCTTCCCACACACCATCCATTCTCGTCACACACCTCCTCCCGAGACTATGCCACAACATCGTTGGTATGATGAGGTATGCAAAGATATTTACAGCCGACTACGAGCTCAGCGAGCATTGGAAGAGATCACAGAGAGACAGGCCAGGGGACGGATGAAGACTCTCACACGTCGGAAGAGGCGAGCCTTTGAGGAGGCAAAGGTGCTTGAGCTATACCATCTCTTTATGAGTATGGACAGT
This sequence comes from Ceratopteris richardii, assembly GCA_020310875.1. Lineage (NCBI taxonomy): Eukaryota > Viridiplantae > Streptophyta > Polypodiopsida > Polypodiales > Pteridaceae > Ceratopteris > Ceratopteris richardii. Next base: position 112,215,355 of record CM035428.1, read on the forward strand.
GCTTCAGCATGGCGTACCCTACGAGAGCCACGCCCGACCATACCTATTGGGGACCTACACACATGGCATGATTATGCTCAGAGATTATATGAAGTGCCTGAGTAGCCTCCCATTCCCCATCCACTTGAGCCTCGCCCTACTAGTTCTTCTCTCTTCACAACAAAGATGGTTGAGAGGGCCATAGGACGACTGCGACATGGATGTTCGACACACCATACGGGATTGCAGAGCGAGCATCTCATATATGCAGCCTCCACTATAGCCCCGTTGATTGCACATGTCTTCAAACCAGGCTATAGGGGAGGGCTTCCCAGAGGAGTGGACTAGGCACACCATTGTGCCTATCCACAAATCTGGCAACACCCTGGACCCAGGGAATTACAGGACCGTCATGATTGGCCACACCATGGCCAAACTATACGGTGTCATACTTGAGGCAAAGCGGAGCTCATATGCAGAGACTGAGGGGCTACGAGCACGAGGCAAGGCAGATTTTCGGAGAGCTTTCTCTACTATTGATCACAAGGAGGTATGTCTGAGGCCATTGCTAGCACCATCGGTGTTAAGCAAGGCTTCCCGCTCTCTCCCACTCTATTTGGTCTCTACATCGATGAGATTGAGGACTACACTCTCCGAGCTAGAGGAGAGGGTGCAAACATCGCAGGTACACCTGTCCACATTTTATTATATGCCGATGACATTGTATTGATTTCACAATCACCCGAGGGATTACAATGCCACCTGGATGCCCTAGATGAGTTTTGTACACAGAGGGGCTTGACAGTAAACCTTGGCAAGACCAAGGTCATGATCTTCCAGAATCCACACCTCCCCCATGGTGAGGAATGGAGCAAGATTCACAGCCGACGATGGACAGATTGAGGTGGTCACTTCCTATGTCTACCTCAGAGTCACATTCGCGAGCTTACTTTGCCCCTTCAACATGAGACAATTCCAGACTATCTGCTTTATTCAGAGGATTAGGGAGCTCCCTACAAACTAACTCACACGCAGAGCTTTTGAGGCATCTATACAGATATCAGAGTCAGGATATGAGAGAGCTTGGTACACTCATGTTAGAGTCTGGTTTGACAATCATGGGCTTGATATGGACAGATTGCCGCCTTTTCAGTTCGACCCAGACTCACCTCACATCCACCTCTCTCGTCATGAGAGGAATGTTGTGCTGAGACAAGATCTTTGGCAGCTCTACATTAGTCAGACATGGCACACACCACACATGGGATCGAGACTATCGCACTATCGAGACTAGTTCTTAGACATACTCGCGGACGGTTTCATCGGGCAGCCACGTTACATGGATACTTACATGCCTCATAGCTCGAGGGTAGCGATTAGCCAGTTGAGGGTCTCATCACATAGACTAGAGATTGACGGGCAGAGCCGAAGACATTCCCAGAGAGGAGCGCATATGCAGGGTTTGCAGAGTAGAGATGGAGGATGAGGAGCACTTTGTATGCAGATGTAGTGCATATGATGGCATCAGAGACAGATACGAGACTCTATTTACAAGGCAGCCCACCCTCCGAGAGATCATGGACTCTAGAGACCAGAGACAGCTCGGGCGATTCCTACTAGAGATATAGAGTCACAGAGATTCCCTACTCCGGCCTACTGTAGTAGCCCATACAGGAGGGAGACAGAGTCAGCTCACTGAATTCTTTATTCCACGACGTATTGCAGCCCACCCCCCCTCATCCCACACACTGAGAGGGGTGACTCTTCAACAGGCTCAGACTTCTCGAGCTAGGAGACGACCCAGTGCTAGAGGATATCGGGCCCCGAGACTTCACCGACATCAGATTGCAGAGATCCAGGCTCATCACCATCGCGCCATGGAGGAGAGACGATTTGAGAGGATGGCTGATCCCGCTGCAGCTATCACGATGGCCCTGACTCCATCCACCTCCACCTATGTATCACATCTTACATCCGCCCACTAGCACAGGATGGAGCTAGTTAGTCGTTTCAGATGCATTCTCATGCTTGTTGTACTACCCTTTTGCATATAGACGATCATAGATATCACACTCCATACACCCCCCCACTTTCATGGGTATCTCCACATGCATACCACGGAGATATGTATCAGCTTTGCCAGTTTCTTTTTCAGCACTTTTATCTTCTCTGATAGACAAAAGATAGAGCCATGTACATCGATTTGTCTCATAGGCCGAGTTCGACCTCCTAATAGACGTAAAAACTCTCTCTCTCTCTCTCTATGAGACCGAGTTCGACCTCCTAATAGACGTAAAAACTCTCTCTCTCTCTCTCTCTCTCTCTCTCTCTCTCTCTCTCTCTCTCTCTCTCTCTCTCTCTCTCTCTCTCTCTCTCTCTCTCTCTCTCTCTCTCTCTCTCTCTCTCTCTCTCTCTCTCTCTCTCTCTCTCTCTCTCTCTCTCTCTCTCTCTCTCCCCCCCCCTCTCTCTCTCTCTCATACACACACACACACATACAGTCATGTATTGCCTTCCATCGTCTTGTACAACACAAGAAGAGGGCTTTCCTTGCCAAGCTAGAGAAGGAGTTATATCAGCTATTTTTGAATCAGGATTCGATGGAAGCTTGGTGACTTTTGTTGGAAATTAGGTAGGCCCATAACTAATTCCACAGGTCCCACAGGTTTCCAGGATCTACAACACAGATTCCAATATCTTCCAAATTTGACAAACATGAACATACAATACTTAATCATACAATGATGAGACAAAGATAGAGAGAGATTAGACAACATGTTCAAAGTGTTACGTAAGCCACTACTTACTCACACCATCATATATACAAATGTCAAATTACAATGTGGGAGGCAAAATCTCAACCACTCTATGTGAACAAAAATAGATGGAAGAGTGTATGTACAGAATTTACAAGAATATTCAGATGTAGGGACAGAAATCTGAATATGTATGAGATGTATGACCTGATAGGTTGTAGAAGAGTCTATATGAGTGACAGAAAGAGAAAAAAATCAGTTTGAAACTGATATTCAACAAACCCTAATCTGAATTTAGGCTATGGAAGACCCTAAATTAGATGTGTGTGAAAGATCACATACTTACAGAATTAGCATTGAATGCTAACATGTTGCTGACAGAAATCCTCATGCTCATATGGAAACACCTTCTCTAACACCTCATCTAATGCATGTAGCATGCATGGACTGATTCTCCTTTATGTATGCCAAATAGGACGACTCCTGATATGGATGCCACCGCCTCCATAAGCTCCAAGTAGTACCTGTGTGCATAAAGAGAATATGTACCTGAATAGTTAACATAAGATTCAATCTTATGTTAAGCTCCATCCAATGTCTTTGAAGTACTCCATAATCTTCATGTAGAAGACAATCTTCAAATACATCATGTAGATGGATGATCCACACCAATAAGTTGCTGATAGGTAAGTCTTCTCCATAAGCAAGAGTGTGAGCACACTCTTCTCCAAGAAGAACTCCATGGCTTCTCCTCATGAGCTTCAATAGCTCCTCCATAGGTGCCCATATGTGCAACATGGCTGCCCCATGTGTGCATCACCTAGAACTCCTCCAAGAGTGGCCTAAGCTTGTGTTGGATATATCCAAAAAGTGACCAAGTGCCTCTATTTTATAGGCCACAAGACTTCTAGCGATCTCATGCGAAAAAGCTCTTCAAAATAAAGCTCTACATTAATTAAAGTTGGATCGTGAGTTTTTAGAAGCTTATCGCTTTTTTTAGTCATACTTTGCTTTATTTTAATTTTCTCGCTGAAAAATGCTTTAGACTAGCTTTTTCAGACCTTTGACCATCTGATGAATGATTTAATGACATTTTTATGACATGCAAGCTGACAGCTATCAAATGAGGTAAAAACCCTAAATCAGCAAAAAATTAGGGTTAGGGATTTCTCCCAAATCTGATATGTGATGACTACATGTCATATACCATTAGAAAGCTCTCATCAAGCTCTACAAGATAGGCTCATAAAATTTTACCCAAGTTTTGTGCCAAAAATGACTAAGTACCAAAATTAGGATTTCTGCCCTAATAGGATTTTGGACTGATGTGACATTGATTTCCAACAATTTTTTAATGAGTCATCTCCCACCCTAGCTATTACTTCTACAAGGGTTTGGGATCGGTATGCGACATCTCTATATATAGCTTCGGGCGAGCCACCCCTTCCGGATCCATCAGAGCCATGTCCACATGCATTTACTTTCTTTACTGCGGAGGAAAGCCATCGACAGGATGAGGATTGGAAGAGCTTACGATCATGCTGGGTTAGTGCTTGAGCATTTTATTCATGCCAGAGATATGCTTGCAAAGCTTCTCGCTATGATGTTCAATCGTGCTATGTGTGAGGGTATGCCTCAGACTTGGAGCTTGTCCACTATTGTGCCTATCTTGAAGGCAAGGGACCCTATGGGGTCCGAGAACTACCGTACGATCATGATTGCTCACACACTAGCACGGTTGTATGCATCTAGAGAGAGAGCATACGAGCAACAGGCCAAGCACATTTTAGGAGAGGCTTCTCTACTCTTGATCATATCTTGACTCTACGTGCCATTATCGAGGAGGGCGGGTCCCATGGGAGACGGATATATTGTAGCTTTGTGGACTTCTACAAAGCATTTGATAAAGTGTCCAGAGCTAGATTGATGAGGCGATTGCAAGCCATGGGGGTACCCCTAGAGTTCATTTGGGGGATTATGGCATTATACAAATCAGTTGTGGGGCAGGTACGCACCCTAAAGGGGATTTCTACTTTGGTTCACTCCAATATAGGAGTGAAACAAGGATGTCCGCTATCTCCTACACTATTTGGTATGTACGTGGATGAGGTTTCTGATTACATTGAGCGACTAGGGAACAGTGCAGCACTAGCAAGAACTTGGATCCTATTGTTGTTATATGTTGACAACATTGTACTGATTGCTGACTCCCCAGAAGGAATGCAAAAGCAATTGGATGCGCTACATGTATTTGCACAAGATAGTGGGTTGTCTATCAACCTTGGTAGAACCAAGGTTATGGTGTTCAACACTAGACTGCAGTGGATAAGGAGATCAGCTCCCACATTTACCTATGGGCAAGAGAGTGTGGAGTATACAAATGCATATACATATCTTGGTGTAGTCTTCAGTGGGCCTATATTTTCGATGGAAGAGCAACCGAATCTAGATTGACTAGAGCCTCTGTTGCCTTGGGCATATTCGAGAAGATGTATTCGCAGGTTCAGTTTCAAGAACCTTGCACCAAACTTTGGCTTTTTGATACTCTTGTGTCATCAGCCATGCTTTATGGAGTGCAGATTTGGGGACCTTCAGTTGGATGTCATGGCAGCGCTCGTAGCACGGATGGATGGAGAGGGATGGAGAGGCCTTTGGTATCTATGATCTCCCATATGATTAAAGACAAGGCTTCGGTACCTCATGAGATTATTAAGGCATAAATAGTTGCCCCCCCTGCAGTGATTGGGCACTTACTAGATCAGTGTTTTTCGTGCATAGCTTGTGGGATCTCTGCAGAGGTAGATATGCCCGACTCGCTCTTCAGTCGTCTCGACACTTAACCCTACAAGGAGACACGGCTTGCTGGTATGCACAGATGACATCATGGTTTGAGATGCATGGATTTAACATGGTCAGCCTCCCTTCCGATACTCTTTGGAGGCTCCATCTCTCACTTTGACACAAATAGAGATTAGTAGCCTCATCCGTCAAGACTTGATTCAGATGGATACTAGGAGAAAATGGATAGAACCTACTAAGGAGCTGGACACCAAGATGGCTTTTTATAGAGATTATCTTCTCCGACTCCAACGGATGGTTTTGTAGTCAGGAGTTACATGGATACACATTTATCTTATGGGGTGCGATGTGCTATTGGTCAAATCGTACATCCTCACATCAGCTTGAGCTTGAGACCGGTAGATATAGAGGGGTTCCAGCTCAGGACAGGATATATCGTATATGCCATAGGGAGCCGGAGACAGAGCTACATTACATATGTCATTGCTTTGCATACTATGAGATACGAGGGCGCTTCCATTTCTTATTTAGAGAGGGCTTTGAACCATTCTCTAGATTTATGGGATATGAAGACCACATATGCTTGGGTTTGTTTTTGCTTGAGTCGAGGAGACATAGAGATAGCCTATTGAGACATAGAGATAGCCTCTTCAAGCTTTCAGAGAGGAAGACTCAGCGGAAGGTTACCACTACACAGTGAGATAGACCGGCAATGCAACCGAGCCCGGACCTCACTTCCCTCAGAGGCACATCGGTGGACCGTGAGAGGGGCCTAGGGAGATCTAGGCATCCACGATTGCAGAGGAGGATGTCCCAACAGAGATGGTGATTATAGAAGAGGATTAGGCTTATTTTGGCATGCCACGCACGATACCCCGTTAGAATCTTGACTATGGAGGACAATAAGGAGATCCAACACAGACCGATGCAGGATTTCCTTTGAGATAGAGGACTGCCTACACCTTGATCTTTCCCTCGTTGATATTGGTTTATGCTTTTATACCTCATGAGGTTGTACCTCTTCATTGTATCACTCAAACCTCTAGCCATCACTTTGTTATCTAGAGAGTCTCTAGGCTATATTCCCTCTCCCGCTGCTCTATCTTTTCCACTACAAGACTAAGTTTTAGTAGTAGTTTAGCATACACACATTTTGTATGAGATTTTGTATCAGATTCACCAGCTTTGTAAGTTTTTGGTCTCATAGGTCATTTTGGCCTTTTGCAGTCGTAAATATATCATTTCATTTCATCTCTCTCTCTCTCTCTCTCTCTCTCTCTCTCTCTCTCTCTCTCTCTCTCTCTCTCTCTCTCTCTCTCTCTCTCTCTCTCTCTCTCTCTCTCTCTCTCTCTCTCTCTCTCTCTCTCTCTCTCTCTCTCTCTCTCTCTCTCTCTCTCTCTCTCTCTCTCTCCCCCCTCTCCCTCTCTCTCCCCCCTCTCCCTCCCTCTCCCCCTCTCTCTCTCTCTCTCTCTCTCTCTCTCTCTCTCTCTCTCTCTCTCTCTCTCTCTCTCTCTCTCTCTCTCTCTCTCTCTCTCTCTCTCTCTCTCTCTCTCTCTCTCTCTCTCTCTCTCTCTCTCTAACTACGCCACCCGCCCGAAACGCTAATTGCGCCACCAGCCCGAAACCCTAACTATGCCACCATCTACCAAAAACCCTATCTCTTCCTGAAATCCTAATTGCGCCACCATCTCCCTATCTCGACCAGCTTCCCACCATCTCTCCCTCTCTCTCTCCCTTGCCCGTGTCCGCCTCTGTCACCCCAACCTTTTGCCCGTATCTACGCGCTTCCTCTACCCCTTCTCCCCCCTCTCTCTCTCTTGCCATAAGAACGGGATAGAGGAAGCTCATGGCCTCTCCGAATAAATCTTCAACATTCAAGGAGACTCTTATGCTCACAAATAAGCGCCTCACACAAATGGAAAAAGAGATGCGAGAGTGGAAAACAATGATGGTGGAATGGAGAGAGAAAAAGGCGGCTTTCCTCCTCAAGCAATCCAACAAGGAAGATCATTGGAATATTGAGAAAGAGGTCATGAGGGCTGAAATCGAGGCACTCAATAGGAGGTCTCCAACCTCAAGAAACAACTGGTCGAAGTCAAAACAAGAGGTGCACTCGAAGACGAAGAATTTCAGCCCTCCATAATTGAGGAGATCAAAGTTATCAAGGAGCAAGTTCAAGGGATCAAAGAAGAGAAAAAGAAACATGAGGCAAAGACATCTACATGGGTAGAGGTCATTACTGTTGGAATTTGGGGCCCCAGGATCTTCGAATCATAGTAAAAAAAATCGCACGATTTTTTTAAAATAAAAATCGTAAAAATCGCATTCGCGATTTAAATCGTTTTTAACGACTTTTATTCTTTTTTTTTTAAGGTTTCATATGGTAGATCACTTTTTAAAATTAAAAATTTGATCACTATGATACCTATGCTTGCTAATAGTCTATAATATATTACCACTTTGCTCTCTGGATAGAACTATTTTATTTTCTTGCCTATTAGAGATTTGACTAACTAAATTAAGTTAAAATCCATGCTCAAAGCCAAGTTCCTTCAATTGTATATGTACATTTTTTGGCATCAAAATAAGTCCCTATCCAGTATAAATCTATACCAACCTATAGCTGAATGACATTATAGAGTTTATGTGACTGCAATGTTATCATAAACTCTTTGTTGGCATCTCACATATGACTGAAGTACAAGAACTAACAAGCATCCAGGTCATATAAACTTTTCACTACTTTCACTATTGTCCAATATTGGAGCATATATGAGTTGAATAGGTATTGTGCATACCTTAGATACAAAAAAAAAATAAAAATCTCTTGATGAATAAAAACCCCGATTTTTATTTTTATTTTTAAAAATCTCTACGATTTAAACGATTTAAATCCCGATTTAAATCTACGATTTAAATCTCTACTTTGTACTATGCTTTGAATACTAATAACCTTTGAGCATACACACTTAATTACACAAGATGATAAGTGAGAGATAGAAAGAGACTTGAGACAACACAATATGTAACGTAAGCAAGTTGCTTACTCACACTATATACAATGTAGATGGCCAAATTACAAAGTGGGAGTACTACTCAACCATATGATAGTGCACTCACTAGATGGAAGAATAGACAAGAAGATGATGAAGTACAAGAATCAGATTATGTTGTTATAATCTGAGTATGTGTGAAGCATATATGCAACCGAGTGAACCTAAACTCTCAAGAAAGTGCAACAGATCTGAAAATCAGCAAACCCTAATTCTGAAATTAGGGTTTCAGAAACCCTAAAACAGAATATAGGATAAACTTACAAAAGATAGCTGCTCCAAACTTGTATAAGACTCCTTGTTCCAAGAGAATAGTCTCTTCTTCACCTCTCCTTAGCCTCCAAAGCTTCAAAACTCCAAAATTGACACTATAGCACCATCAACCATAGTACAAAATGAGAGGTTTAAATCGCGAATAAAAATCGCGATTTAAACGAATTAAACGTTTTAATCGCTAGGGTTGAGAATAAAAATCGCGATTTTTATTCTTTTGCAATTTTTATGATTTTTTTTTTCGAGAAATTTTTGTATATACACATATAAAACACTCTAGTATATAGATATATATCATAAACTTTATATAAGAAGCATGTCATATGGCTAAAATACATCATAATATCTCAAAATAGAGCCAAAAAAAAAAAAAAAAAAATCTGAAAAAAATAAAAATCGCGAATAAATCGTTTTAATCGTTGAGAGATTTAAACGATTTTTATTTTATCAAAAAATCGCGATTTTTTTGTACTATGCCATCAACTCAAGAAGTGACTCCTCCTTGATGTCTCAAAGTGCTCCCTTGGTGTCTCTTATATAGCAATTTGATGCCATGCGAAAAAATCCACGAAAAAAGCTGCCGGTTCATTTTTCTTTTTATCGCTATTTTTTATCATCCTTTTATTGCTATCGCTTTTTTTTGTAGCTTTATTTTTATCGCCAATTTTTTATTGTAGCTTTTCTTGAATTGCTAAATTTGCCATATACTAATCACATAACCTAGCTTTTTATCTTTTGTACATCAAGAACCTCATAAATATGCATAATATCATTTTAGGGCAGAAACTAGGGTTTGAGTTTTCTCCTAATTCTGACCTCTGATGATAGGATGATGCATATCACTAGATAGCTCTCATCAAACTCTACCCATCTAGCCTAAGAGGATTTTACTCAAAATGTACAAAAAAATGGCTAAGTCCTAAGTTGGATTGCGGGAGATGTGGTTTGTGGACCATATGTACATTGATTTTCCAACAATCCCTCCTTCAATGTCATATTGGTACAAGCTTTAGTAATCTGCACATCTTCTCATGACTATCTCGTCAATGCTTTGGTAAAAATATCTACAACATTCTCACTAGAAGGAATATAAACCAGTTCAATGTGCTTCTTTGCTATCTGTTCTCGAATATAGTGGTAGTGAACCTCTATATGTTTTGTCCTTGCATGATGCACTGGATTCTTTGCTATAGCTATTGCACTCTGGCTACCTGAAAATATCTGAATGGGTTCATGTACTCTTACATTTAGATAACTAAAAATCTTCTGCAACCATATTGACTCCAAAGTAGCTGTAAAAGCTGCACGACATTCTACTTCACTTGATGAAGTTGCAACAGTGGGTTGACTCTTCGAAAGCCATGAGATAACACAATCTCCGATATCAAAACAAAAACCACTAGTACTTCTTCTAATGTCTTTATGTCGTGCCCAATCAGAATCTGAAAATCCTTTTAGTAATAAATGTGTAGATTTAGAGAATACCATAGCATAATTTGAAGTTCCCTTCAAATATCTGAAGATCCGCTTTACTGTTTTCCAATGTAACTTTGTCGGATTATGCATGAACCTTGATACTTGAGAAACTGCAAACTGTATATTTGGACGTGTATTACAAAGATATATCAAGCACCCAACTATTTGACAATATAAAGTAGCATCAAATGATTTTTCATATGCTACTATTTGTAAAGACGCGTTCTGATCCATAGGTGTTTGCATAGGTTTAGCTTCAATCATCTGAAACCTTTCTAATAGTTTCTCAATGTACTTTTGCTTTGTCATATAGATACACTCATCTTTAAACAGAAACTGAATCCCAAGATAATAATGCAAAATTCTTAAATCGTTTACATCAAAAGTCTGCTTCAATTGTTCTTTGAACGGCTACAAATCTTCATCTCTGGGACATGTGACTATAATATCATCCACATAAATGATTGCTATAATCATCAAAGAGCTGCATCTGAGTTATGGAAACCAATGGATAAAAGATATGTATGTATCTTTTCATACCATGCTCTAGGTGCCTGTTTTAATCCATACAAAGCTTTTATAAGCTTACATACTAAGTGTTCTTTACCTGTTTCTTCAAAATCTTCTGGCTGCTGAACATATACATCTTCATGTAAATCCCCATTTAGAAAAAAAGTCTTTATGTCAAGTTGATATACATTCCAATCAAAATATGCTGCTAAAGCAAGTATTGATCTAATAACTGTCATCCTAGAGGTAGGAGCAGATGTCTCATCATAATCAATACTTTTTTGTTGTGCATATCCTTTGACAACTAATTTGGCTTTGTACCTATCAATAATACCATCTGCTTTCCATTTGACTTTGAAGATCCGCTTTACACCTATAGCTTTCTTTCCTTCTGGTAACTCACATAGCTGCAAAGTTTGATTCTTATGAATAGAATCAATTTCTTCTTTCATAGCTTTTCTCCAAATAGGAATGTTAAGTGCATCTTTAACACATGCAAGTTCATCTTCAACTGTTGTGAGTGCTAAAATATCATGAATCTCAAAGTCTTCAACAAAACTTACATGATCTTTTTGTTGTTGTTGTTTAATCTTACTCCTTGTTCTTCCAGTAAAAGTCTTTATACCACTATCTTTCCAAGTCTGATGTAACCAAGTAGGTGTATCCTTAAATAGTGGTGATACTCTTTCTGACTCTTTAGTTTCCACTAGTTCTCGAATTTGTCTTTGAGCTAGGACTTTCTAGAACTCTAGTACTTTCTTCCATTTCTAGAACCAAAGTCTCATGTGGAACTGACTCTATAGTAGGTTGTGAAATTCCCCTTTCTTCTTCAATCCTAGGAATTTTAGTTCATTCCTGATATGGCTGAACATGTACATCCGAATTCCGTCTAAAAAATCCATAGTCATTTTCACTAATGAACTCTAGAATATTTGCTTCTTTATCATATATCTTATTTTCAGCAATATATGCATTGCGTAAAAGGATAACTTCACCTGTCTCTGGAACATAAAACCTGTATCCTTTACTTTCAACAGGATATCCAATAAAAACAGCTTTCCTTGTTTTTACATCTAGTTTGCCACGATCCTTTTTCTCAATATGAACATAAGATAGTGATCCAAACACTGTGAAATAGCTCACATTAGGTTTTCTTCCATAATATGCTTCATAAGGTGTAATTACCTTTAAAGTTTTTTGTAGAAGACCTGTTCAAAATGTGATTTGTTGTATGTACTGCATCAAACCAGAATTTTGGTGAAAGCTTCTTGGATGCCATCATGCTCCGCATCATCTCGACAAGTACTCTATTCCTTCTTTTTGCAACACCATTTTGCTGAGGAGTGTAAGCAATAGTAAGGTGTCGAGTAATACCTTTTTCTTCTAGACATGTCTGAAATTCATTTGATAAGTATTCTCCACCTCTATCACTTTTGAGAATCTCGATAGTTAACTGGCTTTCATTTTCAACCATAGCTATGAATTTCTTAAACATTGGAAAGAGTTTTGACTTCAACTTAAGACCATAGATCCATGAATATCTCGTAAAATCATCAACATATAAAACAAAATACATAAAACCTTGAATAGAGTCGTCTCTCATAGGTCCATTCACATCTGAATGTACTATCTGCAATTTCCTGGTAGTTGTAATATGACCATGCTTCTTGAAAGATAGTTTATGCATTTTACCTTCAAGACATCCTTCACATATATCTGAATCATATGGTAGCTTGAATGAGGTTAAACTCTCAACCATACCTCTACTCAACCATACCTCTATCTGTGATACTCTTGAGAGCTCCATAATTAATATGACCAATCTTTCATGCCATAACTTCATATCTTCCACCGGTGACGAAGATTTGACAGCATATGCTTGATTGATTTTGGATAAAATAAAAATCCCTCCTTTGTGCTCACCTTGCAAAATACACTTCTCTTCTTTGTGTGACAAAATCTTACAAAGATCTCTTTCAAATACAACTTTGTAACCATCACCTAAAAATGTAGATATAGATAGCAGATTCTTCTTAATATTAGGTACACATAAAACATCTGAAATCTGAAAATTACCACCATCTCTTGACTTTAGGGTTACTGTTCCTATTCCTACAACATCCAAATCATTGCCATCTATAATAGTAACTCTTCTACCTGAAGAATAGGAAAGAGAAGAAAATACTTCTTTGCATCCTGTCATATGCTTTGTAGCACCTGAATCAAATATCCAAGGATCTACTGAAAGAACTTGTAAAGCTTCCTGATCAAAAGAGACTTCCTCAATGACGATATAGGCATAAGAATCACCTTGAGGTTTCCCTTTTTTACCATCTTCTGCAATATTAACTGATGCCTTTTTCTTTTTTGCTGCAATCCTTTTCTGACAAACTACTATAAAATGTCCAGGTTTCTTGCAATAGTGACATAATGCTTCCTTCTTCTTTGAAGACTTCTCTTTAGTTGTAGTGGAAACAAAATTTGAAGTAGAAGGTAAAGGGGACTTACTTTCCTTCTTGGATTGTTTCTCCTTCTTATCCTTCTTCTTCTTTTTACACTTTGATGAAAACACAAGTGCTTCTTCATTCTCTTCCATTCCCTTCAATTGATCTTCATCTTGAAGTAGCAAGAATTGTAACTCTTCAAATGTAATCTCTCTTTCTCTTGTTGTAAGAGTATTAATAGTAATAAAAGAGCGATATGAGATAGGAAGCGAATTAATCAACGTATTCACCATTTCTTCATCAGATATCTCAACTCCTACATTTAGAAGTTGATCTCTCAAGTCAATGAGCTTTGTAATGTGGGTTTGAATTGACCCACCGCCTTCATCCTTGTGTTTGCTAGTTGTCTCCTCAAGTGAGCTTTCCTTGCAGGATTTCTACTCTGAAAAAGATTCTCAAGCTTTAACCAAGCTTGTCTAGAATTTTTGCAAGATCTGATTTGTGGTAGAATATGCTTTTTGACACTCATCGTTATGAATGAGAGAGCTAAATCATCTCTAGCATCCCATCTTGCTTGTTCTTGAGTAGGAGGAACTCTGGCTAAGGATCTACCTGTGACTCTGGATGTAGAAGTGGTTACCTCTTCTTCAGTGAAAGAGGCTGCGGAGAGCTACGTCGTGGTGTGCTCAGTTGCTCCAAACGCCAAGGGAGTGGGCTGCTGCGTGAGGAGAGAGAAAGTAGAGAGAGAAACCTGCACAGAAATTTGGAGAAGAAGATGGAAAAGCTGAAGTTGAAGAAGTCCCAATCAAGTTATGAGAGATTTGGGACCAAGTCTTATTGATAAGTGACTTTTAGGTCATTTGGGCATGTTCACACATGGCCAATGACCAAAAGTCATAAAAATAATGTAAATGCCTATAACTCCCCAATTTGGGGTCCAAAAAATACAACAAAAATATGTCTGGAAAGCTCTCGAAGAGAGCTTTCACATGGAAGGGTCAAAATATACGAAAGGAGAGTCCTTGGGGCCTTTATCCCCAACAACCTCCCACTTAAAGGACCAAGGAGGCTCCTTTAAGCTAAGTAACTCCCACCATCTGTATACATAGCTGATGTTGTGCCTTGGGTAGATACTTCGTGAGAGCATCTGCAGGATTCTGTGAAGTATTGACCTTGATCAAAGTGATCAGGCCATCCTCTAACACCTCTCTGATGAAGTGATATCTCACATCAATATGCTTTGTGCGAGCATGAAACATGGCATTCTTTGCCAAACATATGGCACTCTGGCTATCGCATCCAAGAACAGGTGCCTTTTCAGGCATCCCAAACTCACTGCAGAGGGGGGCTAACCAAATGGCTTCTTTGGAAGCCTCTGTGGCTGAAATATATTCAGCCTCTGTAGTAGATAGTGCAACTATCCTCTGAAGTCTAGAGCACCAAATAGCTCCACCTGCAAGTATGTATACATAGCCACTTGTGGACTTGCGTGTGTCCACATCACCTGCCATGTCTGAATCACAAAATCCTTTTAACTCCAATGGACCCTTTCCATAACATAAGCATTTACTTTTGGTCCCTTTCAATATCTCAAGATAGATTTGACTGCCTCCCAATGAGCTCTACCAGGATTAGCCATGAACCTGCTAACAACTCCCACTGCATGAGCAATGTCTGGCCGAGTGGCAACCATAGCATACATAAGTGAACCACAAGCTGATGCATATGGAACACTCATGTAATTGGCTGCATCATCATTTTTGGGACAGTCATCCTTGGAAAGCTTAACATGTGGCTGCAATGGCACTCCAAGAGGCTTAGCATCAGCCACATTAAATCTGTCCAGCACTTTTTCAATGTACTTTTCTTGGGATACTTGCAAAGTATGCTGCTGCCTATCCCTTTTTATACGCATACCAAGAATATGCTCAGCTTCCCCAAGGTCTTTCATTGAGAATGCAGAGTTCAGCTGCTGTTTTAGAGCATTCAGAGTGCTCTTTTTCTTCCCAGCCAGCAGCATATCATCTACATACAGTACAAGAATAATTGGGCTGCCATCTTCATCCTTTTTGGTGTACAAACAGTGATCTGCATGGCTTCTTTTAAACCCATGTTTGAGCATAAATGCATCAAACTTTTTATACCATTGTATGGGGGCCTGTTTCAGCCCATATAAGCTCCTTTTCAGTTTGCATACCAGATGCTCTTTTCCAGGAATGGCATATCCTTCTGGCTGTTTCATGTACAGCTCTTCATCTAAATCACCATGCAAAAAGGCTGTTTTAACATCCATTTGGAATAATTCCAAATCCAAGGCAGCTATGAGAGCAAACAACACACGTAAAGTGGTCATTTTCACCACTGGAGAGAACACTTCTTGGAAATCAATGCCCTCTTTTTGTGCATATCCCTTAGCAACCAGCCTTGCCTTATACTTGGGTTTGCCATCAACAGTTTTGATTTTGTACACCGACTTGTTGGGAATGGCTTTCCTTCCTTTGGGTAACTCAACCAAATCCCAAGTATCATTTGCATGCAAGGCCTTTTATCTCTTCCTGCATGGCTAACTCCCACTTCTTCTTGTGCTCACATAGCTTTGCCTCTTTATAAGTAAGAGGCTCACCCTCATCTGATAACATAATATAATGTATAGAGGGATCATATCTATTCACTGGCTCCTAGGACGTATAGATCTTCTTACCCAATGATCCACATTACCAGGCAATGGATCTACATCAAGAGGTACATTAACTTCTTCATTGTTAACAGGCTGCTGTACATCATTTCCAGCCCTGTTTTTAGCATGAATAGGTGGCTGCATATGCCCTTCAGGATCATCATTTTGCTGTCCAGCATCATCTGGCTCAATAACCACGGGCTCATTGTCATTTCCAGCCATATGTGGTGCATCCCGAGGGTTCATATCAGATTTAATTGGTGGCTGTACATGCTGAAATTTGACTCTTTTATGGTCATCTTTAGAGGCACAATTATTTTTGAGCAGCCTTGCCTCATTAAATACAACATCTCGACTGCGTATTACCTTCTTGAGTTGAGGTAGCCAAATCCTGTAGCCCATTTCACCTTCATCTCCATAACCCATGAGATTCCTTTCATGGACTTTGCATCTAGCTTGCTTCTCAACTCAGGCCTTATATGCACAAAAGCATCACAACCAAAGATGCGTAGGTGGTCATATGAAGCTGGTTTGCCAGACCAAACCTCTTCTGGAATGCCACCTTTTAAGGACATATGAGGGGATCGATTGCAAACATGAGCTGCAGTTTTCAAAGCCTCTCCCCAAAATCCATGAGGGAGATTAGCTGTGGACAGCATGCATCTCACCCTCTCACATAAAGTCCTATTGTACCTTTCAGCCACACCGTTGGAAGAGGGGCTGTATGGGACTGTTAGCTCCCTCTTAATACCAAGATTTTCACAAAATCTATTGAATTCAGCACTTGTAAACTCACCCCCATTATCTGTACGTAAGCATTTCAGCTTTCTACCTGTTTGAGTGGTCACAAATGCATGAAATTTCTTAAATGCAGCAAAGGCTTCATCTTTAGATTTTAACAAATATACCCAAAGCTTCCTAGAGTAGTCATCAACAAAAGAAACGAAGTAAAGAGCACCCCCCATAGATTTTGTGGGCATGCTACAAAAATAAGAATGAACAAGATCAAGCACATTAGACTTACGAGAGACACCAGAGTAGTAGGAATTCTTTACTTGCTTACCATATTGGCATTCATTACATAAATCAAGTTTTGAGCCTTTAGCATCAAACTTGTCCAAATTACATAGTTTATCAAGGCCTTTTTGGCTCATGTGGCCAAGCCTTTTATGCCATGATTCCATATGTGAATGGATTTCAACCAAAGCAATAAACTTGCCCAACAAGGCTTTACCATGCAAGCAATAAAGAGTCCCTTTCTTTGTACCTTTAGCAATCAGCCTAGAGCTTTTGATAAGCTTCCATGACCCCTTCTCAAAAAGGGTACTATATCCATGCATATCCATTTGCCCGACAGACAATAAGCTTTTCTTGATGCTTGGTACATACCTTACATCATGCAAAACCAGCTCATTAGTACCATCCACTGTGAGATGCACTATGCCAATACCTTCAATAGAACAAGCATGGTTATTTCCAAGATATACATGTCCATGGCTGCCTGCATGAAAGGTAGTGAAACACTCCTCAATAGGAGTTACATGAAACGATGCACCTGAATCTACAATCCATGTTTGTGACAAAGCATCATTCACAGTAAGCAAGGCATCAATCAAATCCCTCTTTGTGATCTGCATATCTTGTGCATGAATATTAATAGAAGCATCAATAACTTCAGCATGCTCTGCTTCCATAGTAGCACAAAGTATATCTTCTGTATCTGATAGCTCCTCAATGATGACACTAGAGGCCACATTGGCCTTCTCTTTGTCTTTGTCCTTTGAGGTATCATGTGCTTCATTCTTGGTGTCCTTTTTCTTCCTGTCACATGTGTTCTTCTTTCTTTCTAGTTCAGCTTTATAAAATCTGCAATCAAGCTTCTTGTGACCTTTCCTACCACATTGAGTCACTTCAGCCTTGCCTTTGCTTTTGCTCCTGTACATTTCCACTTTTCTTTTCTGTTCTTCCTCTAGCCACATTGGCTGAACCACTACCCTCTCCACTAGCTTTCCTCCTGATTTCCTCATTCAAAATAGAACCCCTTACACCATCAAAGGTAAGACTGGGGCTATTAGAAAGTGAAACAACCAATGTTTCCCATGAATCATGGTAAGGTCATCAACAAGAAGATGGCCTTAAGCTTATCATCAAATGGAGGTAATCCAGAGTCTTGCAATTGTGAAAGAGTACCTGTAAACAACGATAAGTGCTCAGCCGCACTTTTTGACTCATCAAGTTGCATACACACTAGCTTACGCATAAGATGCACTTGATTTACAGGCGTGGTATTTTCATAAGTGGCTTTCAACTTCTCCCATACCTCAAAAGCAGTCGTAAGGCCTTTCAAATCCACTAAGATTTCATCTGATACAGCCATCTTGATGTAAGTGATGGCCTTCTTGTTTAGGTTCATCCATGCTGCATCTGTCATATCTTCAGGCTTGACTTCCTCAAGAGCCCCTTCACAATCTTTAAGAAAGAGGATGCCCAACATTCTCTCTTTCCACAAATCGAAACCATTACCTTCAAATCTCTTGATCTCAAACAAGCTTTTCACATCAGAGAAGGTAGAGGCAATGTTTGCACACTAAGAGCTTCAAAATTTCACCAAAAAAGGTAAAATTCACCTGTTGTCTTGTGCGCAATTACCTTACGAGACTATAGCTGAGAAACTAAGCCCAAAAACTGTTCAAAACTTGCAAAAATCAATTTTTGAAATTTTCTGCACAAAATTTCAGAAAATTCCAGCAAGCTGTAATTGCATCAAAAACAACAAATTTGTTGTTTTTCAACCACAAAAGACATACATAGATGTAAAACCAAGGCAATGGGTGCTTGTTTTCACAAAAGCCCCAATTTTTGGGGCAATATGACCTGTAAAATCAGAGAAATGATCTGCTGTAATAAGTTTCCAGCAAGTATGCACTTCCTCAATCTTTGTGCATGTCCTCCCACTTGAAAAATGAGAGAATTTCTGCCACAAAAGACCTGTAGATGAAAAAATCAGCAATGTGGATGTTGAAAAATGTGGATGTTGAAAAATGACCTGTGGGGATACAAAAGGAAGAATAGAAGAGATTCTTCGCTATGAAACTCTCTAAAAAGCACAAAATTTGCTTTAGCTTTGCTCCGGGCTGAAGTAATCCTCCAAAAACAGCAATTGTATCGCGAAAAAAGAAGGTTTTTCGCGATGAAATTCTCCCAAATGCAAGAAAACACCATCTTAACATAGGCTGAAGTAGAAAAGCACTTCGAACAACTTTGTCGCGATGAAACAGCTCAAAGCTCTGATACCAGTGGTCCAGTTGAAAGAGGCTACAGAGAGCTACGTCGTGGTGTGCTCAGTTGCTCCAACGCCAAGGAAGTGGGCTTCTGCGTGAGGAGAAAGAAAGTAGAGAGAGAAACCTGCGCAAAAATTTGGAGAAGATGGAGAAGCTGAAGTTGAAGAAGTTCCAATCAAGTTATGAGAGATTTGGGACCAAGTCTTATTGATAAGTGACTTTTAGGTCATTTGGGCATGTTCACACATGGCCAATGACCAAAAGTCATAAAAATAATGTAAATGCCTATAACTCCCCGATTTGGGGTCCAAAAAATACAACAAAAAATATGTCTGGAAAGCTCTCGAAGAGAGCTTTCACATGGAAGGGATAAAATATACAAAAGGAGAGTCCTTGGGGCTTTTATCCCCAACATTCAGTTGGTTCTTGATGAGTTGTGATTGCAACACTAGTTCCTCTTGAAGTTGATGTATCCTCTTCTTCTCCTTCTCGTCTTGGTCTTAACAAGGTTCCATTGACTATACTCCATAAATCCTTTGTCACTAACAAATTCATCATCATGAAACTCCACATAGGATAATTTGACGATCCTTCTAACTTGTCCTCAATCTCAATTCTATACTCACTCATCTTAAGTGTGCATGTCAATTATGCTCTGATACCAAGTGTTGGAATTTGGGGCCCCAGGATCTTCCAATACTAACAACCTTTGAGCATACACACTTAATTACACAAGATGATAAGTGAGAGATAGAAAGAGACTTGAGACAACACAAAATGTAACGTAAGCAAGTTGCTTACTCACACTATATACAATGTAGACGGCCAAATTACAAAGTGGGAGTACTACTCAACCATATGATAGTGCACTCACTAGATGGAAGAATAGACAAGAAGATGATGAAGTACAAGAATCAGATTATGCTGTTATAATCTGAGTATGTGTGAAGCATATATGCAACCGAGTGAACCTAAACTCTCAAGAAAGTGCAACAGATCTGAAAATCAGCAAACCCTAATTCTGAAATTAGGGTTTCAAAAACCCTAAAACAGAATATAGGATAAACTTACAAAAGATAGCTGCTCCAAACTTGTAGAAGACTCCTTGTTCCAATAGAGTAGTCTCTTCCTCACCTCTAGTAGCCTCCAAAGCTTCAAAACTCAAAAATTGACACTATAGAAGCATCAACTCAAGAAGTGACGACTCCTTGATAAGTGCTCCCTTGGTGTCTCTTATATAGCAATTTGATGCCATGTGAAAAAATCCACGAAAAAAGCTGCTGGTTCATTTTTTTTTTTTAAATCACTATTTTTTATCACGCTTTTATTGCTATCGCTTTTTTTTTGTAGCTTTATTTTTATCGCCAATTTTTTATTGTAGCTTTTCTTGAATTGATAAATTTGCCATCTACTAATCACATAACCTAGATTTTTATGTTTTGTACATCAAGAACCTCATAAATATGCATAATATCATTTTAGGGCAGAAACTAGGGTTTGAGTTTTCTCCTAATTCTGACCTCTGATGATAGAATGATACATATCACTAGATAGCTCTCATCAAACTCTACCTATCTAACCTAAGAAAATTTTACTCAAAATGTACCAAAAAAAATGGCTAAGTCCTAAGTTGGATTGCTCGAGATGTGGTTTGTGGACCATATGTACATTGATTTTCCAAAAGAAGATGGATGAATGAAGCAAAAAAGTGGATAGAGGTCGCTAAAAAAGGAAAAGGGAAGGAAACATTAGCCTCCACACCGAACCTTATCAACATGACACTTCAGGAGGAACAATGGAGATGCTCACATGCTTTACATGTGAGAGTTACAGGTCTCAAAGATGGAGATAGAGTAGAGGAGAAAGTGAAAGGGCTTATGGAGTTGATGGGAGTAGACAAACCTACACACACACAGGCATAGAGAGTGGGCAAAAGAAGTGGCGGTGTTGGAGAGACATCAAAGGAGCGAGCCCTCATCTTGTGTTTTCCAACCCTTCCGTCAAAGGAGTTTTTGAAAAGAAGACCCACTCTAAGAAAGACCAGCATATTCCTTGGGGATGATCTCACATTATCACAACTTGCTCACACGAAGGAAGTCATGCCGGAGATTAGGGAAGCAAGGGACAAAGGAAAGGTAGCTTTCTATAGAGATGGGAGGTAGTCATCGTAGAGCGCCGCTCTACATGACAGTTGATGACCTATGGGACCTCACTTAAATTGGAAGTGTGGAATTGCAATGGGTCTCTTAAACTTGACGTGGGTGCATTTGAGGATAGTTTTAAAAATAGAGACGGTGTTTTATACAGAGACACACCAAGCACCATGACAAATGATGCCACGAGTGACAGGCTATAGATGGGAGACAGCTCATCGAGCAGAGGCAAGGTCTGAATGCAAGAGCCGAGGATCTAGGGGAGTGGCAGTTCTTTTCAGAGAGGAGTTGCAACCATTTGTACATATCATTAGGAGAGATGAGCATGCTAAGTATATCTGGGTCAGATTGCAAGCTGATATAGGCAAATTTCTCTATATTGTTGTATGCTACTTTGCTCCAAGTAGGCCCACTTATGCTTCACCTAAAAGAGAGTCTCCTTTCTCGATACTCAATGAGGATATATGGGAATTCTCTAAAGATGGAGACATCATTCTATTGGGAGACTTCAATGCCTGAACAGGCAATCAACAGACAATCTTCTATGATACCTCAGAGGAGATGTTGCGAAAGCTGTATACAATGGGCATGGGACTGGACAGACACTCAGGATATGGAGTGTACAAATTATGGGAGATACCTTGTAGATATGGGTACTGCACATGGTTTAGCCATACTTAATGGCTTACAGAGATTTCGAGCAGCAACTGGATTCACTTGTTTCCCCCATCACAGTGGACTATATTATGACTATGCTGAGCTGTCTTCCTTACATTGAGGACTTCATCGTAGGCCCTCGGCCTATTGGAGTAGCAATGGATCATGCCCTGTTGACATTGAACGTCTCTTTTCAGTTTACCACAGCCCCGAGGCCACCAACACAAGGTCATACCCAGTATTCTTTCACTTCAGAGACCGTCTCTGTCTACATGGGTGGCATTTATACACGCCTATGCACACAAGAGCTAGGGCGACCTCTCGATGAGCTTACCCATATTTTGACAGAGACTCTACATGATGCAGCCAAGGAGGCATATCCACATACTCAGCCAGAGTAGAGACGACATTCTCGGACTATGCCCCAGAAGAGTTGGTATGATGAGGAGTGCAGAGAGTTGAGAGCCAGACTACAGAGAGACACTTCTTTGGGAGTCACTACTCACACACAGTCACGTATTGCCTTCCGTCGTCTCGTACGGCGGAAGAAGAGGGCTTTCCTTGCCAGGCTAGAGGAGGAGTTATATCAGCTATTTTTGAGTCAAGATTCGACGGAGGCTTGACCACTTTTTAATGAGTCGTCTCCCACCCTAGCTATTACTTCTACACAGGTTTGGGCCAACATCTCTATATACGGCTTTGGACCAGCCACCTCTTTCGGATCCATCGGAACCATGTCCACATGCATATACTTTCTTTACTACAGAGATGGTGAGGAAAGCCATTGACAGGATGAGGACTGGGAGAGCTTATGATCATGTTGGGTTAGTGGCTTAGCATTTTATTCATGCAAGAGATATGCTTGCAGAGCTTCTTGCTATGATGTTCAATCGTGCTATGTGCGCGGGTATGCCTCAGACTTGGAGCTTGTCCACTATTGTGCCTATCTTGAAAGCAGGAGACCCTATGGAGCTTAGGAACTACGTACTATCATGATTGGTCACACACTAGCACGATTGTATGCATCTATTCTTGTGCAACAATTGAGCAAATGGACAGAGAGAAAGGGCATACAATCATCAAGCCAAGCAGGTTTTAGGAGAGGCTTCTCTACTCTTGATCATATCTTGACTCTACGCGCCATAATCCATTACCGAGGAGGACAGGTCCTATGGGAGACGAATATATTGTAGCTTTGTGGATTTCCGCAATGCGCATTTGATACAGTGCCCAGAGCTAGATTGATGAGGCGATTGCAGGCCATGGGGATACCCCTAGAGCTCACTTGGGGGATTATGGCATTATACAAATCAGTTGTGGGGCAAGTACACACTCTAGAGGGGATTTCTACTTTGGTTCACTCCAATGTAGGAGTGAAACAGGCCCACTATCTCCTACATTGGTTGCTATGTATGTGGATGAGGTTTTTGATTACATTGAGCGACTAAGGAACAGAGGAGCAGCACTAGCAGGAACTTGCATCCCATTGTTGTTGTATGTCGATGACATTGTGCTGATTGTCGATTCCCCATAAGGAATGCAACAGCAATTGGATGTGCTTCATGTATTTGCATAAGATAGTGGGTTGTATGTCAACCTTGGTAAAACCAAGGTTCTGGTGGTCAACACTACACCGCAGCAGGCAAGGAAATCAGCTCCCGCATTTACTTATGTGCAGGAGAGTGTGGAGTATACAGATGCATATACATATCTTGGGGTAGTCTTCAGTGGGCCTATATTTTCGATGAGAGCAGCTGAATTTGAATCTAGATTGACCAGAGCCTATGCAGCCTTGGGCAGATTAGAGAAGATGTGTTTGCAGGTTCAGTTTCAAACCTATCTATTATGTATCGACTCTTCCTCCTTGATTCTCCAAAGAACATTGTGCATTTTATTGCACTTCTCACATACCTATAAGGTCTTTTTGAGTCTCCATAAGCTCAAGGGCCGGTCTTGTGCCGGTTGGCTGGATCAAACTTCGTTGCTTCGCAACTCACTTTTCTACCTCCTTCAAGAACCTCGCACCAAACTTTGGCTTTTTGATACTCTTGTGTCATCAGCCATGCTGTATGGAATGCAGATTTGGGGACCTTCTGTTCGCTGCCATGGTAGAGCTCGCGACACAGATGGATGGAGAGGGATGGAGAGGCCTTTGGTATCTATGATCTCCAAGACGATTAGAGCCAAGGCTTTGGTACCTCATGAGATTATTAGGGCAGAAATAGATGCCCCTCTCAATGATTAGCACTTACTAGATCAGTGTCTTTCATGCATAGCTTGTGGAATCTCCCTAGAGGTAGATATGCCCAACTTGCTCTTGAGTCGTCTCGACAGTTGGCCCTACAGGGAGGCACGACTTGCTCGTATGCACAAATGATATCATGGTTGAGATGCATGGATTTAACATGGACAGACTACCTCCCTTCAAGTACTCTTTGGAGGCTCCATCTCTCACTTTGACACAGACAGAGATTACTAGCCTCATCCGTCAAGACTTGATTCAGGTAGATACCAGGAGAACATGGATAAAGCCTACTCAAGAGTTGGGCACAAAGATGGTTTTTTATAGAGACATCTTCTTTGACTCACGGTAGATGGTTTTGTAGTCAGGCCAAGTTACACGGATACACATTTATCATATGGGGTGCGATGTGCTATTGGTCAAATGCGTACATCCTTACATCAGCTTGAAATTGAGACCGGCAGATAATAGAGGGGTTCCAACTCAAGACAAGATATGTCGTCTATGCCATAGGGAGCCCAAGACAAAGCTACATTACATTTGGCATTGCTCTGCATACTATGAGATACGAGGGCACTTCCATTGCTTATTTAGAGAGGGCTTTGGACCATTCTCTAGAGTTATGGGATATGAGGACCACAGATGCTTGGATTTGTTTTTGCTTGAGTTGAGGAGACATAGAGACAGCCTATTGAGACATAGAGATAGCCTCTTGAGGCTTTCCGAGAGGAAGACGCAGCAGTAGGTTACATATTACTTTAGGCAAGTCACTATCACTACACAACGAGATGGACCGGAAGTGCAACAGAGTTCAGATCTCACTTCCTTCAGAGGCACATTGGTGGACCGGCGAGGGGCCTAGGGAGATCTAGGGGTCCACGATTGCAAAAGAGGATGTCCCAACAGAGCCGGCGATTACAGAAGAGGATTAGGCTTATTTTGGCACGCCAATCACAATACCCAGTTAGAATCTTGACTATGGAGGACATTGAGGAGATCTGACACGGACCAATGCGGGATTTCCTTTGAGATGGAGGATTGCCTACACCTTGATCTTTCCTTGGCTGATGTTGGTTTATGCTTATACCTCATGAGATCGTACCCCTTCATTGTATCACTCAAGCCTCTAGCCATCACTGTATCATCTAGGAAGTCTCTAGACTATATTTCCTCCCCCCTGCTTTATCTTTTTCATTACCAGACTAAGTTTTAGAGTAGTTGTTTAGCGTACATAGATTTTGTATCAGACTTTGTATCAGATCCACCAGCTCTGTAAGTTTTTGGTCTCATAGGTCATTTTAGCCTTTTGCAAACGTAAATATATCATTTCATTTCATTTCCTCTCTCTCTCTCTCTCTCTCTCTCTCTCTCTCTCTCTCTCTCTCTCTCTCTCTCTCTCTCTCTCTCTCTCTCTCTCTCTCTCTCTCTCTCTCTCTCTCTCTCTCTCTCCCCCCCCCCCCCCCTCTCCTCTCTCTCTCTCCCCCCCTTCCCTCCCCCTCTCTCCCTCCCTCCCTTCCTCCCTCTGAGGAGTCACCACTCAAGGGAGCAATAAGGAACTTCAATGGAGCACTTTGGACACGACAAGACTAACTCGAGGAGATCCTACATACGCATGACTTTCCTTGCGTCAAAGAGACCCACGAGATCCTAGAAAGAAGCCTCTCCCACATTGCAGGCTTTCATTGGGAATCTACAATCACGGCCACGACGAGATAGAGTACGGCAAGGGGGTCGGAGGTTATTGCCATCATATTTAGACAGGAGATATAGAGCCAGTTCCACATCATAGGTAGAGATGAGGAGGCACGGTACATGTGCGTTCGCATGGAGATGGCATCAGAGAGTAGGAACTTGGGTCTACATTGCCATATGCTACCTCCCACCACGCGAATTCAGATACACGAGACATGACCATGGGGGACCGACTCAAGACAGAGATTCACCATACACCGCACTTTCAGATGAGATACTACATTAGAGCACATTAGGTGAAGCCTTCCTCATGGGGGACTTCAATGGCCTCACCGAGTCACGTCAATGCGAGTCATATGCTATGGAGCATCCACAGATCATGAGGGACAAATATCCAGATGAGACAAGGACCAACAGAATATCAGCGGATATGGGTCAGGACACCAAAGGTACAGAAGACATTTACTTGAACTAGGCAACCGACATCATCTCGTTATATATAACGGGATGCACCATTGGCCAAGCTCGAGTGGACTTGCTTCCCTCATGCGGGGGGTGAGAGCATGGTCGACTACATTTTGGGTACCATTTTGGAGCTTCACTTATTCCCTCACTTAGGATTGGGTGATGTCCACTCAGTGTTGACCATACATTTATCATGTTCACACTTTCATCTCCTATTCCATTAGACCCTCCCACAGTCATTGAGCCACACACCATGATACACTTCATACACGAGCTTTCACATGTTTATGCATACCACTTACACACTCGCCTACTCTCCCTCGACCCATTATCACCACTAGGCATACTCACGTCACATATCACCACCTATGTGACTTAGCTCTACACAGCTTTCCACACCACACACAAACACACCCTCCACGCAAGCGATCTATGCCCCAAAACCGTTGGTATGATACATATCATCAAGAGCTAAGGATGCACCTAGAGATTTTAGAGCCCAAAGGGGATATTACACACATGCAATCACAGCGACGCATCTAGAGCCTTACTCACCGCAAATGGTGGGAATGGAAGGAGAGACAGTACTAGGATATCTATCACTTGTTGAGGAGCCGAGACAATGCAGTGGCGTGGCGAGAGGAGATAGTAGACACCCATTCGAAACCCAAGCACTTGGCATAGCTATGCAGAGAGCTAATATACAAGATCCCGGACTAGCCCCCCATTCCCAAGCCACAGAGCTCACTCCCCACTACCTCTAACTTCTTCACATTGACTGTGGTGAGCCAAGCCATTGCCCATCTACAGCATGGCAGGGCTCATGACGAGTTCAATTTACAGCCAAAGCATCTCATCTACGGATGCACGACTCTAGCGCCGCTCATTGCCCACCTCTTCAACCGAGCATTGGCTAAAGGGTTTCCTAACTCATGGACTGAGCACACCATTGTGCCCATTCATAAGTAAGGCGATGTTATGGATCCAATCACATACCGTACGATCATGATTGACCCCATACTGCCAAGTAATATGGGGCAGTGCTAGAGATGGAGCACTCTCGCCAAGAGGAGGGTATCAAGGCCACAGGTTGGGAAGGATTCAGACGAGAATACTCTACCATTGACCACTTCTTCACTCTCAAATGCTTGAACAACCAGGCATGAGTGAGGAAGAGGAGATTATACTCCTACTTTGTGGACTTCCGCAAAGCCTTTGACACAGTTCCCAGGGAGCGGCTCTTCACTACATGACATCGAGGCCCTAGAGGAGATGATATACTCCTTATATGAGAGAGTATCAAGTAGAGTCAGATGCCCGGGCAATCTATCCGATTCACTTGCTCGCACCTTCAGGGTGAAGCAAGGGTGCCTCCTCTCACCCACCCTCTTTGGTTTCAGTGTCACATATGCAACGTGTTGCGAACCTTCGCAACGTACGCAATGCAACCTCGCGTTGGGTACGCATTCACAACGTGTTGCATAGAAATTAAAAAAATAGGGCCCTTACAACGGGCCAAAAACGGCCTGCTGGAGAGAACTTTTTCAGTTCAGTCCAGACCACTCAAAGCACTCAACAAACAGAGCCTAGAGCTAAGAGGGGGGGAGAGAGAGAGACTCTTAGGCATCATGCCTAGAGCCAAACAAGAGTATTGGCAACATGTCACAAGCCAAGGAAAATTTGGCACAGGAGGTAGTGAGAGGTGGACTAGAATAAAAGGCCGTCTAGCATGATTTGGAGGTGTAGGTGTTGGTCCTTGCTCTAAGCCAATACCGGAGCATATGGAAGAAGAGCTTTTGGAATGGGTTGCAGCATGAGAATCAAGAAGAGGTGTTAGAACACCTACACCTAGCAGTGCACAAAGCTCAGTTCCTCAAGGGCAATCATCACAAGCATCTCACGGGGACTTTCCTTCATCCCCTCATTGAGGACTTGGAGACCGAGGAGGCAGCACATGCACCTCAACATCACCAAAAGAGGCCACGAGAGAGTCAAAGCATTCCTACAAATCGTGGAAGTCTACATGCATCATCCATACAGGCTAGTTTGCAAATGCAAGGGAAGCAAGAGGCCACCCAAAGTATTATGAAGCTTTTCATCAAGTGTGGTCTAAGTTTTAATGTAGTGCGCACTCCTGCATGGAAAGAGGCCATGAAAATGGTGAGTAGGCTTGGGGTTGAGTGGCAAGGGCCTTCTTATGAAGAGCTAAGAGGAAGTGAGCTGAGAAGAACAAAAGAGATTGTGCAAAAGCAATTGGAGCCTATGCAAGAGACTTGGAAGAAATATGGCTGCACTTTGATGTGTGATGGATGGAAAGACATTAGAAAAAGAAATGTATATAATATACCCGTTCATTGTTGCAAAGGCACTATGTTTCTACGAACCATTGATGCATCTACTCAAGGCCTATCCATCATAGGGGAGTACATTTTTGGACATATCAGGAAGGCATCCTCCTTGGACATTTGAGTGGAGAATGTTGTCCAAGTCATAATAGACAACGGAAGTAATTGTGTTTCCATGGGACGGAAGTTAGAGTAGTTCCCATCCATTGTATGGACTCCATGTGCAGCTCATAGCATAGACTTGCTGATTGAGGAAGTCGGGAAGGTCCCTTGGATACATGAGATTTTTTGCACATGTCAAAGAGTGGTCGCCTTGTTCACGAAGAGGCCAAAGTTGCTTGCTATTTTCAGGTCATACAGTGATTTGGAGCTTCTTAGGCCTGCAAAGGTCAGATTTACTTATATGTGCATTGTGATGGAGAGATTGCTTCGAGTGCGGCAATCACTTATGCAAACAGTTGTTTCTCTTGAGTGGTTTTGGCATGGAGTGGCCATACAACCAAGAAAGCAAAGACGGTCCGCATTACTTGTTTGAGTGACAGCTTCTGAGGGAGGTAGAGGCTCTAGTGGGAGTGATGAAGCCTCTGTATTCCATGCTACCCATCGTTGACATGGAGGGGAGTACTTTAGGCCTTGTTTATGAGTATATGGACCACATTGGGGAGTCCTTTGCTCGATGCACTTCTATTTCTTCAGACAGGTATGCAATATGCATTTTGATAATGTTATATTCAAATTTTATTATTCTTATTTCTATTACCAAATTCCAATGACATGTCACATGCTTAAGTCTTTATTCTTGATTCTTGATTCTTGAATAAATAGGCTTGATGAGATTAGATCTATATGGAAGGCTCGATGGGATTGGTTCCATCGAGCGATTCATGGCATGGCTCATATTCTACACCCCTTATAGAAATCTAAGCAGCAAATGTTGGATCATGAGCTTGATAGTGCATGGACTTCATACATATGTAGATTATATGCGATTATATGCTGATGATGTTGATATGCGCTTGGCACTTGAGGATCACCTCCTACTATTCCGGAACTATGGGGGTAGTTTCAGGAAGGACACCGCCATGCTCCGATCTAGTCAGTTGTCGCCTGTGTCTTGGTGGGAGAAATATGGTTTGTCAGCATTTGAGTTGGTAAGTAGTAACTTGTAAGTCTCATTTAATTCATAATTTCTAATTGATAATTCAAGAAAATAATGCATTTTTTATATGGAACATGGAGAGATCACTTGCCATCTGTGTTCTTTCACAGGATTGTAGTGCTAGTCCCTCTGAAAGAAATTGGAGCACTTGGGCCCTCTTCCACACAAAGAAGAGAAATCGATTATCTACTTAGCGGCTAATATATTGCCATTGCAACTTGGGCCTTTTAGAGATTGGAGGTCACACGACAAATGTGCGGCAGGTGAACATTGATCATATCGACATAGAAAAGGTTCATGAGATGCCTGCTATACCTTCAGAGGAGTTGGACCTTTATAGAACGCTTTATCAAGAGTTGACCGAGCCTCAGCCTCGGACTCGCTCCCAGAGACGTGCTCAATCACGAGCCATAGATTTTGTATCGACTTTAGGGGCCTCTACTAGTTCTGCCCCACATGGTAGAGAGGATGCGGATGAGGACGAGGATGAGGATGAGGATGAGATGTCATCAGATATTGAGTCAGATTTTGATGATTGACTCTTGGATTTATTTGGACATGTCACATGACTCATGAGTCATGATCATATTTATGGACATTGGATATGTATTTATGACACTTCGATGATATTATGATTGTCTTGACTCTTTACTCTTCAGGTGACTCATCTATCTACATTGTAATTGTAATTTGTGCCCACATTTATATGTTGTATTGAAGTTTTGATGGTGAATTTATTGAATATTCATATGAATTAGTATCCACAATCTAGTATCAAGTGAATATAAGCTTTGATTTGGAAAGCTTCGAACTCTTCCATAGACATTCTACAATTTCAAGTAATAATCCACCACACAATTTTGGGGTGAATGGCCTTATGTGTGTCAGTTCAAGAAAAGAGCTCCACCAAAGGTTTTGGAGAATAAAACACCTTGTGAAACTTATGATGATGATGATAAACAATCAAAGGTAAGTTATTATAAGAACACCTTGTGAAACTTATGATGATAAACAACCAAAGGTAAGTTACTCCAACTTTTTTGGACATAATGCTTATGCTCATGTTCCACAAGAATTTAGCATTAAGCTTGACAAGCAATCAATCAAGTGTATGTTTCTTCGGTACATTTATGAATGCAAAGGCAATAAGGGTTTGAATCCTAAGTCAAAGCAAAATTTTTGTACATAAGATACTAATGTTCATGAAGAATTGGTATCCGTTCCCATTAAAAGTTCAATTCTGTAGTCTACACAAAGACTTCCAAATGTTCCCTTGCACAAAGGTATCCAGTACCTTCTTTTGTCCAAGACATTAAAAAGCAACAAAAGAGTCTACAAGCGAATAAAAAACTTCAAAAGCTTCAAATATATCCCATCAATACTTAGAGATCTTCGAAAAATCAAAAATAAAAAGACCACTTCATACAAACCAACTAGAAAAGCAAATTTAAAAACTTTATTTTGTAAACAAAAAGGAGGTTTTGTTTCCATCAATTCTTGCCTTTGATTTAGTCTCTTTTCTGAAAACTCCCACTGTCACAGCAGCACTTCAAGCTCCGGAGTTTCTCTGGAGAGGAAGCCGCAGATATGACCTTTTAAAGCAGAAATCTAAAGAAAATTAAGTATGAAGCGATAGTCCATCCCAGTTGGTCATTTTTCAGAGAGAAACGCGAACCCATGTAACCGATCTGAGCGAAGTAGAACGGCATGAATCTGCGCCGGTGCACAAGGTATTGCCGTGACTGTGAGCTAAAAATCCACACTATCGTAACAATTTCGACTTTCGGGAATTCTCTGAAAAGAAAACCGCTCCAGGTAGAGCTCCAAAACAAAAACAAAAACAAAAAGAAGGCAAAATGTTGGTATCACGCACCAATCTAACCCAGATCACCCATGAAACAGAAAAAACTACGAGTCCCTTTAACCGATCTCAAAGACTATAGGTGAAGATACACGATAGGTTGCCGTCAGCATGGATTAACGTACTTACTAGAAGTGGAAACGAAACTTTACGGTGTAAAATTTTAGTCAAGTTTTGTCGCATCAAGATCTGTTTACTTCTTTTTTTTGCACATAATAAGTTGGAAACTTTCTACTGTTTTTTTCTTGAAAACAAGTTTTGATTAGAAAGATCATAATAATAAAGTGGAGACTTTGTAATCATTATGATTTTTTGTGCGTGAAGGGGATTGCCATGTTGTTTTTTTCAATATTTGTTCAACATAGATCTAAAATTTAAGTAATTTTGGTGCTCGAAGATCTAGGGTTCAAAACCCATCGATTGGCTAGCTCGACGTTAGCACTATGTAGAAATAAAGGAGGTGTGAGAGATATGCATGCTTGTTTTTTTGGTCCAAAGTATAAAAAGATGAGCTTTCTATAAGACATAAGAATAAAAGTAAACCTTTTATTTTTTTCTCTCCTATAAAATAATTAAAACTTTTTAAATAATTCCATGATTTATTGAAAATAAGAAATATCACATTGTTAATGATGTTTCTTTACATGTTCTTTTTCTAACTAATAAAAAAATAACGCGTTTGGTTTCTAAAGAGTAATCAATATCTTAATTCTTTCTCTTCTTCTTCACTTTAGTGGAACGCTTTTTTTGAAAAAGGAGAAACCAAAATTAGATATTTTCCATTCTCTCTCTTTTTTTTACATTGGATAAATGATAAATGTGGTTGTTTTTTTATCATGACTCTTTTCATTAATTTTATAATTATTATAATTTTTTATTCTCTCTTTGCTTTTCACAATTTTCTCTTTTTATATTCAAGTGTGAGTGTTTTATTAGTTTTTTCTTTCTCTCTCTTTCTTTAATCATTTTTCTCCACTTTTGACATGAAAGTACTATGAAATTAGTGGAAACTTAAAAAAATTATGATAAAATTATTGATTTATTTTTTCATCTCTTCTTTCACTCGTCTTCTTCACCTCTTCTTCGTTAATGTTTCAATACTTGTAATGTCTTACATAGTCTTTCTCTCTTTGTTTTATCACTTTTCTTCTTTCATCCTCTATTCAAGTGTTTGTGTATTTCTCTTTTTTTTTCACTTTTTTTGTTTTTCATAATTCATCTTTGTAATAAAGTGGAAGGCAATAGATGGGTTGAACCACATCTTAAGAGGAAAACAACCATGGTTTTTGGAGTACGTGGTTAGTCCATCGAATTTTTAGTCGGCATGTCATGTTGTGGATGGATTCCACCAAGGTTGTGAGCACCTAATGGTCTCTAGAATATGTACTTAGTGTTATAAAGTAAGTCTATTATAGGAGTGTTTGACTAGTTCAGACATACTTGAAATCAAACATTGTTTGATCATTCTCATGTAGAGTCAAAAGTCTCAATATTAGACATAAGCATGGGTACTTTTGGAGTGTAAAGTTCAAATTTAAAGTGGTAAATAGCATGAATCAAAAAGCCACTTCAAGAACATGTAAGTTAGAAGATAATGAAGTAATGAACTTTGAGGATCTTCATTTAGAATTCAAGTATGAAAAGTGTATTCTTATTGAATTGTGAAAACTTCAAGGTAAAGAGTTTGTGGCATAAATCTTTCATAAGTTTTTGAAGGAATAGAAGTTTGAAACAATTCTTTCAACCAAGGTTGGATAGACTAAGTTAGTTTGAAGCACCAAGTTGATAGTATAAGCAAGTGAATATCTCTCGACTCACAACAATGCATAAGAATTGCATTCCAAGTAAGGATGCTTAAGAGATCTGTTGGATTTTGAGGTCTGCAGAAGCACGTGAATAGCAAAAGGAAGAAGAAGAAGCTTGGAGGACAACAAACAATCCTTGATGTATTACCAAGAGAATGTACAAAGATAAGTGACATGTTAGGGTTAATGGCGTATGTACAAGTCGGGGAAAAAAACCTCCTAAAGAGGGAAAAAAGTGCCCAGTAATCCTAGTTCACACAAATCATACCTAAATATATCAACAAATCCCTCCTGGGAGTGATGCGGTGAACAAGGCACTGGCACTCATATGTAAGGAAGTGCCAAGCTATGTGGAATCAATCCAGAAGTAAGTCCAAAGCTTTGTGGAAAGCTTCAAACTTCTCTTAAGCAAAGCCTTTGTGAAAAGGTCTACAATGTTCCTGTGTTAGGGCACATATGCCAAACTGATCTCTCTAGCAGAGAACCTCTCCCTGACATAATGATAGTCCACCTCAATGTGCTTAGTGTGAGCATGGAACACAGGGTTCCTCACAACTACTAATGCACTCTGACTGTCAGTGAATATGGTGGTGGCAGAAGACTGGCCAACACCCAAATCAACCATAAGGCATCTGAGCTACATACACTCAACACTCGCTGTGAAAGCTTCCCTATACTCAAATTCACAACTAAAAGTGGCCATAGTAGGTTGCTTCTTGCTCAACCAAGATATACATGAGCTACCAAGCATGAAGGAAAAGCTACTAGTGGACACATGATTGTCATAGCAACTAGCCCAGTCAGAGTAAGAAAAAGCATGTAAATTTGGCGGTAGTGATCCCCCCTCAGATAAAAAAAATCCAAGTATTCACGTACCCTCAAATAGCAAAAGATGCACTTAACCACTCGCCAATGCTTGACACCTGGGCAATGCATAAACCTACTCATCGATGAGACAAAAAATTGAATATATGGTCGAGTAATGCATAAGTAAATCAAGCATCCAATAGCCTACTGATAGAGAACAACATCAAATGCATCTCCAACATCATGAAGACTCAATCGTAAACCTATTTCCATAGGTGTGGCAATAGGTTTGCAATCTTCAAGGCCAAAATGTTGCAATAATGTGTCAATATATTTTGTTTGACACAAAGCTATTTTGCCATCAACTTGCATAAACTGAATGCCCAAATAATGATGCAAATGCCTCAAATCTGACATCTCAAATGAGGCATGGAAATCAGCCTTAAAATTAGTAATATGCTTCTCATGAGGACCAGTGAGCAACATGTCATCAACATAGACAACAATGATCAAACGCACATCATTTGCATGTTTAACATATAAAGTACTCTCAGTTGGATTGTTCTCAAAACCATGTGCAATCAGGTAGGCATGTATCTTTTCATACCAAGCACATGGTGCTTGCTTCAAACCATATAATGCCTTTTTCGACCTGCACACTTTGTTTTCATGCCCTTTTTGCACAAAACCATGGGGCTAAAAAACATACACCTCTTCAAGAAAATCACCATTCAAAAATGTAGTTTTAATGTCCATTGGATGTACATTCCAACCATGATGAGCTACAAGTGCATAGATGCTATGAACAATAGTCATTCGACATGTAGGAGCAAAGGTCTCATCAAAATCAATGCCTCTTTCTTGAACATAACCCTTTGCAACAAGCCTAGCCTTATACCTATCAACTATTCCATCGGGCTTATTCTTCAACTTGTATACCCACTTAGTGCCAATGGCCTTCTTGCCAAGAGGCAAGTCACATAAAGACAAGGTACCATTTTTCATAATAACATCATATTCTGATTGCATAGTTGTCACTCTAGCACAAAAAAAAGTACCAATGTGAGGAGATCCACCTCATAAATGTCAATCCATGGAGACGTGAAGACTAGTATGATGACCATGAGCAAGTGAAGGCACAAGTGCATGAGTGAGAAGCACACAAGCATGCACACACATGTGCACACAAGGTAAGAACAAAGAGAGGAACAATGAAGTGCTTTCTATAACTCAAGAAATCTCTTACAAAAGCTCAAATCTCTAACAAGCTAACCTAAAAAATGAGCTCTCTAGGTCTTTTTATATTTTTTGACTAGTTTTTTATCCTATCCAAACCTAGTGTCCAGCCTAGTTAAAAATTTCCAATGCTTATTTGAGGGTTGAAACAGAACCAAAAAATTATGAAAATTGATGTGCAAGTACTTTTAATACTCAATCAAGCTCAAGACCTCCTCGACTTGAACAAAATGGAGCCTAATCTACCAAAAATGGTATTTACAATGTTTTTGTAGTGATGAAAATTACGTTGATTGAGAATAAGTCATGGAAAAAATGAGTGGGCCTCTTCTATGCCAGATTGTAATTGACTGCTCTCTCTCTTCATTGCTTGTAGGCCAACACTCCCCCCTCTCTAGCCTCTGTCACCCCTGGAAGACCTCTATAGGGTGGCTGATATAATATTGGACAACATTAGTGGCCAACTCGTGTTCATGGAGCCTTAATCCTCTTGCCAAATCAGTTTGCAATGCATCGAAATTGATGGCACTTGGGATATTTGGTTGTGGCATCATGTAATACTTGGAATACATAGCCTATTCACATGCAAATAAGTGAAGCAGGTGTATTAGTTCCAGTGCAAACACCTTCGAGTGATAATCCCAAAAACTTGTAATGATTCAAATTCTGAAGGTACAGGGGGTGCAGAGGGAGTAGCGTGCAATGTGTCTCTAGAGTCAGATTGGGGAATTCGAATCATAAAGGGTGGCACCGTGGCTTTGCCTCGTGGTGAAGCTTTGCATCCTTTAAATAGTTATAGTTGTGACCAGGTCAGTGCGTGCTCGATGGCACATCATATGCTAGACACCTATATATTATACTAGTGATTGCACAACAACCATTCACCACTGGCTTCCTGAACCAACTTTTGTTAGCTTCGTACAGTTGCTCCATAATCCACACAAGAAGCTTAATAGTTAATGAGCCTGTCTCTACTAGATAAAGACTAAACCAGATTCTCTTGTGTGGTTGAGTGAATCTATCTTGGCCTGGAAATGCAAAGTGTTGCATACAAAGATGAAGGGGAATGGTCACATTAGGTGTTAGTGCCGCCATAGCCTTGAGCTTCAATAGGTTTCTATCCTTCATGTTGTCAGATATCAAAGCATCTTTCTCTGAGGGTACATGTGTGTCATGCATGTTAAGTGCATCTCTTACCAGTTCTAGAGTGAGCTCAAACTTTTTCAGTTCATTGTTGCATGTTAGAGAAGGAATTACAAATGTTCTTGGTTGATCCTTCACACCACTAGCATGTAAGATGGACACCAAATAATAACGGTGTTGGAAGTTTGGCTTTGGTAAGGGGGCCTTGAAATACTCTGCTAACCCTGCACATTGCTAAATTGCTTGTAGTTTGGGGGTGTTTTGGAGAGTCTCAAATTCTTTTGAAAAGAACTAAAATCTTCCCCATATGTTGCCAAATTCACACTTGGACTCCCATATGTAGGCTACGCCTCCTAGCTACCCTTGCATCCCATTGAGCCAATGAGAATGACCACTAACCTTCTCCATAACTCTTGTAGGTGGATCAAGAATTGGTATCTATTGGAGCTAGCACAGCTCTACAAGGTCACTCGATCAGCGGCACTTCAATGGGTAGGTTTTCCATACTCACTCTGGTTTGACTTGTCCCTACCCGCGAACTGGTGCCTACTATGTCAGCCATGATGCGAGTAGTACTACTTCTCTCTAAATCTACTAGAAGACGAGATCATATTAGCATTGCAACAAAAACATGATGATACTTTGTCTCCATTATAATATCAACATGATACCCATAGTGGTTAGAGAGTTAATGAGTGAGGTGTCCTTGTGTGGTGAGTGTCGGTTAGTAGGTCAATGATTCCCCTAGATGCATACTTTGGATGTACACTGTGCTTAGAATGCATCTACCCTGGTGTGAACTGATTTACAAAATCTAGTCAGGGGGTTTGTTACAAGGTTTAATTCCCCAAACTTTTAGCATGGGATTATAACTTGTGACAGTGATGACATGTAAAGGTCTTTGGACTATATCGTCTTGGATTTGGGACTTTTTGGGTACCCATTTCTAGATAATCCTAGGTGTGATCGGAGATGTGAAGGTGTTGAGTGCAAATGTTTGCTCTAAGATTTTTGTTGTGAGTGTCTGTGGGTGGCTATTCAAGCTTGTGAGCTTATGTGAAGTTATTTGAGCTTGTAAATAGGTCTTGGCCACCCAAATTTGTCTACCATTGGGGTCAACCTTCATTGACTACTTTGGGACCCAAATAGAAATGGCTTAATTGATGCCTAGGATACTCCTTCATTGTAGTCCTCGATTGAGTAGTTTGTTTGGTGCACCACTGGGGTTTTGATTCCTGAGTAGAGGGTTGTTCACCCTTACATATCCATATCTTCTTCACTCCTTGTAGTACTCTATTTTGCACTAGTTGTTGAGCATGTGTCTTGATTATCTATTTTCCCTACTTCTTGTGTTGCCCTACTTGTTTTTTTGGGGCTGCCTTTGGAAAAGAAGGGAGTTCCATTTCTGCTTCTATGACTCCTTCATAAGTGATGTTGTTCTGCACCATAGAACTTTGGTCAAGAATATTATCATTATCGTCTTGTGTGTTTCTAGAAGGACCAAGAATGGGTGCCTTTTCTAGTTGCTTGAGTGCTTGATTTTCTAACTTCAAAGTGATGATGGGTTTCCATGGCATCTCGTCTTTACATATCAAATACTGAGTTCACTGACAAATATCACAATGCTTCACATAGGTATGTGCATCCATGTGAAGGGTTGGTCACCAAAGACCTGAGAATAGAATTGTCTTTATCACACGATCTGGGCCAAAATGTCCTCCTGCCACACCTTGATGAGCAGTTTCTAAGACCTTGAGGTATTCACTCTCATGGACACACAATCTTAAGTATCTGTATCTTCCTCGTTTGTATAAATTATCACCTATGAGAGTGTAATCTAGTGCTTCCTATTCTAAATTCCATTTCTATCATGCAGTAATGGCTATTAGGGTTCACTTGGGGTTGACCCATGATTGGACACACATTAGCCATATGGTCTCTTCCACAAGTATAGCATCATTTCACTAGGGCAAATCTAGGCACCTGCTTGC
Organism: Ceratopteris richardii; assembly: GCA_020310875.1. Classification (NCBI taxonomy): domain Eukaryota; kingdom Viridiplantae; phylum Streptophyta; class Polypodiopsida; order Polypodiales; family Pteridaceae; genus Ceratopteris; species Ceratopteris richardii. The sequence continues at coordinate 112,254,156 of CM035428.1, forward strand.
TAGAGACTCCTAACTTCTGGGCTACCTTTTTTGCAAGTTACTCAATAGATGTAACTGGTTTGGAATTGAGGATAGTAGAGCTATCTGAATCCTTATAGATTTTTAAAAGCTCTAATTCCTCCCCTAGATTATCCTCAATGTCTATGCACATGCGTACACACTCTTCTATGGATCTAGGGTCTTTTATGTACACATAACATCTCAATTTGGTACTTAACAACCCATCTATGAACAAAGCCACTTGTTTGGCTGGTGTGGGTAAATCCGGCACCCGACATCTCTTGAGGTATTTTCTAAATCATCTTCTTGCAAGCCTCATTGTCTCCTGAGGTGTTTGCTTGAAGCCATGTATAAGAGATGAAGTATTGTGTCTTATGCCACTTTTGGAGAATTCAGTAATGAATGCTTCTAGCAACTGGTCTATATTCCTGAATTGTCCTTGGTGTAGTGGTTGAAACCATGTCAAGGTAGTGTTCTTGAGAGTTAGACCAAAGGCATTGTACTGAGTGAACAAGTCCTTGACTTGTTCAGCTCTCAACAATTGTCTAAACTCTGCTACATGATCGTATGGATCTCCAATACCATCGAAGTAATTCTTCATGGATTTAACCAATTGAGTAGGTCTCAAGACTCTAATATGTTCTCTAGGCCTAGGCAAGGGAAATTCATGTGTGCCCCTCTGATGTCTTGGATTTCTGTGTCTCTCTTGATTTGTTCTTTCCGCATCTATTCCTACCTGCTCTCTTCGTAAGGGGTTTGCAAAGCTCACTTCAGGTCTCTCTCTAGCTCCTTCCCGCTAGGTTTCATGAGTTTGCAATGATCTTGCTCCTTGGTGGCCATGGGAAATATCAGATCTTGGAGGAGGGAAAATCAATTCACCCTTCCAAGTGTATGCATGCTTGCCATGCTCTGTTACCAAGAACATTCTCTCCGAAGTGTTACCTAAATGGACAACCTTGCTTGGGATCTTCGGATCTTTGAACTCATAGATGGTTACTCCGCTTATTTCACTAAGTTGATCTATCTTGAATCTCCAAAAAACTTCCTTTGTTTCTTTATTCAAGAACAACTCTATACTTTTGTTGTCTTCGGGGACCACTATGGAGTAATCACTCTCCTCAAAATAGACTTGACTCGAGGAGTCTTGGGTTCTCTTCCTAGGTCCTCTTGCTCTAGGTCTTTTATTTCATTCTCGAGAATAATATTTCCAAACTCATCTATCTTGTCTGGTAAGATGGTAACCAAATATATGGTTCCTTGCTTATCAATATACGAACCTTCTTTGAATTTAACAAATGGGTGTTCAAGCTTGAACGGGATTTTTGAGTATCACCATAGAACATCCTCATAGATGCGGGCACCTTATCAATTGGTCCTAATATATTCCAATTGCATCTTACAGGGACCTTCCAGTGTTTGTAAGTAGGTTGTATTGGCACTTCCTCCCGGTCATTCCTTGTTAAAAGACATCTCTGAATCACTCGTTTTCAAACTGAGTATGTAGGGATAGTCACTAAGCTACTAGGCCCAAGACCTAGTTGTATGGTTGAATCTAGATTCAAAAGATCTGATGCTTTGTTGGTCTCTCCCTAGGTGTCTACTTGTATATGCTTGTTTGATTAGCCCAATGACCCTTGTACAGCCACATGGCTGATTCTTTGATATCAATCACTTGTTCCCTTTAATTTCTTTTGTATGTATTTTCTTGTCTTTAGACATGCGTCATAAGGAGCACTTAAGTTTGTCATACTTGATGTTCTTCATCCACTTAGGTTAAGTTCTTTGCCCTTAAGTTGTCCCTTGATTGGAATCATCCTACTCTCAGACTTGAGAATTTAAAGGTCCTTAGAACTTCAATGTTCCTATTGTGCCTCTAATCAATAAAGACCACTATTCGCACAGCCTATGCTAGAAATTGACGAAGGTGGTTGAGAGATCTTCCAAGTCGCTTCTCCTTGTTTGCATTTGTATGCCCAGGAAGCGCGTTATCAATCCTATACACTCTAGCACCTTGCTTTGGCCTCTCCAAAGGCTCTTAGTGATCCTGTAAAATTTTTAAGTTTAACTCAAGATTTTAACTTCAATTGATAGACAATTTGATTCAAACACTTTTAATGAGCCTTTTTGCCCATTTATATTGATATTATTTTTTTTCTAGAGCTCCCTTAGTTCCCAATCCCATTGAGAGTCAACTTCAAATTACCTTATTTGGAAATCAATGCATTATTCTCAAGAAAAATAGTTGATGCTATGTAGGATTTACAACAAGCTTTAGAGCTCAAAAAATGGATTTTGTATGAAAACTTTATATAGATTTAGGGTTCTGGGGGTTAAAACAGACAAACAAGCTCTTTCAGGATACTGGGGTAATTTTTTTAAGGCCTCCATAATTGTCTAGGTAAAAGAGTTTGTAATTATGTGCAAAATTAGCCTCAACTTTCACAAAATTAACACATTAACTTTTATAAGAAATGTATGTCTATCGTGATAGATGGTCTCTATTGTGCATGGATGTCTATCGCAATAGATGGGTGTCTATCATGATAGACGGGTGTCTATCATCTGTTGTGGTTTTGGTCTATCGCAATAGTTGGTGTTTGTCATGATAGATGGGTGTCTATCGTGATACGCAAGTGTCTATTGTCTATCATGGTTTTGGTCTGTCATGATAGATGGTGTTTGTGATGATCTGTTGTGGGGTCCTATCTATCATGATAGATGGGTGCGTGTCACTATATACGGGTGCCTATCACAATAGAGAGGTGTCTATCGTCTGTCATGGTTTTGGCCTGTCATGATAGACAATGTCTATCGTGATAGATCTCTATCGTCTGTCATGGGGTCATGTCTGTCACGATAGATGGATGTCTATCACAATAGATGGGTGTCTATCATGATAGACGAGTGTCTATCACGATAGACACTATCTGTCGTCTGTTGTGGGTTTGGTATATCACGATAGACAAAAAAAAAGCAATTTTTGTGATGTTTCTAGTGATTTAGGATGCTCTAGTGGTGCGGTTTATCGTGCTATGCATGAAAACAAGAAGTACAAACTTTCTCTATCTATCGCGATGGATAGAGGTCATCATCTCGAGACCTATGCAGAGGTCTATTGTACCTGTGCAAGTTGCTGGAGATGATGATACAACCAAATTCTACAAAAAAAGCTTTAAAACACACAAAAACAGAATGCACACAAACTCTCTCTCACAAGTGAAATGAGGGGAATGAGGTGGGGATGTGAATACGACCAAAGAATTGAAATTCTACGAAGATGGAGATGGAGGTGAAAGATGGTGAGGATGATGATGGTGATGATGATGATGAAGAAAGTATGAAAAAATTAATGAAATATAAAGAAAAATAAGGATATTACGTATGACTCCAATGTCACAACTCTATGTCTTACCATCACACGCTCATCCTTGAAGTTCTCTTCCCAACAATGGCATCAAATTTAATGTCACTCTAGCACAATGGCAAGTACCAATGTGAGGAGATCCACCTCATAAATGTCAATCTGTGGAGACATGAGGACTGGTATGACAATCATGAACAAGTGAAGACACAAGTGCGTGAGTGAGAAGCACACAAGCATGCACACACTGTTGCCCTTCGGATCTTGCAGACACATGTAAGCAAAGGATAGTACAGAAACAAAATCACACAAAAGTACTCAGAGAATAGAAAGAGAGAAGAGACTTGACACCATATTGGATACAATCTCCCTCCACATACTTTGATGGGCGAGTCTATCAGAGCATGTGTATTTATAGGTATTCACTACAAGAAATAGGGGGGCATGGCGACGCCCCCAAATTGAAAAAAAAAAAGAGATTCGTTGCTTATGTGATGCTAGCGTGGCATAAGCGATGGTGCTGTTTTTGGATTTTTTTTTTAAGGAGCCTTTGTCGCATAAGCGACGCTAGCGTCATTTATGCGATGATAAAACTATGCATCACAAATAGCATCGCTAACTAGCAACTTTTTTTGTGACGTTGGCAAACTGGCTGCGACATTTTAGCGCCGCATAGGCAATATTCTGTGTTCCAAAGCATCACATAAGCGACACTCTGGAATGTTAAAAAAAAAAATCGATTTCTCCCGGCACATTTGTGCCGGTATTTGGACGAGAGAGAGAGAGAGAGAGAGAGAGAGAGCAAGGAGTTGTCGTTGAAGCCAGGTATGCACGCACACACACATACATATGCATACACACACATATACACATAGAGACACACACACATACACATAGACACACACACACATACACACACATATACATACTCATACACACACATAGACAAATACATACACATAAACACATACACACTCATAGACACATACACATACACATAGACACACACACACATACCCACACATACACACACACATATACAGACACACATACACACATAGACACATACACACATAATGATGCATACACACACATACACATGCATACACACATACACACACACATACACACACATACACACACATATATGCATACACACACACATAGAGAGACACACACACACATACACATACATGCATACATATGCATACATACATACATACTTACATGCATACATACACATACATAATGCATACACACACATAATGCATACACACACATATGCATACACACACATATGCTTACACACACATACACACACATATGCATACATACATGCATACACATACACACATAGACACATACACACATAGACACATACACACATAGACACATACAAACACATAAACACATACACACTCATAGATGCACACACATACACATAGACACACACACACATACACACATACACACATAGACACATACACACACATACACATGCATACACATGCATACACACATACACACACATACATGCACACACATACACACATACACACATACACACACATAGAGAGACATACACACACATACACATACATGCATACATATGCATACATAATGCATATGCATATGCATACATAATGCATATGCATATGCATACATACATAATGCATATGCATATGCATACATACATAATGCATATGCATATGCATACATACATACTTACATGCATACACACACATATGCATACATAATGCATACACACACATACACACACATATGCATACATACATGCATACACATACACACATAGACACATACACACACATAGACACATACACACACATACACACATACACACACATAAACACATACACACTCATAGGCGCACACACATACACATAGACACACACACACATACACACACACATATACACACACATAGACACATACACACATAGACACATACACACATAATGATGCATACACACACATACACATGCATACACTCATATACACACACATATACACACACATACATGCACACACATACACACACATATATGCATACACACACATACACATACATGCATACATAATGCATATGCATATGCATACATACATACTTACATGCATACACACACATATGCAATAATAATGCACATGCATACATACACATACTTTATGCATACACACACATATGCATACATAATGCATACACACATATGCATACTGCACATGCATATGCATACTGCACATGCATATGCATACTGCACATGCATATGCATACTGCACATGCATATGCATACATACATGCATACACATACACACATAGACACATACACACACATAGACACATACACACACATAAACACATACACACTCATATACACATATACACTTACACACACATCAATACACATTTACACACACACATACACATGCACACTGGCACATTTATATAGATACACACGTATATACACACATAGACACACACACATACACACATAGACACACACACACACATACACACATAGACACACACACATACACACATAGACACACACACATACACATACACACAAATATACACACACACACATAGACACAAACACTTACACACACATTTACACACACATACACATGCATACAGACACATATATATAGATACATGTACATACACACATACATGCATATGCATACATAATGCACATGCATATGCATACATAATGCACATGCATATGCATACATACATGCTTACATGCATACACACACACACACATACACACATACACACATACACATACACACATACACACACATACACACATATACACACATACACACACACACATATGTGTACATATACATAGAGAGACATACACACACATACACATACATGCATACATATGCATACATAATGCATATACATATGCATACATACATACTTACATGCATACACACACATATGCATGCATACAGACATACACACACACACATAGACACACACACATACACATACACACACATATATGCGTACACACACATAGAGAGACATACACACACATACACATACATGCATACATATGCATACATAATGCATATACATATGCATACATACATACTTACATGCATACACACACATATGCATACATATGCATACATAATGCACATGCATATGCATAGATACATGCATACACATACACACACATACATACACACACATACACACACATATGCATACATAATGCACATGCATACAGATACACACACATAGACACATACATACACATAGACACATACACACACATATACACACAAAATTACACACACATACACATGCATACACACACATACACATGCATACACACACATAAACACACACACAAACACACACACATACACACACATGTACACACGCATATGCATACATACATGCTTACATGCATACACACATACACAGAGATCCATATACACACATAGAGACACACACACACATACACACACGTAGAGACACACACACACATACACACACGTAGAGAGAGAGAGAGACACACACACACACACGTAAAGAGACATACACACACATACACATACATGCATACATAATGCATATGCATATGCATGCATACATACTTACATGCATACATAGACATACACACATATACACACACATGCATACATACATACTTACATGCATACACAAACATACAAACATATACACACACATACACACACATGCATACATATGCATACAAATGCATAGACACACATATATACAGATACACACGTATATACACACAGACACACACACACATACACACACATGGACACATACACACATATATATGCATAGACAGACACATAGATACATACACACATATATATGCATACACACACATAGAGACACATACACACACATACACATGCATGCATACATATGCATACATAATGCATATGCATATGCATATGCATACATACATACTTACATGCATACACACACTCACATATACACCATACACATATACACATATACACATATACATATGTACACGTATATATATTGAATTCTAACCCATTTTGTTTTATATGTTAGGTATTATGGATCCTAGTAGTGAGAGAAAGGCGAAACACACTCTCATAAAAAGTCTTATGAGAGCAAAAGTTCCATCTGGTACTCTAGGGGTCATCATGCATGAGTACTCAGAGATGCCTGATGATGAGCTAGATTATACGATCTAGATGCTTACCCAGCGATCAGAGGAGGGCTCTTCTACAGCTCCACATGCAGGAAGACAGCTATTTGCTCATAGGTATGTTTTTTTTTCATAAACTTTTTTAATGATATTATAACACATATTTTTATTTATTTTTATCTATCTATTTTCAGGACACCTATACCACCTCCAGATCATGATAGCAGAGCAGAGTTGCCTATGAGGACATGCATAGGCACCTTAGGGCTAGAGTGCAATATAGAGCCAAAGGGGAACATTGTGTACATAGGGAATGGATTGGAGTTCAAGAGAAGAATGCAGGCATTAAGCAACTCTTACTTGCGCCTTGTCCACTTACCGTGGAAGTAAGTATAAATATTACATATAAATTGAAATAAATATCTTATGTTTTATTTACATGTTTTTTTTTATTTTTGTAGTGAGCATGATGAGAGGGATAAAAAATACATACTTAGTTCACTTGAGACAGAGTTTGGGACAGGATGGTCGCATAAGTGGTGTCTAAAAGAGATGCGGACACTTATGGCTCATCATCGCGATAATGCACGGTACACATTGCTTTTATGTATATATATGTGGATATGAGTATGTGTGTTTATGTATGTATGTATGAGAGAGAGAGAGAGAGAGAAAAGAGTGAGACTAGAGGTACAAATACACGCATACACACACATATACATCATACATGCACATTTACACACATATACACATACATGCACATTTATACATACACACACATACATGCACATTTTTACACACACATACACATGCATGCAGTTACACACATATAATGAATACACATACACACATAAACATACTCATACACATGCATAATCATATGTACACACACATAGACTCATATAATCATATTTACATGCATATATACATATACACATGCATATACACACACACACAACACATGCATATGCACATATAGATACACATACATGCACAACACATGCATACGCACAAATAAATAAATAAATAAATAAATCCTATTTCAAAAATCCTAATTTGAAAACACTAATTTTGACATTAGGGTTTTAAAACCCCTAATTTAAAAACTCTAATTCAACATTTTAGCCATATGATTGAAGTATGTGTACACATTGCATCTATTCCTCCGACGTCCCACTAGAGATATGTCTCTCCGCCCAACCTTATGCCTCTATATATAGCTACTCGAATCAATGAGGATCATAATATATATAAAGATATATACACATCATGTAGATACACATACATAAATATAAAATGGACTAGATATATTATGCATCACACATACATGCCTAAATGCACACATAAATATATATATACACGCATACATATTTACATGTAGACATTTACACATAGACACATATACATATATACATGTACACATCACATATACATGCCTACATGCACACATAAATATATGTATACATGCATACATATTTACATGTATACATTTACACATAGACACATATACATATATACATGTACACAATTATAAACACTTGCATATATTACATGAATACATGAATATTTTACATAAATGCTTATGCATATATACACATATGCATACTAACACATGTATACATATATCACACACATGCACACACATACATATACATGAAATACATATATATGCATTCTAACATATGTATAAATACAATACACATGAATACACATGAATACACATGAATACACATGAATACACACACATATGCATACATACATGCTAAAAATTTGCTCTTCAAAGATAAAGCTATATATAAAATAATTAGGCATACCCTCGAGCTTCATGTTCTAACTTAAAAGAACATGATTTCATCTATCTAGTAGGATTCATCGTTATTCAAGTTGAATAAAAAAACTATTATCTGATATCCATTCAGAAGCTTCAAGTTATTGATCGATAACTAGAGTAGAATTTACTATCTAATCTGCTCATATGTTTTCATTATTGCCATCATTTTTATAAGATATCAATATAGTCTCATCTTCATTATCCTTATTGATTTCATTTATTTCTTCTATTATTAAATTTGTGTTCTCATGAGTCACATCTATTGATGGATTAATATCGATTTCTGGTAATTCCTCTTCCTCATCAATAGAATCAGCATGTAGAGAATTATCCTCTTCATAAAAAAGATTAGTATCATTATCACATATAATGATTCTAATTTCTCTTTCAGATGTTGATGTATCAGTATCTGATGCTGAATCCTCAACGATCTCTCTAACAATAAACTGTTCAAACAATGACCTATCTCTAGGTTGAACATGAATGACTTGCCACCAAGGGTGAGCATCTGAGTTTTTATAGAAAAATGCTTGTTCAATATGCCTAGGAAGAATATATGGCTCTTTAGTAGATCACATTACCTTGGAAGAATCAATTGCCCAAAACCCAGATAATTCCTTCTTTAATGTGGAATTACTACCTTTATACTCGGCTTGAAACCAGTCAACCTTCAAAATGACCTATCAAAATATATAAAAACAAAAAACCATTATTAGGTGCTTAAAAAAATAACTAACCCTATCATAAAAGATATAAACTTTTTTCTACCTGTTTGAATGTACGAAATGAAATTTCGTAGATACCAACAATAGTTCCTACGTAACCAAGTTCGCCATCTATAAGATTCATGTCTTTTGAGCTAGCACGTGATAGTTGCTTGAAAGAAGCAACAATACTAGAATCCTTTGTTTTACGTAAAGAATCAATGGCTTTGATTCTAATATGCTGTCCAAAAGCCCACATATTAGTGAACATTTGAGCCTGCAAAAGAAATTCAATTAGTAAATAGAAACTAATATACATATATGAAAAAAATAAAATATTATTAAAATAAAATTACCTTTCGTTCATAACCTATCATTAACTCTCTCTGCTCATATGAGATTTCTTCATTATTTGCATTGGCGCATTGCAAACGACTATATAGACAATCCGTGAAAGGAGATATATCTATAATCTCATTATTATCGAGATTATGTCTATATCTTTTGTTTTTTGGCCTTTTACTTTAGAGATTTTGAAGTAACTGTACGTACTCGCTAAGGAATGCTTGCATGCATTTGCTATTATATGCTACAAAAGTAGAAACATCATTTTTTTCTTGAAATGTAAATAAGAATGGAACTCCCTTACCTGATAATACCTCATCTGTTACTTTTGAACAAGACTCGTTGGTTCATGCACGTGGAGTTTCTTCATGAACTCTTTCAAGGCACTCACTAATGTAATACATGCACTCTTCAAGCATCCAACCCTTTGCCATGGATCCTTCTGGTTTCACTCTTTGTCGCACATAACCTTTTAATATTCCCATAAATCGCTCGACCCAAAACATCCATCGAGTGTTGACAACACCTACAATCTCTATTTCATCTACAAGATGGACTAATAAGTGAACCTGAATATCAAAAAATGAAGTAGGAAGTTCTTTCTTCATCAAACATAGTAGCTCTTTGCATTCACATTTTTTTTGTGGGATCGAGTTTTTGTCAATCTCTTTGGATGTGATCCACCTATACATATCATAAAATAAATTATAAAGAAGTTAATTCAAAAATCAAAGATATCCAATATTCATACATATTAAATATAAAAATATCATAATTACCTTATAAGTGATCCAATATGATAGATCACATCTCGTACTCCTTTTGTTGTACATCCATCGATAACCAAAGGTAAAATATGTTTCAAAAAGTTATGCCATTCATGGGTCTTTAACCTAGATAAGCTCTTATCATCCATAGTAAACATGTTTTGAAAAGATGCTCCATATCCTGTAGGAGTCTTAATCAATTGAATTCTATTGTTGATAGTCTATATCTCTTTTTTTGTAAGTACCCAAGGAGCAGGTGCATAAGTCGTTTCTTGTCGATGTCTATCAAAAATTGGCCTATAACTTTGGTTTTGATTGTCCTAGTGTGTTCACACACATCACTACCTAAATATATCAACAAATCCCCCCTCGGAGTGATGCAGTGAACAAGGAGCTAGCAGTCATGTATAAGGAAGTGCCAAGCTATGTGGAAATCACTCCACAAAAGGAAGTAAGCCCAAAGCTTTGCGGAAAGCTTCAAACTTCTCCCTAGGCAGTGCCTTCGTGAAAAGGTCTGCTATGTTCTCCTGCGTGGGCACATATGCCAAGCTGATCTCCCCAGTAGAGAACCTCTCCCTGACATAGTGATAATGCACCTCAATGTGCTTAGTGCGAGCATGGAACACAGGGTTCCTCGCAACTGCCAATGCGCTCTGACTGTCAGTGAAGATGGTGGTGGCAGAAGACTGGCCAACACCCAAATCAGCCATAAGGCATTTGAGCCACACACACTCAACAGTCATTGTGAAAGCTGCCCTATACTCAGCCTCACAACTGGAAGTGGCCACAGTAGGCTGCTTCTTGCTCAACCAAGATATACATGAGCTACCAAGCATGAAGCAAAAACCACTGGTGGACGCACGAGTGTCATAGCAACCAGCCCAATCTGAGTCAGAAAAAGCATGCAAATCTGGCGGTAGTGATCCCCCCTTTGGATAAAACAACCCAAGTATCCGAGTACCACTCAAGTAGCGAAAGATGCGCTTAACCGCCTTCCAATGTGTGACTCCTAGGCAATGCATAAACCTGCTCATTTGTGAGACAACAAACTGAATATCTGGCCGAGTAATGCATAAGTAAATCAAGCATCCAACAGCCTATTGATAGAGAACAACATCAAATGCATCTCTAGCATCATGAAGACTCAATCGTAAACCTGTCTCCATAGGAGTGGCAATAGGCTTACAGTCTTCAAGGCCAAAACGCTGCAATAATGTGTCAATATATTTCATTTGACACAAAGCCATTCCACCATCAACTTGCGTAAACTGAATGCCCAAATAGTGATGCAAATGCCCCAAATCAGACATCTCAAATCAGGCATGCAAATCAGCCTTGAAATCAGCAATATGCTTCTCAATACGACCAGTGAGCAGCATGTCGTCAACATAGATAACAATGATCAGAAGCACATCATTAGCACGCTTAACATATAAGGTGCTTTCAGTCGGACTGTTCTCAAAACCATGTGCAACCAGATAGGCATGTATCTTCTCATACCAAGCACGTGGTGTTTGCTTTAAACCATATAATGCCTTCTTTAACCTGCACACTTGGTTTTCATGCCCTTTCTACACAAAGCCACAGGGCTGAAAAACATACACTCCTTCATGCAAGTCACCATTCATGATGGGCTGCAAGTGCACAAATGCTCCGAACAGTAGTCATACGACATGTAGGTGCAAAGGTCTCATCAAAATCAATGCCTCTTTCCTACGCATAACCCTTTGCAACAAGCCTAGCCTTATACCTGTCAACTGTACCATCAGGTTTATGCTTCAGCTTGTATACCCACTTAGTGCCAATCGCGTTCTTACCAGGAGGCAAGTCACATAAAGACCATGTACCATTCTTCATTATAACATCATATTCAGATTGCATAACAGCCATCCAATTTTCTAAATTTTGTGCTTCATCAAAAGAAACAGGCTCATTCTCATCACAGAGACTAGACGCAGCCATAGCATAGCAATCTGATGCAAAGGAGGCACTATGAGAGCCTAAACAAGTACGATATGACAAAGGTGCATCTAATTTGCTGTCACGCAAAGTGTGCACCAGCCATTTTGGCATAGTTTTTGCCTACTCAATATCAGCTCTCTCATCAACAAGTGCATCATGTAAATCTGCATCAGAAATAGAATGATCTGCATCATCATATGAAACTTGCAAAGGCTGAGAAGTTGCCTCATTAGGACAAGCACTAGACTGTCCACCTGTAAAAAGAGGCATCAAAGTATCATATATGTCTTTGGAGCTAACGGATGTCTCCTTAGTACATGAAAGCAATGGCTGAATAGCATGTTCCACAAAGACAACATCACGGCTAACCAGAATGCGTTTAGTCTGTGGATGATACAGACGATAGCCTTTACTTTCAGAACTGTACCCAACAAAAATACATTTTACTGCCTTATCATCCAATTTTCTGTGTTGTTGTTCAGGCACTAATGCATATGCCAAACAACAAAAAACACGCAGATGAGTAACAGATGGCTTGCGGTCATGCCAAGCCTCATATGGAGTGATAGATTGCAGCGCTTTAGTGGGACGCCTATTCAGTACATATGCTGCACACATGACAGCCTCAAGCCAGAAACTATGTGGTAAAGCCTTACTCTTGACCATGGACCTCGCCATCTCCATGAGTGACCTGTTCTTTCGCTCAGCAACTCCATTCTGTTGAGGTGTATACGGCACTGTACACTGGTGTTTTATCCCACGTCCAGCCAGAAATGCATTAAAATCAGAAGACATATATTCCCCTCCTCGATTAGAATGGAGGGTGCCCATTTTACACGCTGACAGATTTTCAGCCAAAACCGAAAACTGCTTAAAGCACATGAACACTTCAGACTTTTCTTTGAGTGGATATACCTATGCATGCCTGGAAAAATCATCAATGAAAGTCACGAAGTAAAGGTAATTCCCAAAAGAGGGTGTCTGCATAGGACCACAGACATCACTATGTACAAGCTGCACCAAACCGAACTGAACCATCTTTTGGAAAGGAGGAACGCTGGATTTTGCCCAAAATACAGCCTACACATACATGTTTTCCATGTGCCTCAAGCTTGGGCAAAGAAGACACCATATCAGATTTCTGCAGGTGTAGCAAACTAGCAAAATTCAGATGACCAAAGCGTGCATGCCAAAGCTTTGCATCTGACTTAGCCTGAGAATCATGAACTGCACATGCCGAATCATTCACAGATCTTTCATAGTCTATGAGCTTATACAGCCCATGACATAAAATGCCAGAAGCAATAATCACATCGTCATTTGATAGATCATGAACTGTACACCTGTCATCAACAAATTTCACAACCAAGCCAATCTTGGCTAATGCAGAAACCGATAACAGATTCTTCTTGATCCCTGGCATAAATAAAGCATCTGACAAGGTGAAAGAACTACCATCAGCAGTAGTCAGAATGATCTTACCAACTCCCATAATAGGATAAGAGGAGTTGTTGGCGCATGTGACAATATTCCCTATAGGGGCAGGCTCGAGTGAAGAGAAGAAAGTGCGCTACGAGGTAATATGTTTGGTCGCCCCACTGTCAAAGTCCTGCAAACATCTGAGTCCATTGCAGACATGCACTGCTCATGAGAAGATGGGTCAAAATTGCAAACAGTAGTAAATGCCCATTCTTCTTCCTGGACAAGATTAGCTGACTCTGTTTTTGGTGTAGAGGCTTCTGCAACAACCATTCCAGTCTCCTTTTTCTTTGCCTCTTTTGTAGCCAGTTTTGGATAGTTCTTTATGATATGATCATTCCCTTTACAGTACTTGCAAAACAATTTCTGCTTTTCTGATTTCTTCTCATCTTTATCCTCATTCTTCGAATGTGCAGCATTTGCAGATTTCTGCTTACTAGTAGAAGAGCTCCATTTTCCTTTGCCCTTCTGACTAGCCAGGAAATCTTGATCTGCAACACGCATAATGGACCTGTTCTGCCTGGACTGATCTTCCTGCAGCAGAACAGAGACTAACTCCTCAAATGATAAGGCATTCGGATTGCCTTTCATCATCAACCGAAGAGTAGAAGCAAAACTCTGATATGAATCAGGAAGACCATTCAAAACGGTCTGCACAAGTGAGCTATCTGGTATAACCTCATCAGCAGAAATCAAGTGTTCCTTTAAATCTTTGATCTTCGTTAGGAAACTGTCCATAGAATCACCTTCATTCATGTGCTCACTCTCCAACTGTTTTGGGAGGTAAGCAACACGAGCCTCATTCCTAGCTTGGTACAATGTGGTAAGTGTATCCCAAGCATCCCTAACTGTTCTGCAACAACGAATATGAGGAATAATGGCACGTTTGATAGACAAAGCTATCAATGCATGTGCCTGGGCATCTCTGCCATCCCAACAAATCTGCTCTGCAGTAGGTGTAACAGAAACAAGAGCACGAACAGGAATCTGCGGAATATCATCTTCGACACCATCTTCATCAGCTCCAGCATCTGTATTTGCAGTACCTGTCGTTACAGGTGTAACATGACGTCTTTCAACACCCTGCACAATGTTCCACAATCCTTTTGCAACCAAAACATGTCGCATCATATAAGCCCATAATGGGTAGTTGGTACCATCCAACTTATCCTCAACAACCAACATACGGAATACATCACTGCTTTCAGCCATGGCCGGTGACTAAAATACCTTGATGCAGAAAATTGACCTGTAGCAGACTTCGAGACGCTTAAATTGGCGAACAAAAACTGGTATATACCTTTGGCACAAAAAGATGAAATAGCCTGCACAAGTGCTGTGATAGTGCGTTCGGAGGCCGAAACAAGCTCAGATCGCGATTTCGACACCACACAGCAAAGCTGTTTTGATCTCGGAAACATGTTGAGTATGCTCACCAAAATTCGTGCGATTCTGAGACTACAAATAGAGGAGTGTCGACGGCACCCTAGATGAAGCGATGACTTGCTCTGATACCAATTGTTGGAGTTAGACATCTGTGGAAGCACGCGAACAACACAAGGAAGAAGAAGAAGCTTGGAGCACAAACACACAATACTGAATGTATTACTAGAGAATGTACAAAGGTATTTACAAGCCGGGGGAAAAAAATTAGGAGGTATTTACAAGCCGGGGGAAAAAAACCTCCTAAAGAGGGAAAAAAATGCCCCGGCGGTCCTAGTGTGTTCACACACATCACTACCTAAATATATCAACAATGCATAGGATCAAGAAGATGACATACTTTTAGCTCTTTCCAATACTCCAAAGAATACCATATTGATATGTTCTTTGCGAGTGCCAATTTTCCTTTACCTCTCTTCACATACTCATTATCTTCATCATCACTGAAGATTTCTGATTCTGGATCTATCAGAGGTCCATCTGTCCATTTTTTATACGAATCCATAGGCGTCGTAGGTTTTGGACACTGACATGTTTCAAGCTTTCCATTAAAATGTATCGCTTCTGTTTTAGATCTTAATGGATGATCATCAGACAAGAATCATCAATGTCGAAGATAAATATTTTTGTTGAGATTCTTACGATAGATTGATCTCAACCAATCACCACAATATGGACAAGCTTTATAACCCTTAGTATAAAAATGATAAAAATATAATTAGATCAAATCATATTTACTTACATGCATATTGAATAAAAAAATTACATCAATACCTGAACAAACACCATATCCTGGAAAGTCGTGAATAGTCCAAGCAACAATACCATGAATCGTAATATGTTTTTCATTGATGCTTTTCGATACATCAATGACATTAATACCTCTCCATAAGTCTTGGAGATTGTCAATGAGAGGAGCAAGATATATATTCATATCTTTAACTTGTCTTTTGCCTAAGATTAAAAGTGAAAGCATTAAATGTTCCTTTTTAATGTTAAGATATGGCGGAAGATTGTAGTTTATGACTACCAGTGGCCATGTTGACCATTTACTGGATTTCATGGAGAATGGATTAACCCCATCTAATGCAACTCCTAACTTTAGATTTTGTGGATTTTGTTCAAATTCAGGCCATGTAGAATCAATATGCTGAAAAGCAACACTATCATGAGGAATTCTGATTATTCCATAAGTACTTTTATGATCATGTCCCCATGTCAAAAGCTTTGATAATTTGGGGCTTTGAAACATATGTCTAATCCGTGGAGCCAATGGAAAATATCTCAATACCTTTTTTGGGATTTTACCTTCTTCGTCCTTATATCAAGGAGATTGACATTTGGGACATGTCAAAGAGTCTGCATATTCACCTCTCTATATAAAATACAATCGTTAGGACATGCATGTATACATTGATAATCTATGCCAAGATTGTTGATTATCTTCTTCATTTCATCATGTGCGTTAGGAAGAATATTCTGACTTGGTAAAAACTTTTCAAATAATAACCTGTAAGTTCATAAAAAAAAGATATATGAAAAAAAGTCTATAAATAAATATACATATATATATGTATATAATTTTATATGTGTATGCTTGTGTGTAAGTGTATGTGGATGTGTATATGCATGTGCATGCATATACATATGTGTATGTATATATATATATGTATATATATATATATATATATATATATATATATATATATATATATATATATATATATGTATGTATATATATATATATATGTGTGTGTGTGTGTGTGTTCTATAGGTGTATATGTATGTATATATATGTATGCGTATATGTATGAATATATGTATATGTGTATACATGTATATGTATGTATGTGTATATATGTATGAATGTGTATGTATGTATGTATATGTATGTATCCATGTGTAGCTGTGTATATTTGATTTCATTTTTAATTGTTTTTTGGTTTGTAGATTTTCATATATAGACCATTGAATCGTCTGGCGATTTCCTATTTTATAGTCAATCTATTACCTGTCTTGCTAAGTTGTTTACAAATATTAATTATTAGTTACCTATGAAGGTATTAAGTCAGTAAAATGGGAGGATCAAATTTACCGCAAATATTTTGAAAGATGCATTAATAGTCTTAAAAGATGGGCAGACAAAAAATGTTCATTCAATGCAAGTACCTCCTTCATATACATGCTTTAGACATTCCTCTCGAAGATATTTCTCATTTTTAGAAATATCAATGCTCTCACTATCATTTTGAGACCAATCCTCAATAAAATCTGCCATGCCATCATCTTCATCATTGTCGCACAAATCTTGTACTTTATCTTCTTTTGAATATAGATCTTTCAACCTTGCATATTCCACAGGATCACTTTTGCGTAGCCTCCTCATAGAAGCTTCTGATAAATGAGGTCTTACTGGCAATTGTGAATGGTGTGGAGGAATATCATCAACATCATACGTTGGAATCCACACATATAAATAAAATTCATTAGTATTCCATAAATGAATAAAAAGTAAACTTTAAACATAAAATTAAATATATAAGTTATTAAATATGGATATTAAATTTTTATTCTCTCTAGCTAAAAGATGCTCTTGGAGGTCTACGCCATCCATAATTCACTAATAGTTCATCACCTGCATGTAATGTAGTAATAGCATTGGCAACTATGTATCTTGATACATCTCTACTCATGTATGGTGATTCATGACTATTTTCACGCTCCTCAAATGTGCAATTAGTCCTTGAACTATTATGTAACCCTCGACTACTACTTATTAAACCTGCTATATTTCCATGTGTGTAAGGTCTTCCATCAATATATAATCTTTCATTTTTTGCATGTAAAATCCTTCTACTAGTAAGGGATGCTGCATTCAAGCATATTTCATAAGTACTCATGCTTTGAACATAACATGAAAGTCGATGCCAATCTCCCCATCCATATATAGGACCACAAAATGACATAAGAGTGACTTCAGAGTTCGGAGGAACATACGAATCCTCTACAATAAAGAGACCACGACCAACATTAGTAATAGTGGATGGAGCAATCATATATCAATTACCCCAAAAGTTGAAAACATCTCCATCTAAAGGAAGTGGTCCTCTATTCCATCCTCCATATCTTCTTCTATGATAAGTTTGTACTAGAGAATGATCACGAGCTGGCAATGGATAATCTGTAGCCGTTTCAATCTCTAAACCAAGAGGTAGAGCATTTCTAGAAACATCTGCTTGTAATTGATGAACAACAAGTCCATGACGTGTATGAGGTATATTAACATTATGAGAAAAATTATCATCATCATCATCATCGAGCAAGTATTCCTGTATATCAATAGTAATTTGATTTTGTACATGGTTTTTAAATAAAATAATGACATTAATTTATACAAAAAATACATACCCAAGCATTATCACGTTGACCAAGTGATGGTGCACGCTCAAAAGTACCATACTCTGCCTCATGTTCAATACATTCCAATCTTGGTCTTTGATACGTGCCATAACAAGAGTTACACCAACATATAATATGCTATTGATAGTAAAATTCATCATAATTCCTATCGGAGGACACATGTGAAGTCATTGCATGGGTAGAAGGTGGTGGAGTACCATTTGATTATAATAAGAAACAAAAAAATATATAAGTTATGTATCCATAAAATATATTTAAAATTAAATGTTTGATATACTTACAATATATAGTCGTTGCATGATGAGGAGACGGTGGTGGAGTTCCATCTGATTGATCAGAATCTACAAATAATGGTATTTCATATTAATAATCTGATTATTTACATAACCAAAAAAATGTTGGAGATAGATGCCTGCGGAAGCACGTGAACACCACCAGGAAGAAGAAGAAGAAGAAGCTTGGAGCACAGACACACAATACTGAATGTATTACTAGAGAATGTACAAAGATAAGTAGCCCATTAGGGCAATAGGCTTATATACAAGCCGGGGGAAAAAAACCTCCTAAAGAGGGAAAAAAGTGCCCCGGCGGTCCTAGTGTGCTCACACATATCACTACCTAAATATATCAACAAATCCCCCCTGGGAGTGATGCGGTGAACAAGGAGCTGGCACTCGTATATAAGGAAGTGCCAAGCTATGCGGAAATCACTCCACAAAAGGAAGTAAGCCCAAAGCTTTGCGGAAAGCTTCAAACTTCTCCCTAGGCAGAGCCTTCGTGAAAAGGTCTGCAATGTTCTCCTGCGTGGGCACATATGCCAAGCTGATCTCCCCAGCAGAGAACCTCTCCCTGACATAATGATAATGCACCTCAATGTGCTTAGTGCGAGCATGGAACATAGGGTTCCTCGCAACTGCCAATGCGCTCTAACTGTCAGTGAAGATGGTGGTGGCAGAAGACTGACCAACACCCAAATCAGCCATAAGGCGTCTGAGCCACACACACTCAACACTAGTTGTGAAAGCTTCCCTATACTAAGCCTCACAACCGGAAGTGGCCACAGTAGGCTGCTTCTTGCTCAATCAAGATATACATGAGCTACCAAGCATGAAGCAAAAGCCACTAGTGGACACACGAGTGTCATAGCAACCAACCCAATCAGAGTCAGAAAAAGCATGCAAATCTGGCGGTAGTGATCCCCCCTTGGGATAAAACAACCCAAGTAGCCGAGTACCACTCAAGTAGCGAAAGATGCGCTTAACCGCTTTCCAATGCGTGACTCTTGGGCAATGCATAAACCTGCTCATTTGTGAGACATCAAACTGAATATCTGGTCGAGTAATGCATAAGTAGCTCAAGCATCCAACAACCTGCTGCTGATAGAGAACAACATCAAATGCATCTCTAGCATCATGAAGACTCAATCGTAAACCTGTCCCCATAGGAGTGGCAATAGGCTTACAGTCTTCAAGGCCAAAACACTGCAATAATGTGTCAATATATTTCCTTTGACACAAAGCCATTCCACCATCAACTTGCATAAATTGAATGCCCAAGTAGTGATGCAAATGCCCCAAATCAGACATCTCAAATGAGGCATGCAAATCAGCCTTGAAATCGGCAATATGCTTCTCAATAGGACCAGTGAGCAGCATGTCGTCAACATAGACAACTATGATCAGAAGCACATCATTAGCACGCTTAACATATAAGGTGCTTTCAATTGGACTGTTCTCAAAACCATGTGCAATCAGATAGGCATGTATCTTCTCATACCAAGCACGTGGTGCTTGCTTTAAACCATACAATGCCTTCTTTAACCTGCACACCTGGTTTTCATGCCCTTTCTGCACAAAGCCACGGGGTTGAAAAACATACACTTCTTCATGCAAGTCACCATTCAGAAATGTTGTTTTAATGTCCAACTGATGTACATTCCAACCATGATGGGCTGCAAGTGCACAAATGCTCCGAACAGTAGTCATA
The DNA here is from genome assembly GCA_020310875.1 of Ceratopteris richardii. Taxonomy (NCBI): domain Eukaryota; kingdom Viridiplantae; phylum Streptophyta; class Polypodiopsida; order Polypodiales; family Pteridaceae; genus Ceratopteris; species Ceratopteris richardii. Next base: position 112,275,653 of record CM035428.1, read on the forward strand.
CGACATGTATGTGCAAAGGTCTCATCAAAATCAATGCCTCTTTCCTGCGCATAGCCCTTTGCAACAAGCCTAGCCTTATACCTGTCAACTGTACCATCAGGTTTACGCTTCAGCTTGTATACCCACTTAGTGCCAATGGCCTTCTTGCTAGGAGGCAAGTCACATAAAGACCATGTACCATTCTTCATTATAGCATCATATTCAGATTGCATAGCAGCCATCCAATTTTCTGAATTCTGTGCTTCATCAAAAGAAAGAGGCTCATTCTCATCACAGAGACTAGACGCAGCCATAACATAGCAATCTGATGCAAAGGAGGCACTATGAGAGCCTGAACGAGTACGATATGACAAAGGTGCATCTAATTTGCTATCACGCAAAGTTTGCACCAGCTGTTTTGGCATAGTTTTTGCCTGCTCAATATCAGCTCTCTCATCAACAAGTGCATCATGTAAATTTGCATCAGAAATGGAATGATCTGCATCATCATATGAAACCTGCAAAGGCTGAGAAGTTGCCTCATTAGGACCAGCACTAGACTGTCCACCTCTAAAAAGAGGCATCAAAGTATCGGATTGATTGCCAAAGGAAACAAAGTGGGTAGGATGTTCACATTAAATGTAAATATTCTTGAAATGAATGCAGCCATATTTGCAAAAGGTGCAAGAGTTATTGCTAATATAGAGATATTACATAAACAGATTGGACATACAAACTTGTAGAGGCTGAATTGCAGTCCAAGGAGATTTTCAATGGACTACCAAATTTCAAAGTTGTAGAAATGCAAAAGGTATGTGCGGCATGTCAATTTGGTAAACAATCAAGAGCATCATTTCCACATGACAAGCATGTTGATATATTTAGGTAGTGATGTGTGTGAACACACTAGGACTACTGGGGCACTTTTTTCCCTCTTCAGGAGGTTTTTTCCCCCGGCTTGTATATACGCCTATTGCCCTAATGGGCTACTTATCTTTGTACATTCTCTACTAATACATTCAGTATTGTGTGTTGTGCTCCAAGCTTCTTCTCCTTCCTTGTGCTGTTTGTGTGCTTCCGAAGATGTCTATCTCCAGGTATCAGAGCATGTCATTGCTTCATCTAGGGTACCATCGACACTCCTCCGGCTGTAGTCTCAGAATCACATGAATTTTGGTCAGCATACTTAGCGTGTTTTCGAGATCAAAACGGCTTCGCTTTGTGGTGCCGAAATTGCAATCTGAGCTCGTTTCGGCCTCCAAACGCACTATCACAGTGCTTCTGTAGGCTATTTCATCTTTTTGTGCCAAAGGTATATACCAATTTCTGCTCACCAGTTTACGCGTCTCGAAGTGTACTACAGGTCTAGCGGAATTTGTTTGGGGAGTTCTGTTCAACTTTTTGAGATACAATCAATTTTCGGCATCAAGGTATTTTAGTCACCGGCCATGGCTGAAAGTAGTGATGTATTCTGTATGTTGGCCGTGGAGGATAAGTTGGATGGTACCAACTACCTGTTATGGGCTTATATGAGGCGGCATGTATTGGTTGCAAAAGGACTGTGGAACATTGTGCAAGGTGTTGAAAAACATCCTATCACAGCTGTAGCTATTACAACTGTAGGTACAGAAGCCGAGGCAGAAGATATCGAAGATGATGATATTCTGCATATTCATGTTCGTGCTACGGTTTCTGCTGCACTACTATAGAGAAAATTTGTTGGGATGGCAAAAATGCCCAGACACATGCATTGATAGCTTTGTCTGTCAAACGTGCCATTATTCCTCATATTCGCTCTTGCAGAACAGCTAAGGATGCTTGGGATACACTTACCGCATTGTACCAAGCTAGGAATGAGGCTCGTGTTGCTTACCTCCGAAAACAGTTGGAGAGTGAGCACATGAATAAAGGTGATTCTATGGATAGTTTTCTAACAAAGATCAAGACTTAAAGGAACAATTGATTTTTGTTGATGAGGTTATACAAGATAGCTCACTTGTGCAGACCATTCTGAATGGTCTTCCTGATTCATATAGGAGTTTTGCTTCTACTCTTTGGTTAATGATGAAAGGCAATCCAAATGCCTTGTCATTTGAGGAGTTAGTCTCTGTTCTGTTGCAGGAAGATCAGTCTAGGCAAAACAGGTCCATTATGCGTGTTGTAGATCAAGCTTTCCTGGCTAGTCAGAAGGGCAAAGGAAAATGGAGCTCTTCAAATAGTAAGCAAAAATCTGCAAATGCTGCACATTCGAAGAAGGAAGATAAAGATGAGAAGAAATCAGAAAAGCAAATTTTTTTTTGCAAGTACTGTAAAGGGAATGATCATATCATAAAGAACTATCCAAAGCTGGTTGCTAAAGAGGTAAAGAAGAAAGAGGCTGGAATGGTTGTTGCAGAGGCCTCTACACAAAAAACAGAGTCTACTAATCTTGTGCACAAAGAAGAATGGGTGTTTACTACTATCTGCAGTTTCGACCCATCTTCTCATGAGCAGTGCATGTCTATAATAGACTCAGATGTTTGGTATTTTGATAGTGGGGCGACCAAACATATTACCTCCCAATGCAGTTTCTTCTCTTCACTCGAGCCTGCCCCTACAGGGAATACTGTTACATGTGCCAACAACTCCTCTTATCCTGTTATTGGAGTTGGTAAGATCATTTTGACTACTACTGATGGTAGTTCTTTCACTTTGTGAGATGCTTTATTTGTGCCAGTGATCAAGAAGAACCTGTTATCAGTTTCTGCATTAGCCAAGATTGGCTTGGTTGTGAAATTTGTTGATGACAGGTGTATAGTTCATGATCTCTCAAATGGCGATGTGATTATTGCTTCTGGCATTTTATGTCCGGGACTGTATAAGCTCATAGACTATGAAAGGTCTCTGAATGATTCGGCATGTGCAGTACATGATTCTCAAGCTATGTCAAATGCAAAGCTTTGGCATGCACGCTTTGGTCATCTAAATTTTGCTAGTTTGCTATGCCTACAGAAATCTGAAATGGTGTCCTCTTTGCCCAAACTTGAGGCACCTGGAAAACATGTTTGTGAAGGTTGTATTTTGGGCAAAATGCAGTATTCCTCATTTCCAAAAGATGGTTTAGTTCGAGCTACTCAGAAATTGCAGCTTGTACGTAGTGATGTCTGTGGTCCTATGCAGACACCTTCTTTTGGAAATTATCTTTACTTCGCGACTTTCATTGATGATTTTTCGAGGCATGCATGGGTATATCCATTGAAGGCAAAGTCCGAAGTGTTCATGTATTTCAAACAATTTTTGGTTTTGGTTGAAAATCTGTCAGCATGTAAAATGGGCACCCTCTGTTCAGATCGAGGGGGGGAATATGTCTTCTGATTTTAATGCTTTCTGGCTAAATGTTGGATAAAACACCAGTGTACAGTGCCGTATACACCTCAATAGAATTGAGTTGCTGAATGAAAGAATAGGTCAGTCATGGAGATGGTGAGGTGTATGGTCAAGAGTCAGGCTTTACCACATAGTTTCTGGCTTGAGGCTGTCATGTGTGGAGCATATGTACTTAACATGTTCCCACTAAAGCGCTGCAGTCTATCACTCCATATGAGGCTTGGCATGATCACAAGCCATCTGTTGCTCATCTGCATGTTTTTGGTTGTTTGGCTTATGCATGAGTGCCTGAAAAACATCGCAGAAAATTGGATGATAAAGAATAAAATGTATTTTTGTTGGGTACAGTTCTGAAAGTAAAGGCTATCGTCTGTATCATCCACATACTAAACTCATTCTGGTTAGCCGTGATGTTGTTTTTGTGAAAGATGCTATTCAGCCATTTCTTTCATGTACTAAGGAGACATCTGTTAGCTCTAAAGACATGTATGATACTTTGTTGCCTCTTTTTATAGGTGGATAGTCTAGTGCTGGTCCCAATGAGGCAACTTCACAGCTGTTGTAGGTTTCATGTGATGATGTAGATCATTCCATTTTTTATGCAGATTTACATGATGCACTAGTTGATGAGAGAGCTGATATTGAGCGGGCAAAAACTATGCCAAAATGGATGGTGCACACTTTGTGTGACACCAAATTAGATGCACCTCTATCATATCGTACTCGTTCAAGCTCTCATAGTGCCTCTTTTGCATCAAATGGCTATGCTATGGCTCCATCTAATCTCTATGATGAGAATGAGCCTTTTTCGTTTGATGAAGCACAAAATTCAAAAAATTGGATGGCTGCTGTGCAATCTGAATATGATGCTATAATGAAGAATGGTACTTGGTTTTTATGTGACTTGCCTCCTAGGAAGAAGGCCATTGGGACAAAGTGGGTATATATGCTGAAGCGTAAGCCTGATGGTACAATTGACAGGTATAAAGCTAGACTTGTTGCAAAGGGTTATGCATAGGAAAGAGGCATTGATTTTGATGAGACCTTGCACCTGCTTGCCATATGACTACAGTTCCTAGCATCTGTGGACTTGCAGCTCATCATGGTTGAAATTTACATAAGTTGGACATTAAAACAACATTTTTGAATGGTGACTTGCATGAAAACCAGGTGTGCAAGTTAAAGAAGGCATTATATGATTTAAAGCAAGCACCACGTGCTTGGTATGAGAAGATAAATGCCTATCTGATTGCACATGGTTTTGAGAATAGTCCAACTGAAAGAACCTTATATGTTTTTCAGCCTTGTGGCTTTGTGCAAAAAGGGCATGAAAACCAGGTGTGCAAGTTAAAGAAGGCATTATATGGTTTAAAGCAAGCACCACGTGCTTGGTATGAGAAGATACATGCCTATCTGATTGCACATGGTTTTGAGAATAGTCCAACTGAAAGCACCTTATATGTTAAGTGTGCTAATGATGTGCTTCTGATCATTGTTGCCTATGTTGATGACATGCTGCTCACTAGTCCTATTGAGAAGCATATTAAGGCTGATTTGCATGCCTCATTTGAGATGTCTGATTTGGGGCATTTGCATCACTATTTGGGCATTCAATTTATGCAAGTTGATGGGGGAATGGATTTGTGTCAAACGAAAAATATTGACACATTATTGCAGCGTTTTAGCCTTGAAGATTGTAAGCCTATTGCCACTCCTATGGAGCCAAGTTTATTGTTGAGTCTTAATGATGCTAGAGATGCATTTGATGCTGTTCTCTATTAGCATGTTGTTGGATGCTTGATTTACTTATGCATTACTCGGCTAGATATTTAGTTTGCTGTCTCACAGATGAGTAGGTTTATGCATTGCCTTGGAGTCAAGCATTGGCAGGCAGTTAAGCGCATCTTTTGCTACTTGAGTGGTACTCGGCTACTTGGGTTGTTTTATCCCAAGGGGGGATCAATACCGCCAGATTTGCATGCTTTTCCTGACTCTGATTGGACTGGTTGCTATGACACTCGTGTGTCCACTAGTGGCTTTTGCTTCATGCTTGGTAGCTCATGTATATCTTGGTTGAGTAAGAAGAAGCCTACTGTGGCCACTTCTGTTTGTGATAGGGCAGCTTTCACAGCGAGTGTTGAGTGTGTGTGGCTTAGATGCCTTATGGCTGATTTGGGTGTTGGTGGAAATCCAAGCCTTCACATTTGGCTAGCTATAGAAGAAGATATGTGAGACGATTTGATGGACCACATGAACCTTTGCTTGTAATAGTTGGATCTTTAACAACTTGTAAAAGTGCCTTTATCTTGAGAGAATCTTGCAACTCCCTACATTTTATGGAGTTAGAAGAATTAGAATTTACAAACTCCATTTGATGGCATCACTCCTAATTTGGAGGAACACTTTTACATACATCCAAGTTTGAATTCAAATTCAAACATTGGAGGTAAATCACTTATAAAAAGAGGTTGTAATCTCGCGACCTGTGTACCCCCATTATTGAGCTTATTGTTGATCATTTGTAGAGATTGAGAGGCTTACATCATAGCCTACTCTTCTCACCATCATTGGGCATCATATTTATGCCAATGATCATGTATAACATTGCTCCATAATACATACATTATTGATCACATCTATCTTCATCTCTGCTATGTTCACTCAGAATAATATACTTTGAATGCTCATATCTCAGTCATTTCTCCATCATTTTTCAAGTTGTATAGCTTATTGGAACCAGCTCAAAGTCTACTAAAAGCTATCAAAATGTGAAGAAGTTTGATTTAGAAAATTGAGAGAAAACCACCTCGAAGTGCTCACTAGTCATTCTCTATGTAGCTCCTAAAAAATCGGGGGTAAGCCATTGATTGTTAAATTGATTGTTCAGTACATAGTTCATCATTTTAAGTGATTTGACGTGGAATCATTAGCTCTCTAAGCTAATTAGATACCTTCAAAAGGAACTTTCCTAATTGCTACTGTACTATGAGCATTGAGCAAAATATCCAACAGGTATGAAGACCAAAATAACAAGTTTTTGGTCACAAGCTAGTTGCAAAGTTATCTGTTTTGATTCAATTGTTTGAAGCATCATATCCAAAGTACATAGGCACTTATTTAGTGTCATTGGCAAGATAAAGGGGCCTACAACACAACTCTGAAGTGAAAGAGGACATGTACAAAACAGGGATTAGCAGTACCAACTCATCCTCTTGTGGTATCCATCCATCTCTTCCAACAGTGGTATCAAAGCAAGTTGATGTAAAATGGGAGATGGTTTCCCTTCTTTTATTGATAAATTGAACAGGAAAAATTATCAAGCATGGTCCTTGAGGATGAAGACATATCTACAAGGAAGGAGTCTCTATTGATACATATCAGAAGATGAGGAGATGCCCATTTCAAAAGCAAAGGACAACCTACAAGAGAGGAACTTGAAAGACTCAACTCATGGTGTGCCAAAGATGCTTTAGCAAGGTCATACCTACTTAACTCTATCTCTAACTTCCTTCTTCCACACATTAGGCATTGTAGAACTTCCCAAGAGACTTGGGATACATTAACTTCATACTTTTCTTCCAATACAAGAGCTAGAAAAAATCAACTATGGATTGAGTTTAGGACTCAAAGGAAGCAACCCAAGCAAAGTGTTTCTGAGTATGTGACCAAAGTCAAAGATGTGGCTGACCAATTGGCAAGCATAGGAGAGGAGATTGAAGAGGAGCAAATAGTGAGACAAGTAATCAATGGCATCAAGGCAGATGATAAGTGGGAAGCCTTCACAACTGCTATGGACCTTTACATGGATATGTAGATTCCAGACCTTACCACGCTCATGGGACAACTCTTTAACCATGAGGCCAAGCTCAACAAATCTTCTGCCCTATACACAGATAAAGGAAAGTCTAAAGATAAAGGGAAGAACAAGAAAGTAGAGGATGAAGGTACTACTTCTCAAGCTAACTATGCAGGGAGAGGTAGTAACTCAAGAGTTAGGTGCAGAGGAGGTAAGAAAGGTAGGGGGAAGACCTTTCAACTCTTACCCATGCAACATATGTGGATTGTCTAATCACACTACAGATAAGTGCTATAGGAACTTCAAGAATAAGAGAGGAAGAGTATATCAAAGAGGTGCCTACACACAATCAAGAGGAAGATTCAACCGTAATCAAGGCTACAACCATGGCTAAAACAAAAACTACAAAAACAATTACAATAACAACTATCAAGGAGGATACAAATCAAGAAAGGTCTACAACAATTACATAGAGGATCAAGAGGTTTCTCTTCTCATTATGAATATGACATCAAAACAAGGTATGAATGATGAGCACCTCTTCTATACTCACTTAGGTTGTTCAAACCATGTAGCAGGCAATGTAGCTCTTCTTTCTAATCTTGAGGAGCCCAAGGGAAAGCACCAAGTACAAACAAGTGATGACACCAAGCATTCAGTGGTCAAGGTAGGAAATGTCAAAACTTGTGATGGGAATAGAAATCTGTTAAGCAAGGTTCTTTATGTGCCTACAATCACGAAGAATCTGATGAGTGTTGGATAGATAGTGGAAAAGGGTTTACAGGTTAGGTTCAACAAATATGGAGCTTTTGTGGAGGACCCCCAATGGATTCAAGAGAATTCCCAAGGGAGAAAAAATAGGTAGACTATTTACATTTGAACTTAAGGACGCTAAATTCTCACCTATGGCTAAAATGCCAACCATCATAATATTGGTAAGTGTGGCTGCATCTAGGAATTAGCTCTCATATATCTTCTTCTATAGTTAGCAAAATGTGAAGGCTTGGATTTGCACCAACAACTCCCCCTCAAGGCAAACATCTTGGCTCGCTCTTCTTCATCAATCCTCTTTAATGTCCTGCAATCCAATCATAGCTTGAAACTTGCAAAGTTTAGTACCATCAAGTGCTTTGGTCAATAAATCTGCACATTGCATATTTGTGGATACATATGCCAATTGGATCTCCTTGCTCAATAACTTCTCTCTAACATAGTGATAGTGAACTTCTATATGCTTGGTTCTTGCATAATAGATAGGATTTGCTGCAAGATGCAAAGAACTTGTATTTTCACCAAAGATCATAGGTGAGTGAGTGTGAAGTCCCAAATCTGAATATAGCAATCTAATCCATATGGATTCTTGTGTAGCATTGGCTAATGCCCTGTATTCAGCCTCTGTTGAAGATAGAGCAACTATAGGTTGCTTCTTGGAAGACCATGAAATGGGCTTATCTCATGCAAAAGAAAGATATCTAGAAGTGCTCCTCCTGTCATCCTTACAATCTGCCCAATCTACATGAGTATAGCTTGATGTCTAAATTTGATGTGTATGGAAAGTATAAACCTTGATTTTGAGTACCCTTGAGATACTTGAAAATCCTCTTGGCAGCTTCCAAGTGAGGTGCTCTAGGTTTATGCATGAATTGAATTAAAACACTTACTCCATATGCTATATCAATCCTTGTTAGAGTTGCATAGTTTAGACTTCCAACTATGCTTTGGTATCCTGCAATGTCTTCAAGCAAATCACCTTCATGAGCACTCAATTTATGATTTACCTCCATAGGGGTGCTAGCTATCTTGGCATTCTCCTAGTGGAACTTCTTCAACATGTCCTGCACATACTTCCTTTGAGTAATGTAAATTCCAGAATTTGTGTAGACCAATTCAAGTCCAAGAAAATACTTTAGAATCCCTACGTCACTAATTTTGAACTCCTACATCATTTGGTTCTTGATGTGTTTGATGCCATTGGCATCACTTCCTGTAAGAATGATGTCATCAACATACACACATAAATATATCAATTTTGAGTTGCTTCTCTTGACAAATAGAGAAGAATCTCCCTTGCTCATGATGAATCCCTGATCTTGAAGATAGGTATTCAACCTATGATTCCATGCCCTAGGTGCCTGCTTCAAACCATAAAGAGCTTTGTTCAATTTGCACACATAGTTTACCTTGCTTGGGTCTTTATAGCTAGGAGGTTGAGCCATGTAAAACTCCTCTAAAATCCATCCATTGAGAAAAACATTTTTCACATCCAATTGATACATATTCCTGGACCACATGAACCTTTGCTTGTAATAGTTGGATCTTTAACCACTTGTAAAAGTACCTTTATCTTAAGAGAATCTTGTGACTCCCAAGATTTCATGGAGTTGGGAGAATCAAGAGTTATGAATTGCATTTGATGGCATCACTCCTAATTTTGAGGAACACTTTTAGGTACATCCAAGTTTGAATTCAAATTCAAACATTGGAGCTAAATCACTTATAAAAAGAGGTTGTAATCTCACAGCCTGTGTGCCCCGATTACTGAGCTTATTGTTGATCATTTGTAGAGGTTGAGAGGCTTACATCATAGCCTACTCTTCTCACCATCATTGGGCATCATATTTATGCCAATGATCATGTAACATTGTTCCATAATACATTACATTATTGATCACATCTGTCTTCATCTCTGCTATGTTCACTTACAATAGTATATTTTGAATGCTCATATCTCAGTCATTTCTCCATCATTTTTCAAATTCTATAGCTTGTTGGAACCAGCTCAAAGTCTACTACAAGCTACCAAAATTTGAAGAAGTTTGGTACAACAAATTGGGAGAAAATCACCTCGAAGTGCTCATTATTCATTTCTCTATGTAGCTCCTAAAAAATTCGGGGTAAGCTATTGATTGTTAAATTGATTGCTCAGTACATAGTTCATCATTTTAAGTGATTCGACTTGGAATCATTAGCTCTCTAAGATAATTAGATACCTTCAAAATGCTACTGTACTATGAGCACTAAGCAAAATATTCAGCAGGTATCAAGACCGAAATAGCAAGTTTTTTGGTCACAAGCTAGTTGCAAAGTTATCTATTTGATTCAATTGTTTGAAGCATAATCTCCAAAGTAAATAGGCACTTATTTAGTGTCATTGGCAAGATAAAGGGGCCCACAGAACAACTCTAAAGTGAAATGTTGGAAATTTAGTAGGCCCATAACTAATGCCACAGGTCCAAGGTTCCATATGCCCAACATATACAACATAGAATCTAGCAATCTTCCAATATTGACAAAACATGAACATACCACATTTCCTCATACAAATGATGAGACAAAGATAGAGAGAGACTAGACAACATGTGTAAAGTGTTACGTAAGCCAAGGCTTACTCACACTATCATATATACCAATGTTCAATGTACAATGTGGGAGCAAAACTCTCAACCACTCTATGTGAATAGAAAATAAGATGGATGAGTGAATGTACAAATGTAACAAACATATTCAGATGTATGGACAGAAATCTGAATATATATGAGATGTGTGACCTAATAGGTTGTAGAAGAGTGAATATGAGCGACACAAAGAGGAAGGATCAGTCTAAAACTGATAATCAACAAACCCTCATCTAACCTTAGGCCATGGAAGACCCTAAGTTAGACACGTGTGTGAAAAGATCACATACTTATAAAAGTAGTAAAGAATGCTAACAAGTTTGCTACCAGAAATCCTCAAACTCATATGACCATGCCTTCTCGAACACCTCATCCAAATATGCATAAACCATATATGTACTGATTCTCTTGTACCTATGCCAAATAGGACTCCTCCTGATATGGATGTTATTGCCTCCATAAACTTCAAGTAGTACCTATGTGCATAAAGAGAATATGTACCTGAATTCTTAACATAAGATGCAAATCTTATGTTAATCACCATCCAATGTCTTTGAAGTAACATGAAATCTTCATGTAGAAGACAATCTTCAAATACACCATGTAGATGGCCGATCCTCACCACCAAGCTGCTAATGACCAAGTCCTCTCCATAAGCAAGAGTGTGAGCACACTCTTCTTCTCCAAGAAGAACTCCATAGCCACTCCTCAACATGCTCCAAGATAGCACCATGGCTGCCCCATGTGCTAGAATAGAAGCACCACCTCTATTGAGGTCCAAGCTCCAAAGCTTGTGTTGAAATAGGTACAAGACAATGAGCCAATGCTCTTGTTAAATAATAGAGCCTTCATGATAATAAAGCACTTCCCAAAAGCATAACATAGTGATTGTTCCAATAAAGCACAATGATCAAATTTAATCGCGATCCTTCGTCCACTCTCCATAGCTTTTATTAAAGCAAAAGCATGAAAAAATATTCTTCATGCTGCGCCGTTGCTGGAGTCGGGGATCGAACCCAGACCACTGCAATAAGAGGCGTATGGCTTAGCCGCATGTGCTGGCGCCGTTAGCTTGTAGAAGGATTCATATAAAATAGTATACAACCTGGGTGCTGTGAGCTATGTGGACTATTGAGACATTGTTTTCCAACAAAAGAGGGTAGGTACAAAGCAAGGATTAGTAGTACCAGCTCATCCTCTTGTGGTATCCATCCATCTCTTCCAACACTATATGGTTCATCATTGTGCCTACATGACCAAGGTAAAACAAGATGCTGACCTTCTTGTTTTGAAGATGCAATTGGAAATGCAGATTGGGAGAAAGCTATGGATGAGGAGATGGCTGCACTTTATGGAAACATAACATGGAAGCTGGTTCCATTGCTGCAAGGAAAGAAACCTATAGGCTACAAGTGGGTTTACAAGGTAAAGCACAATGATGACGGTAGCATAAGCAGGTACAAAGCACGATTGGTAGCAAAAGGATATGCACAAACATATGGCATGGATTATGAGGAAATGTTCAGCCCTGTAGCTAAAGTGTCTACTGTCAGAACACTTGTTGCATTAGCTATAGCAAAAGGATGGACTTTACAATAGATGTATGTGAAGAATGATTTCCTACATGGTGAGTTACATGAATAAGTATATATGGACTAGCCACAAGGATATGAAGATTCATTGCACCTAGAATATGTTTGTAGGTTGCAAAAGTCTTTGTATGGATTTAAACAAGCCCCTTGTGCTTGGCATGTGAGGATTACTCATTATTTGACCACCATTGGATTTTCTATGTGTGATGCATATCATTCATTATATACAAGGAAGGATGATGATAGCATCACAATGATGGCTATTTATGTTGATGACTTGATTGTAGGAGGTGATAATGAAACAAGAATTAAAGAGGTAAGCAACTCCTTATGCAAGAATTTGAGATGAAAGATCTTGGTGTGCTGCATTATTTTTTGGGCATTGAGTTTATATATACATAAATAGGTATATGGATGTCACAAAGGCAATATGCCTCGAGTATGCTGCAAAAATATGGTATGGCTGATTGTAAGACAATTTCTATCCCATAAGGTCAGAATTTGAAAATGGGTACTACATCATATAAAGCATTGGAAAAAGATACTATGTACAAGAAAATTATGGGAAGTTTGATATATCTCACAATTACAAGGCTTGATCTAAGCTACACTGTTGGACTTGAAAGTCAATTTATGAAGGTTCCCAGGAAGCCACATCTAGATGCTCTAAGGCGTACTCTACGTTATGTGAGTGCTACTTTTGATTATGCATTGTTTTATGAAGCTGTTATAGATATGCAGGTTCATGGATATGTCGATGTAGATTGGGCTGGTAACATTCTAGATAAAAGATCTATTAGTGACTTTCTATTCTCACTTGGGAATGCATCTATTACGTGGAGTAGTACGAAGAAACCAACTATTGCTTTGTCGAGTATAGAGGCTGGGTATAGAGGTGTTGCAATGGCAACATGCGAGGCATCATGGCTAGATATGCTACTTGCAGATTTAGGTGTGGAAGTGCAAAAGCCTATCACCATCTACTGTATAGTTAGCACAAAACCCTATTTTTCATGTTAGAACAAATCATATCAAGGTACATTATCACTTCATCAGAGAGAAGGTATTAGTAGGTGATATTGACCTTGTTTATGTTAGGATAGATGAGCAGGTTGCTGACATTTTCACTAACGCACTTGGAGCTGAGAAGTTGAAGAAGTTTCAGAAGATGCTAGGATTACAAGACATGACATTGAGCTTGAGGGAGAGTGTTGACATCTCAAGCTCAACATGGGATGATCGAGGATGACACACATCACTTTTTCATTTCTTTGGCATGTATAATGGTCACTATATGTCAGGGATACTTCATTGGGCTTTACTAGATTTATCCATGAAGAGTCATGGCACATTTGTTTCTTGCCAGCTGACTCATTTGCAAACATTAGGATTTTCCTTATGTACTATTCTTTATATATTGCACTTGTTGTATTGTTGTTTTTAAGTCATTCTTGTACATTCCTTTTATGTAATAGAATAAGAAGATAAAGATTATTCTTCCTTGCCTCAATCTGTGTGTGTTGTTGGAGTTAGACATCTACGGAAGCACGCACACAACACAAGGAAGAAGAAGAAGCTTGGTGCACAATACATAATACATAATGTATTACCACTAGAATGTACAAAGATAAGTAGCCCATTAGGGCAATAGAAATATATACAAGCCGGGGGAAAAAAACCTCCTAAAGAGGGAAAAAAGTGCCCCGGCGGTCCTAGAGTGTTCACACATATCACTACCTAAATATATCAACAAATTCCCCATGGGAGTGATGTGATGAACAAGGAGCTCACACCCATGTATAATGAAGTGCTAAGCTATGTGGAATCAATCCACAAAAGGGAAGTAAGCCCAACGCTTTGCGAAAAGCTTCAAACTTCTCCCTGGAAGAGCCTTCATGAAAAGGTATGCAATGTTCTCTTGCATGGGCACATATACCAAGCTGCTCTCCCCAGCAGAGAACCTCTCCCTGACATAATGATAATGCACCTCAATGTGCTTAGTGCGAGCATGGAACACACAGTTCCTCACAACTGCCAATGCGCTCTCATTGTCAGTGAAGATGGTGGTGGTAGAAGACTCACCAACACCCAAAGCCATAACAATCGTTGTGAAAGCTTCCCTATACTTAGCTTCACAACTGGAAGTGGCCATGGTAGGTTGGTTCTTTCTTAGCCAAGATATGCATGAGCTACCAAGCATGAAGTAAAAACCACTAGTGGACACACGAGTGTGATAGCGACCAGCCCAATCAGTGTCAGAAAAAGCATGCAAATGTGGCGGTAGTGATCCCCCCTTGGGATAAAACAATCCAAGTAGCCGGGTACCACTCAAGTAGCAAAAGATGTGCTTAACCACTTGCCAATGCTTAAAACCTGGGCAATGCATAAACTTGCTCATTTGTGAGATAACAAATTGAATATCTGCTTGAGTAATGCATAAGTAAATCAAGCATCCAACAACTTGCTGATAGAGAACAACATCAAATGCATCTCCATCATCATGAAGACTCAATCATAAACCTCTCTCCATAGGAGTAGCAATAGGCTTACAATCTTCAAGGCCAAAATGCTGCAATAATGTGTCAATATATATTTTTTGACACAAAGCCATTCCACCATCAACTTGCATAAATTGAATGCCCAAATAGTGATGCAAATGCCCCAAATCAGACATCTCAAATGAGGGATGCAAATCAACCTTAAAATCAGCAATATGCATGTCATGAGGACCAGTGAGTAGCATGTCATCAACATACACCACAATGATCAAAAGCACATCATTAGCATGCTTAACATATAGGGTGCTTTCAGTTGGACTATTCTCAAAACCATGTGCAATGAGATAGGCATGTATCTTTTCATACCAAGCACGTGGTGCTTGCTTTAAATCATATGATGCCTTCTTTAACCTGCACACCTGGTTTTCATGCCCTTTCTGCACAAAGCCACGGGGCTAAAAAACATACACTTCTTTATGCAAGTCACCATTCAAGAATGCTATTTTAATGTCCAACTGATGTACATTCCAACCATGATGAGCCGCAAGTGCACAGATGCTATGAACAATAGTCATTCGGCAAGTAGGAGCAAAGGTTTCATCAAAATCAATGCCTCTTTCCTGCACATAACCCTTTGCAACAAGCCTAGCTTTATACCTGTCAACTGTTCCATCAGGTTTATGCTTCAACTTGTATACCCACTTAGTGCCAATGGCCTTCTTGCCAAGAGGCAAGTCACATAAAGACGAGGTACCATTTTTTATGATAGCATCATATTCAGATTGCATTGCAACCATCCAATATTCAAAATTTTGTGCTTCATCAAACGAAATAGGTTCAGTCTCATCACAAAGACTAGATGCAGCCATAGCATAGCAATTTGATGCAAAAGAGGCACTATGAGAGCCTGTCCGAGTACGATATGACAGAGGTGCATCTAATTTGCTGTCACGCAAGGTATGCACTAGCCATTTTGGCATAGTTTTTGCTTGCCCAATATCATCTCTCTCATCAACAAGTGCATCATGTAAATCTACATCAGAAATGGAATGATCTACATCATCACATGAAACTTGCAAAGGCTGAGAAGTTGCCTCATTAGGACCAATACTAGACTGTCCACCTGTAAAAAGAGGTAGCAAAGTATCATACATGTCTTTGGAGCTAACATATGTCTCCTTAGTACACGAAAGTATTGGATTAATAGAATCTTCCACAAAAACAACATCACGACTAACCAGTATGCATTTAGTTTATGGATGATACAGATGATAGCCTTTACTTTCAGAACTGTACCCAACAAAAATTCATTTTACTGCTTTATCATCCAATTTTCTACGATGTTGTTCAAGCACTAATGCATATGCCAGACAACCAAAAACATGGAGATGAGCTTGCAACCATGCCAAGCCTCATATGGAGTGATAGACTCCAAGGCTTTAGTGGGACACATGTTCAATACATATGCTGCACACATAATAGCCTCAAGCTAGAAACTATGTGGTAAATCCTGACTCTTGACCATACACCTCACCATCTCCATGAGTGACATGTTCTTTTGTTCAGAAACTCCATTTTGTTGAGGTGTATATGGCACTGTACATTGATGTTTTATCCCATGTTAAACCAGAAATGCATTAAAGTCAGAAGACATATATTCCCCCCCTCAATTAGAATATTTACATGCTTACAGATTTTCAGCCAAAAACAGAATCTGTTAGAAGCACATAAGCACTTTGAACTTTGCTTTCAATGGATATACCCATGCATGCCTGGAAAAATCATCAATGAAATTCATGAAGTAGTTTCCATAAGAGGGTGTCTGCATAGGACCACAGACATCACTGTGAACAAGTTGCAATTTCTGAGTAGCTCAAACTGAACCATCTTTTGGAAAGGAAGAATGCTGCATTTTGCCCAAAATACAGCTTCACATACATGTTTACCGGGTTGCCTCAAGTTTAGGCAAAGAGGACACCATTTGAGATTTCTGCAGGTGTAGCAAACTAGAAAAATTGAGATGACCAAAGCGTGCATGACAAAGCTTTGCATCTAACATAGCCTGAGAATCCTGTACTGCACATGTTGAATCATTTACAAATCTTTCATAGCCCATGAGCTTATACAACCCACGACATAAATGCCAAAAACAATAATGACATTGCCATTTGACAGATCATGAACTGTACATCTATCATCGACAAATTTCACAACCAAGCCAATCTTGGCTAATGCAAAAACTGATAACAATTTTTTCTTGATCCCTGGCACAAACAAAGCATCTGACAAAGTGAAAGTACTACCATCAGCAGTAGTCAAAATGATCTTACCAACTCCCATAATAGGATAGGAGAAGTTGTTGGCACATGTAACAGTATTCCCTCTAGGGGTAGGCTCGAGTGAAGAGAAGAAACTATGCTGGGAGGTAATATGTTTGGTCGCCCAACTATCAAAGTACCAAACTTCTGAGTCTACTGTAGACATGCACACTGCTCAAGAGAAGAGGGGTCAATACTGCAAATAGTAGTAAATACCCATTCTTCTTCCTGCACAAGATTAGCAAACATATCATCATCTTTGACACCATCTCCATCAGCTCCATACCTGTATTTATAGTACCTATATTCGCAGGTGTAACAGGACGTCTTTCAACACCCTGCACAATATTCCTTAGTCCTTTTGTGACCAATACATGACACATCATATAATCCCATAATGGGTAATTGGTACCATCCAACTTATCCTCAACAGCCAATATACGAAATACATCACTGCTTTCAACCATGGTCGGTGACTAAAATACCTTGATGCAAAAAATTGATTGTATCTCAAAAAGTTGAATAGAACTACCCAAACAAATTTTGCTAAAACTGTAGTAGACTTTGAGATGCTTATACTGGCTAACCAAAACTGGTATATACATTTTGCACAAAAAGATGAAATAGCCTACACAAGCACTACGATATTGCATTCGGAGGCCGAAACGAGCTCAGATCACGATTTTGTCACTATAGGGCGAAGCAATTTTGATCTCTGAAACAGCCTAAGTATGCTTACCAAATTTCATGCAATTCTAGGACTGCAACCAGAGAGGTGTCGACAATGCACTAGATGAAGCAGCGAACTACTCTAATACCAATTGTTGGAGTTAGACGTCTGTGGAAGCACGCAGACAACACAAGGAAGAAGAAGAAGCTTGGAGCACAACACACAATACAGAATGTATTACCACTAGGATGTACAGAGATAAGTAGCCGGTTAGGGCAATACACATATATACAAGCCGGGGAAAAAAACCTCCTAAAGAAGGAAAAAAGTGCCTCGACGGTCCTAGAGTGTTCACGCACATCACTACCTAAATATATCAACATGTGCTCCTGTTTGATTGTGAGAATGTGTGTGTGAGCTCTTTTCCTTATCTCCTTCCTCATGACAAGAGGTATGAAGAGTGTGTGTACGAGAATATGGAGAATATGAACAATATAGAACGGTTTTATAGCAAACCCAAACTGTAACTATCCCTAAATCAGAAACTAGTGAATGAACAAGTGTGGATAGATGTGGACTTGTTACTCATAGTATGTTGCTGACATGAACCCCTCGAAGACCTCTCCAGATGTAGATCACACCTCCTCCAAGAGTGTAGCAACTCTTCCTCCATGATCTCCTCCAACCTCTCCTCCTTGAGTTGTTTGAGTAGTCTTGAGATGATGATCACCTTGAGTGATGATTGTAGCTTGAGATGATGATTTGAACAACATGGTTCTTCTTATATAGAAGTGACCACTTCAAAAAGCACTCTCTAAAAGCTAAATAAAATCTACGATTTTCATCAAATCAAGTCGCCACTAAAAAGCATTGCGAAAAATGATTTTTGAAAAAAATCCATGCTACCCACTACTACCTCCACCAAGAATCAAACTTGGGTGGTTATTTTAGAAGCTTTTCCCTTAACCAACATGCCCAATGCTTTTCATTATAAAGAAATGTACAAAGAATCTTACATATGATACTCAATATGAAGGATTCAGACCTATTTCATATTGCTTCCAACAATCCCCCCTTCAATGGAAAAATGATACAAGGTTTAGTAACCTGCAAAACTTCCTATGACTCTGCTTGGTCAATGCTTTGGTAAAAATATTTGCATCATTTTCACTTGTAGGTATGTAGATTAGCTCAATGTGCTTCTTAGATAATTGTTCCTAAATATAGTGGTAATGAACCTCTATATGCTTTGTCTTAGCGTGATGAATAGGGTTAACCAAACTGATTTACATGTAGCTGTAAAGGATGCCATGTACTCTCCTTCACTTGAATATGTAGCAATTGTAGGTTATTTCTTGGATAACCAAAAGATAAGAAAATCTCCTAGGTAGAAACAATAGGTATTTGTGCTTCTTCTTGAGTCTTTATCACCTGCCCAATCAAAATCTGAAAAAAATTTAAGTAATAAATGTGAAGACTTTGTAAATACCATAGCATAATTGGAAGTTCCCTTCAAATATCTAAAAATTCTCTTAATTTCTTTCCAATGAATTTTCAATGGACTGTGCATGAATGTGGATACTTGAGAAACTACAAACTGAATGTCTGGACGTGTATTACAGAGATATATCAAGCAACCAAGTGCTTGACTATAGAATGTAGCATCAAATGGTTCTGAATTTGCTTCCGACTCTAAGGACACATTGATATTCATAGGTGACTACATAAGCTTGGAATCTATCATCTCAAACCTTTCCAATAATTTCTCAATGTATTTCTACTCTATCATGTAGATACTCTCATCTCTATCCTTGAACTCAATCCCAAGATAATAATGTAAAATGCCTAAGTCATTTACATCAAATGTATGCTTAAGTTGTCCTTTAAACAACTAAAGGTTTGAATCTTTGGGAGTTGTGATAATCATATCACTTTGTAGTGCATCTTGAACACTGGCTGGTTCATTCTTATCTGAAGTAAGAGCTAAAATATTATGACTCTCAAAATGTTATGCACCGTTTACCTCATCTTCTTATTGTCTCATTGTTTGACCTTCTTGTTTTCTCGTTGTTTGACATAAATTGAAAGAGCAACTACAGGAGTTACAGAAGAAATATGATGCTAGTGA
Source organism: Ceratopteris richardii (assembly GCA_020310875.1). Classification (NCBI taxonomy): domain Eukaryota; kingdom Viridiplantae; phylum Streptophyta; class Polypodiopsida; order Polypodiales; family Pteridaceae; genus Ceratopteris; species Ceratopteris richardii. The sequence continues at coordinate 112,295,395 of CM035428.1, forward strand.
GGCCGAGAAGACACGGATAAACGCAAGAAGCAAGATATTGGAATCACAAATAAAAATATACATGGATGAGGCAGAGAAATTAAGGAACAGAAACAAGGAGCTGACAGCTCTTCTATGCAATCAACCTATAGACGCTCAGGAAGTGCCAGGAAAAGACATAAAGGCAATGGAGGAAAAGATAGCCAGGTATGAAGATCAGCTCAAGCAGGAGCAGGCCATCATTGCTGAATGGGAGAAAAGGTATATGGATGATACCGCGGCACTAAGGACGAAATGGAAAAAGGCCGAAAATAGATATATGGTGCAATGTAAAGATTACACTGATCAACTCGCTATTGTTGCAGAAGAAATCCAAAAAAATAAGGAAACGATTTTGAAGGCCAACGAAGAGATTAAGCAAAAAGAGGAGATGATAAAGCAACTACAAGATCAACTCGCAAAAAAGCAACAGAGGGGATACCAGTAGTTCCAAAATCCACAGTGGCTACTGCAGAGATGGAGGTATGTCCTCTCTCTCCCCCCTTACATCATTCGCTAATAAGGGAGGAAACGGAGATCCACTCTGAACGTACTCATCGGGATATTGCAGAACTGAGCTGACATGAGAGGGCACTACTGGTGTCCCAACTTACTGCAGAATTTGAAGATCAAATAATAACGGTCATGAAGGAAGCTCAGATTGAAAGCAAAAATTTAGAACAACTATTGAAACCATTTAATGTGCCATATGGACTCTTTAAAGAGAAAACACGGCAATACATAAAGACCACGACAAATAAGGAGCCTGACAACAACCTCGAGTTCAACAATAATACATTCAACTATACTCAAGAGGAATTTGAACGCGTTGACCCTATATGGAGGAGAAAAATTCTAGAAAAAAACCCTACACTACTGGTACAATGGGAATCATCGCCTTATGCCCTTCAGGTAAACCCATCTTTTTGTCCAGTACCACGCAGACGCTCCTGGTCGCACTTTTGGGAAGGACAGCGCCAGGATAGCATAAATAATCAATGGCTCAATTATCCACTCTTACCAAGTCCACCACATAATTATCTACCAAGGGAAGAATACATGGTGAAAACCATGGAATTTTGGATTGCTCAATATGCCACTGTACCGGATTTGACAGTCAAAATGAATAATAAGATTCTTAGCATGCTACTTACAGTGATCAAAGTCTTCCAACATGCCAAATATACTTTTTGGAACTTCATTGGCATTACACAGGTGTTGATATATTTAGGTAGTGATGTGTGTGAACACACTAGGACCACTGGGGCACTTTTTTCCCTCTTTAGGAGGTTTTTTTCCCTCGGCTTGTATATACGCATATTGCCCTAATGGCCTACTTATCTTTGTACATTCTCTAGTAATACATTCAGTATTGTGTGTTTGAGCTCCAAGCTTCTTCTTCTTCCTTGTGCTGTTTGCGTGCTTCGGTAGACATCTATCTCCAACAATTGGTATCAGCGCAGGACGTCACTTCATCTAGGGCGCCGTCGACACTCCTCCATTTGCAGTCTCAGAATCGCACGAATTTTGGTCTAGCAGAACTTGTCTGGGCAGTTCCGTTCAAATTTTTGAGATACAGTCAATTTTCTACATCAAGGTATTTTAGTCACCGGCCATGGCTGAAAGCAATGATGTATTCCGTATGTTGGCTATTGAGGATAAGTTGGATGGTACCAACTACCCACTATGGGCGTATATGATGCGACATGTATTGGTTGCAAAAGGATTGTGGAACATTGTGCAGGGTGTTGAAAGACGTCCTGTTACACCTGTAATGACAGGTACTGCAAATACAGGTGCTTGAGCTGATGAAGATGGTGTCGAAGATGATATTCCGCAGATTCCTGTTCGTGCTGCTGTTTCTGTTGCACCTACTGTAGAGCAGATTTGCTGGGATGGCAGAGATGCCCAGGCACATGCATTGATAGCTTTGTCTATCAATCGTGCTATTATTCCTCACATTTACTCTTGCAGAACAGCAAAGGATGCTTGGGATACACTTACCACTTTGTACCAGGCTAGGAATGAGGCTCGTGTTGCTTACCTCCAAAAACAGTTGGAGAGTGAGCACATGAATGAAGGTGATTCGATGGACAATTTTCTCATAAAGATCAAAGACCTGAAGGAACAATTGATTTCTGCTGATGAGGTTATACCAGATAGCTCACTTATGCAGACTGTTCTGAATGGTCTTCCTGATTCATATCAGAGTTTTGCCTCTACTCTTCGGTTGATGATGAAAGGCAATCCAAATGCCTTGTCATTTGAGGGAGTTAGTCTCTGTTCTGTTGCAGGAAGATCAGTCCAGGCAGAACAGGTCCATTATGCGTGTTGCAAATCAAGCTTTCCTGGCTAGTCATAAGGGCAAATGAAAATGGAGCTCTTCTACTAGTAAGCAGAAATCTGCAAATGCTGCACAATCAAAGAACCAGGATAAAGATGAGAAGAAATCAGAAAAGCAAAAATTGTTTTGCAAGTACTGTAAAGGAAATGATCATATCATAAAGAACTGTCCAAAACTAGCTGCAAAAGAGGCAAAGAAGAAAGAGGCTGGAATGGTTATTGCAGAGGCCTCTACATCGAAAATAGAGTCTGCAAATCTTGTGCAAGAAGAAGAATGGGCGTTTACTACAGTCTGCAGTTTTGACCCATCTTCTCATGATCAGTGCATGTCTCCAATAGACTCAGATGTTTGGTACTTTGACAGTGGGGCGACCAAACATATTACCTCGCAGCGCAGTTTCTTCTCTTCACTCGAGCCTGCCCCTACAAGGAATACTATCACATGCGCCAATAACTCCTCTTATCCTGTTATGGGAGTTGGTAAGATCATTCTGACTACTGCTGATGGTAGTTCTTTCACCTTGTCAGATGCTTTATTTGTGCCAGGGAATGGCGATGTTATTATTGCTTCTGGCATTTTATGTCGTGGGCTGTATAAGCTCATAGACTATGAAAGATCTGTGAATGATTCCGCATGTGCAGTTCATGATTCTCAGGCTATGTCAGATGCAAAGCTTTGGCATGCATGCTTTGGTCATCTGAATTTCGCTAGTCTGTTATGCCTGCAGAAATCAGAAATGGTGTCCTCTTTGCCCAAACTTGAGGCACCTAGAAAACATGTTTGTGAGGGCTGTATTTTGGGCAAAATGCAGCGTTCATCCTTTCCAAAAGATGGTTCAGTTCGGGCTACGCAGAAATTGCAGCTTGTACATAGTGATGTCTGTGGTCCTATGCAGACACCCTCTTTTGGAAATTACCTTTACTTTGTGACTTTCATTGATGATTTTTCCAGGCATGCATGGGTATATCCACTCAAAGCAAAGTTCGAAGTGTTCATGTGCTTTAAACAGTTTTTGGTTTTGGCTGAAAATCTGTCAGCATGTAAAATGGGCACCCTCTATTCTGATCGAGGGGGGGAATATATGTCTTTAGATTTTAATGCATTTCTGTCTAAATGTGGGATAAAACACCAGTGTACAGTGCCGTATACAGCTCAACAGAATGGAGTTGCTGAACGGAAGAACAGGTCACTCATGGAGATGGCGAGGTGCATGGTCAAGAGTCAAGCTTTACCACATAGTTTCTGGCTTGAGGCTGTCATGTGTGCAGCATATGTACTGAATAGGTGTCCCACTAAAGCACTGCAGTCTATCACTCCATATGAGGCTTGGCATGATCGCAAGCCGTCTGTTGCTCATCTGCATGTTTTTGGTTGTTTGGCATATGCACTAGTGCCTGAACAACATCGCAGAAAATTGGATGATAAAGCAGTAAAATGTATTTTTGTTGGATACAGTTCTGAAAGTAAAGGTTATCGTCTGTATCATCCAGAGACAAAACGCATTCTGGTTAGCCGTGATGTTGTTTTTGTGGAAGATGCAATTCAGCCATTGCTTTCATGTACTAAAGAGACATCTGTTAGCTCCAAAGACATGTATGATACTTTGATACCTCTTTTTACAGGTGGACAGTCTAGTGCTGGTCCTAATGAGGCAACTTCTCAGCCTTTGCAAGTTTCATATGATGATGTAGATCATTCCATTTCTGATGTAGATTTACATGATGCACTTGTTGATGAGAGAGCTGATATTGAGCAGGCAAAAACTATGCCAAAATGGCTGGTGCAGACTTTGCGTGACAACAAATTAGATGCACCTTTGTCATATCGTACTCGTTCAGGCTCTCATAGTGCCTCCTTTGCATCAGATTGCTATGCTATGGTTGCGTCTAGTCTCTGTGATGAGAATGAGCCTGTTTCTTTTGATGAAGCACAGAATTCAGAAAATTGGATGGCTGCTATGCAATCTGAATATGATGCTATAATGAAGAATGGTACATGGTCTTTATGTGACTTGCCTCCTTTCAAGAAGGCCATTGGCACTAAGTGGGTATACAAGCTGAAGCGTAAACCTGATGGTACAGTTGACAGGTATAAGGCTAGGCTTGTTGCAAAGGGTTATGCGCAGGAAAGAGGCATTGATTTTGATGAGACCTTTGCACCCACATGCCGTATGACTACTGTTCGGAGCATTTGTGCACTTGCAACCCATCATGGTTGGAATGTACATGAATTGGACATTAAAACAACATTTCTGAATGGTGACTTTCATGAAGAAGTGTATGTTTTTCAGCCCCGTGGCTTTGTGCAGAAAGGGCATGAAAACCAGGTGTGCATGTTAAAGAAGGCATTATATGGTTTAAAGCAAGCACCACGTGCTTGGTATGAGAAGATACATGCCTATCTGATTGCACATGGTTTTGAGAATAGTCCAACTAAAAGAACCTTATATGTTAAGAGTGCTAATGATGTGCTTCTGATCATTGTTGTCTATGTTGATGACATGCTGCTCACTGGTCCTATTGAGAAGCATATTGCTGATTTTAAGGCTGATTTGCATGCCTCATTTGAGATGTCTGATTTGGGGCATTTGCATCACTATTTGGGCATTCAGTTTATGCACGTTGATGGTGGAATGGCTTTGTGTCAAACGAAATATATTGACACATTATTGCAGCGTTTTGGCCTTGAAGACTGTAAGCCTATTGCCACTCCTATGGAGACAGGTTTACGATTGAGTCTTCATGATGCTGGAGATGCATTTGATGCTGTTCTCTATCAGCAGGCTGTTGGATGCTTGATTTACTTTTGCATTACTCGGTCAGATATTCAGTTTTTTGTCTCACAGATGAGCAGGTTTATGCATTGCCCAGGAGTCACGCATTGGAAGGCAGTTAAGCGCATCTTTCGCTACTTGAGTGGTACTCGGCTACTTGGGTTGTTTTATCCCAAGGGGGGATCACTACCGCCAGATTTGCATGCTTTTTTTGACTCAGATTGGGCTGGTTGCTATGACACTCGTGTGTCCACTAGTGGTTTTTGCTTCATGCTTGGTAGCTCATGTATATCTTGGTTGAGCAAGAAGCAGCCTATTGTGGCCACTTCCAGTTGTGAGGCTGAGCATAGGGCAGCTTTCACAATGACTGTTGAGTGTGTGTGGCTCAGACGCCTTATGGCTGATTTGGGTGTTGGCCAGTCTTCTGCCACCACCATCTTCACTGACAGTCAGAGCGCATTGGCAATTGCGAGGAACCCTGTGTTCCATGCTCGCACTAAGCACATTGAGGTGCATTATCACTATGTTAGGGAGAGGTTCTTTGCTGGGGAGATCAGCTTGGCATATGTGCCCACACAGGAGAACATTGCAGACCTTTTCACGAAGGCTTTGCCTAGGGAGAAGTTTGAAGCTTTCCGCAAAGCTTTGGGCTTACTTCCTTTTGTGGAGTGATTTCCACATAGCTTGGCACTTCCTTATACATGAGTGCCAGCTCCTTGTTCACCGCATCACTCACAGGGGGGATTTGTTGATATATTTAGGTAGTGATGTGTGTGAACACACTAGGACCGCCGGGGCACTTTTTTCCCTCTTTAGGAGGTTTTTTTCCCTCGGCTTGTATATACGCATATTGCCCTAATGGGCTACTTATCTTTGTACATTCTCTAGTAATACATTCAGTATTGTGTGTTTGAGCTCCAAGCTTCTTCTTCTTCCTTGTGCTGTTCGCGTGCTTCCGCAGACATCTATCTCCAACAACAGGGATCAGAAGCACTTTTTTTTTATCTTTCAACTATCCCGAGCCGATTAACAATTATGGAATTCTATTCATGGCTTATGTTCTTTCCAAGCACGTATATGCAGACATTTGAAGAAGCATTTTTCACTGGCTTCTTTGAAATTGATTGAGAAATTTTTGTAAAAATGACTTCAAATCTTTATGCAAGACTGATGGCTTATGAAACAAGCTTCTTTGCGGATCACCACCAAGCACCAGAGGATGGGGTGAAGTCAAGCCGTGGAAAGAGTTCATGATATATCACGCCAATTTTCTTAATCAACGAGAGTAAGCTGCAATACAAACGTACTCACGTCGCCACAAAAAGCCTGTCGGGGACGACAGAGTTCAGGAGGAGGGACGTGTGGAAAGGGAATCAAGCAAAAAGAGAAGAAGAAGAAAATCAAAGAATAAAGTCGCTCAATAAGGAATGAAGATTATCCAAAAAACAGAACAACTCTCTGCATAAAGCCCCACAGGGGTACACAACACCCATCTCTGCACAAAGCCCCACAGGGGCACACAATAAGGGAAAGCATGTAGGAGGAAAGGATGGACCAGGGCCAAGAAGTATCCATGAAGAAGTGCAAGAAGATATTTGGAAGGTAAAGATCCTGCCACTGATTGCGTGCGGTGGCAAAAAGTAAACAGGCTCAAAGCAATACAACAGGGTCAGATGTGTGAAGACAAAGACATATCAGAAGACCAAAAGTTAGAAAGGGGAGAGGCTGAAAAGTTGAAGAGGGTGACTAAGAATACCACATTCTTAGCCATTGATGGCGTGCGTGACAGCCCGAGTTAATACAAAAACCCAGATATGTGATATAAGGAATACCAGGGGGCAAACAGAAGCAAAGGACATACCTCAGATAAAGTAACAAATTTTCTGATAGTCCTTATCGCTTATTCAACCACTGGGCGCATGTATCCGGAAAACTTAGACAAGCTGCAAACAAGAAGCAAAGCCTATCAAGGGACAACAGAGACAAAGAGGGGGAGAGTGTTGTAGAGCTAAGAAGAGAAAAAGCCAGAGAAAAAGATGGGCCCCAAAATTTTTCCGATTTGGAGACTTTATTTTTGTATCATAGCTAGTGTGTAACATATTTTCTGATGTAAGTGCACTAGAGGAGTCCTCTAGATGCATACCCATGGAGATTAGTAGCTTACCCTTGTAAATTAGTAAGAAATTAACCTTTTAGTTAATAAAGTGCCGATCTCTTGTGTGAAAGGACCATTTTTAGGGCACTTGTATATAAGTCAATTTGTGGCTCTTTGTAAATACTTTTTGCCATTGTGAAGAAGGAGACTCCTGATTTTTGAATTTGCTTCTTGCTTGCAGATTTTGACCTTCTCTTTGATCTTCTATGTGTGTGTAATGCTTGGAATGTGTGTAAGACTGTTGTCTACCCCTCCCCACTATTTTTGAGCTACTGTAGTGTGTGTGTGAGCTAGTACGAGTTGTGGAGTGAGTGTGGGTGTTTCCCGCCATTAACTATTTCTATCATAACTTGAAGCACAGTTGTCAGAATCGAGTTTCACACCTCCAATAAAAGCATCTCATCGAGAGCTTCAAAACGAACCCGCTATTGGCCATATTCGGAGTTCTGAGCTGGGAGATATCCTTGATTTAGTGAAAACTGCTGTAAGTGGTATCGTGGCAGACACTTACAGTAGTTAAGAGAGTTAGAGGGATAGATAAGTCTTTTCTCATACATGAGAGTTGAATCACTTCATTTTCCATCACGTGCACACAAGTCCTCATACACTTGGTTAGGTCATTGTATTTCTCTAACAATAAATATCAACCTTTGGGGCTATGTTTTCAGCCACACTCGTAAAACTATAGGTTTCTCGAAAGGTGTTCAGTTTTGGTGGGAGCAGCCACTGCAAATTTATGCAGGTTTTTGAGCTAAAACATCATAGTTGATAGACACTTGCAGGTGTCATTGGATAGTTTTGGGCTGTGCATTCAACCTTTTAGTGTCATTTTACTGTATATATTAGGCACATACACACCATGTATGCTTCTATGGATATTGCTTATGTACGTCCATGTGGTCATTAATATAACGGGTATGTTTTTTGCATAAAGCCTTTTATTTTTGATAAAGAGGGTTGTGGTGAGGTTTTCTTAATTGGGAGACACCCAGATGTTGGGATCTCTTGAGTGATGTAGGTAGAAGACTTACCCAACCTTGCCATAGGAGATGTATGATAGTTGTTCATAGGTGCTCAATAACCCTAGTTGGCTTCTGTTGCATAACGGATTGTATGCAATGGAGTCAGTGATTCACTATGCAGGTAAACATGTCAGTAATTGCAGTTTTATGATATGTTGACACCGGTCATATGCTTATTTTGTAGAGGATACTCTAGCAAAATTTTTCTAGGTTTTTGGTTTTGTCAACTATAGAGTGCTCGATTTAATCCTTGATACACTTATTTGTTGGTGTTAGGACTCTTCTAGCTCAATTATCATTCTATTCAATTCTCTACCATCATGGCATCAGAGGTCTCAAGCAGACTAGGGTCTAGTACTAGTGTTCCAAGGAGGAGCTATAACTTGTAGGGCAAATAGCCTTTTGAGATCCAAAAATTTGATGGCACAAAGTTTGCTCTATGGAAGAATCAGATTAAAGATGTGCTGATTCAAAGGAGGCAATGAAAGCCAGTAAATGGGATTTCAAAGAAGCCTTCTAACATGGATGAAGATGATTGGGATGAGTTAGATGAAATGTCCAAGTCTACCATTCACTTTGCACCTGGCAAATAATGTTCACTTTATAGTATTAGATTGTGAAAGTGTAGAGGAGCTTTGGAAGAAGTTATGCAATACATATGAAAAAGAGAAGGCATCAAATAAAGTGTATTTGATGAGAAAATTATATGACCTTCACATGAAGGACACAAATAGTGTTTCTGATCATCCAAACGAGTTTGATGCTATATTCTCCTAGTTACAGGCTCATAAAATGGATATGGATAATATGAAAGTAGTTTGATGCTATATTCTCCTAGTTACGGGCTCATAAAATGGATATGGATAAAATGAAAGTAGTATTGTTGTTATGCACCTTTCCATCATCATGGGATACGTTTTGCACAGCTATTAGCAATAGTGGACCTAGTGCTAAACTCATCTATGATGACATGTGGAGCACTCTTGAGTGAGGAGATTCGTAGAAAATCTATGGTTGACACTAAAAGTGGAGATCCATATAATGTTCATAATTCTTACCAAAGAAAGAATCAGCAATGTGGTAGGATGAAGAACAAGGAAAATAATGGTCAATGGAATAAGAGTAGAAGTAGATCAAGGAAGAGGGATATCGAATGCCATTATTGTCATAAGAAAGGACACATGAAGAAAAACTGTTATGCATTAAAGAATGCTAAAGGTAAAGGACAACATGTTGATGGGCATGTTAAACAGTTACCTACACCATCTACTTCGACTGTGAAGATTGAAGAAATTAATGCTATTTCAGATGATGCTGATGTGTGACACTTGATAGTACTGTACCAACTGAGGCTCTTATGGATGATTCTCTTTCCCACATGTGGCTGCTAGATTTTACTACTTCTTACCATGTGACACCAAATAGAGAATGGTTCTCTAATTATGTAGCAAAGTCTCTTGGTATCATGAGACTTGGTGAATCTTACCAGTGTGATGTTGTGGGGATTGGAGATGTGGTTGTGCAGTTCATTGATGGTTCAAAATTTACTATGCATAATGTATGCCATGTACCTCAATTATCATGCAGTTTGATGTTAGTTGGTCAACTTGATGACCTTGGTTACAAGGTGGTCTTCTATGCTCAATCCTTTCGTATATCAAAGGGCAATATGGTTATTGCAAAAGGAACCAAAGTTGGCTCGCTTTATTCTTTATTTGTATCATAGAAAGAAGACTTGTTAGCTGTTACTAAACAACCTATGGCTTGTATTTGGCATGGTCATTTGGGCCATATATCTCGTAGTGGAATGAAAAATCTTTCTAGTTCTAGCTACTTACCTGTGTTATCTTTCTACAATTTTTCATTTTGTGAGCATTGTCAATATGGAAAGCAAACTAGAAATGTGCATAGAATGCACATTGACTCTTCAATTCAGCCTTTAGACCTCATTCATACAGATGTGTGTGGTCCTATGCCCACTAGGTCCTTAGGTGATTCTCTTTACTTTTTTCACTTTTATAGATGATGATACTAGAAAAGTCTAGGTATATGTTATCAAATCGAAGGATGAGGTATTCCCTACTTTCAGAAAATGGCTTGCTTCAGTTGAGACTAAAAAAGGAACTAAGCTTAAGGCTTTATGTTTAGATGATGGGGTGAGTATACCTCACATGAATTCAACCTTTTTTGTCAGTCTAGAGGGATTCGTAGAGAGTTTATAGCTCCTTATACCCCAATATAGAATGGTGCAGGTGAAAGGAGGAATAGAACTATTCAAGATAGAGTAGTTTCTATGTTGCATCATGCAAACCTCTCACACGGCTTTTGGGTAGAAGCAGTATTGACTGCAGTTCATGTGATTAACCTTTCACCTAGTACTGCCAAAGGTCTGAAAGTGGCACAAGAGTTATGGATAGGGAAGCCACCATATTATGATCATCTTCGAGTTTTTTGTTGTGAAGACAATGTTCATATACCTAAGAATCTTAAAAAAAAGTTGGACCATAAGTCAAAGAAATGCATTTTTCTTGGATATGGTAGAGAAGCACAATTTGGATATCACTTATGGGATCCTAAAACACGGTCAGTGATCAAAAGTAGTGATGTCATTTTCAATGAGTCTAAGATGCATAAACAACCCATTAAGGAGATTGAAGTGAGAAGAGTGTGTTTGAAGATACTAGTCCTCCAATAAGCATGCATGAAAGTGCTGCACATAGGGACGTTCAAGAGAATGTTCGATTAGATCAGTGTGCACATGTTCCTGTTTAGCAACCATTGAGACGCTCTGCACGTGTCTCACATCCACCTGATAGATATGTTCTAGGTTTAGATTTTGTTATGCTAACAAATGCCGGTGAGCCTTCTTGCTACAAAGAGGCTATGCAGACAGAGGATCATGTCAAGTGGGAGCATGCCATGAAGAGTGAGTTGGATTCTATTCACAAGAACGGTACTTGGGATTTAGTACCTTTGCCAAAGGGTAGGAAAGCTTTACCATGTAAATGGGTATATAAGTTGAAATTCACATCAAATAGTGCTTCTCCAAAGTATAAAGCATGACTTGTTGCAAAGGGTTTTAAGCAATAACATGGTGTCAATTTCGAGGAAATCTTCTCTGCGGTGGTCAAGATGACTACCCTATGCATGTTGCTTGGATTCATTGCAATGGAGGACTTAGAGCTAGTCCAAATGGACATAAAAACTGCTTTCTTGCATGGAGATCTTACAGATGAGATCTATATGGAACAACTAGAGGGTTACGTAGTTCTTGGCAAGGAAAGTCTAGTTTGTAAGCTCAAGAAGAGCTTGTATGGATTTAAACAGTCCCCTAGACAATGATACCAAAAGTTTGATACTTTTATGAAGTTTCAAGGCTATTCCGGAAGCAATGAAGATCATTGTCTCTACACAAAGAGATGCTCAGATGGCAGCTTGATATGCTTGATACTTTATGTCGATGATATGTTGATTGCTGGGTCAACATATAAATGAGACTTCCCAGCAATTATTCTTGAGAAGGTTCACACTCGAGATAATGCTATAGATGCTTTGACTAAAGCTCTACCATGAGATAACTTTTGACACTGTTGTCACTTGATGGGGGTTACTTGATTCATGATCTTACACAGTCACTTGTATAATGTGTAACATGCCCATCAGGTGAGAGGTATAGTTTGTATACTTATACTCAAGTATTTTTTATCATTCTTTATTTTTCTCCCATAGTTACTTTGGCCATATTGGCCTTTAGTGGGAGATTGTTACTATTAGTGTCCATGTGAAAGGTGGTGATTTTCCATGAACACAATTGCCACATGTGTTTTCCATCCTCCTCCCTGGTTTACCTTTTTTCATTCTTGCCTCCATCGCTCCTACTATTCTCCTAGCTTTGGTTGCATCTTCTCACATGGATTTTGATGATGAGAAAGACATAGATTCGGTCTTAATGTGCTTTTCCCCAAGAAGAATCTTTGTGTCGCTATTGCTACCACTATGGCTTGAGGTTCATCTTTCGATCCTACTACTACTGTGCAATTATAATTGTAGCTATTGGTGATGAAGATCTTAGATTGTTGATGATAGACAACATTATTCTTTAGGACAACCTTGAGCATTCTCTTATGAAGAATTCTATTAAGATAACACCACTCGCTTCTCCTGATTACTCTCCTCCCCACTCCACCAATGTTGATGTAGCTTTTGGTTCATCAACCACCCTCTCTCTCCCTGTCGGGTCATTCCTCCAATTGGGAATTGGAACACAACCATCATTAGCCAATATTGCCAAGGTTGGTCAATACTTGATACGTGTGACCAACTACATTCAATCGAGTTTTGACACAGAGAAGTAGAATATGCAGAAGGAGTTCCAACATAAAGTAGAAATGACCAAAGTGGACATCACTCCTCTCCAGGAGGAAATTCTCACACTCAAAGCACAAGAATCGTAGTTGTAGCAACAAATGAAAGACAAAGACCAAGAATTGGAAGCATTGCACCAAGCACTAGCAGAGAAGAGTGCAACTTTGGAAAAAGTAGGGTTTGTTTTGGATGCTTCCAGATTCACATCAAATTTTTGCTTCTATTCTTTGATTGATGATGAAAGGCAATCCAAATGCCTTAACATTTGAGGAGTTAGTCTTTGTTTTGTTGCAGGAAGATCATTCCAGATAAAATAGGTCAATTAAGCATGTTGTAGATCAAGCTTTCTTAACTAGTCAAAAGGGCAAAGGAAAATGGAGTGCATCTATTAGTAAGCCGAAATCTGCTAATGCTGCATAAACAAAGAAGAAAGACAAAGATAAGAAGAAAATAGAAAAGCAAAACAATTTTGAAAATACTTTAAGGCAAATGATCATGTCATAAAGAGTTATCCTAAACTCATTTCAAAAGAGGCAAAGAAGAGAGAGGCTAGAATGGTTGTTGTAGAGGCATTCACACCCAAAATAGAGCCTACTAATCTTGTTCAAAATAAAGAATGGGCATTGAATACTGTTTGTAGCCATGGTCCATCTTCTCATGAGCTGTGTATGTCTATAGCGGACTCAGCTGTTTGGTACTTTGATAATGGGACGACCAAACATATTACCCCAACACAGTTTCTTCGGTTCACTTAAGCTTGCCCCTATAAAGAATACTATTAAATGTGCCAAAAAATCCTCTTATCATGTTATGGGAGTTGGTAAGATCATTTTGAGTAGTGCTCATGGCACTTCTTTCACATTGTAAAATGCTTTATATGTGGCAATGATCAAGAAAAATTTGCTGTCAGTCTCAGCATTAGCCAAGACTGGCTTGGTTGTTAAATTTTTTGGTGATAGATGTATAATTCATGATCTCTCAAATGGTGATGTTATTATTGCTTCCAACATTTTATGTCGTGGGTTGTATAAGCTCATAAACTATGAAACATTTTTGAATGATTCAACATGCAACTCAAGAGTCTCATGCTATTTCATATGCAAAGCTTTGGCATGCATGCTTTGGTCATCCGAGTTTTATTAGTTTTCTACACCTGCAACATTTTGAAATGGTACCCTCTTTGCCCAAATTTGAGGCACCTTGTAAACATGTATGTGAAGGTTGCATTTTGGGCAAAATGCAACATTCCTTCTATTGTGATATCAAGCTTGTCACTCTATCACAATGGCAAGTACCAATGTGAGGAGATCCACCTCATAAATGTCAATCCATGGAGACGTGAGGACTGGTATGACGACCAAGAGCAAGAGAAGGCACAAGTTCATGACTGAGAAGCATAGAAGCATGCACACACATATACACACGCATGCACACAAGGCAGGAACAAAGAGAGGAACAATGAAGTTCTTTCTATTACTCAAGAAATCTCTTATAAAAGCTCAAATGAGCTCTCTAGCTCTTTTTATAGATAACCTCAAAAATGAGCTCTCTAGCTCTTTTTATAGATAACCTCAAAAATGAGCTCTCTAGCTCTTTTTATAGTTTTTTACTAACTTTTGGCCCTATCCAAACCTACTGTTTGGCCTAGTTAAAAATTAGATTCTTGGCTTATTTAAGGGCTCAAACAAAATAAAAATATTACGAAAGTTGGTACACAAGTACTTCTAATATCCTCAAGCTCGAGCACTCCTTGGCTTGAACAAAATGGACTCTAAGCTACCAAAAACGATATTTACGATGTTTGTGTAGTGATAAAAATTACTTTGATTGAAAATAAGTTATGAAAAAAAATGGTTGGGCCTCTTCTATGTGGGATTGTACTTGATTGCTCTGTCTCCTCATTGCTTGTAGGCCAACATTCCTCCCTTTCTAGCGTTTGTTGCCCTTGATAGACCTCTGTTCTATAGGGTGGTCAATATAATATTGGATGATATCAATGGCCAACTCATGTTCACAGTGCCTTAATCCTCTTGCTAGATGAGCTTGTAATGCATCCCAATTGATGGGGCAGGGGATGTTTAGCTGTGGTGTCATGTAATACTCTGAGTACATAGCGTGCTCACATGCAAACAAATGAAGCAAGTGTGTTGGTTTTGATGCGAACACCTCAAAGTGATATTCCCAAAATCCTATCATGATTGGGAGGTATTTTATATGCGCATGCCAGTCATAAGCTACTTTGATGCTTGGGGTCGTGTTCATGTCATACACCAAATCATAGTTTCCATTTGTGAAGCACGATAGAGCTACTTGTGGTGCCTAGTATTACGAAAAATTTTGAGAACTATCTGCATCATATCCAAAAATCTTCAGCATCATTTGTGTTGTGACATTTGGCATTGGCTTCAGCCGAGGAATCCAATGGCAGATTGTGGCCATTATATAAGCAATAGATGGTGGTCCCTATGATGGCACGATGTATGGATAGTTAAGCCATTCCTTGCATTGTGCATTGTTTTGTACTTTAATGTTAAATGCTTTCCATGTTCTGTGCCGTGGAATCGGGCCATAACATGGATTGTAAATAAGATGTAGATGTGCATGGTTCCACGTGCAAAACATTTTTGGGTAAGTTTCTAAGAGCTTTTGCTGCCACGCCGGTTGATAAATTTTACCTTTCTGCACTTCTGGTGGCAAATCCTCGGGTTGGAATTGGGTTGCGAAGTTGGGATTTTCCCCGTGACTCTCTTTATTTCTGCTTATAATCTACGAGAATTAAAAAGTACGGCCTATATTGAAGTTCGGATGTCATGATGAGTCATCTCGGTGTCATGTGTTGGAAATACCTGGATTGGAGCACCATTGTCATAGAGATTCCCATCTCTACTCTTGATGAAGCTAAACCCAATTCAAAGGGTACAATACAAGACGAGCTACATATTTGAAAGTTTCATATCAATAGAAAGCGAAATGGGAAGTGGATTCTTCCACCTTACAACATGCGGAGGTTCAAGGCATCGTAGAGATATTTATTTCCACTCATCTTTTGGGCCAAACCCAATGAAGGGTGATATGAAGTTTGGTGTCATGTTTGCAAAGGCAAAAATATCTTGAGATTTTTGATCTCTTCATGGCAGTATCTGAAGTCCAAACACTTTGTGGGGACTTGCACATTGGTGACCACATTTGCGCATTGGTGGTCACATCTATTTGTATTATATGCGTAACGCTTATGTCTAGCGTCTATATGAGAGGGGATATGTTTTAAAATCATATTGATAATTGTTTTTTTTAATATAAAGGAAGTTCGGCAATAGCCTACTCTCCCGGACTTGAATTAAATTAAGAAACAAAGGTACAATAGAAGGGGACTAGTGCCCACGGGACCCCCCAAATCCCACAAAGCAGGGGAAGCTTGGTTGATTCCTAGGTTGCATTACAACATATTGATAATTGTTGCCTTCAATCAGAAGGTATGTGATAAATGAGTTAACTCCAGAGGTGGACGGAAGAGAAATGGATGCGCATGATCATGCAAAGGAGGGGGCTGTACGAAAAAAGAAGGGGAGTCATAAGAAAGAAGCTAGGCCTTGCTTGATTTCTCATTCCCCGTCGTCACGAACATGATTGAATGTTAAGAACACGTGATTGAAGTTTTTGGCGTATTGCTACAGCAATCTTTGCAGCAACCATAGCCGGCACTGTGATCTTCACTCCGAAGACTAACAAGCGCTCAGACCCGAGAGATTGAGTAGCAAGACCAGGAGCCATGCGTGTGTGGAGGAAAAGCGCACATGGTCTGACTGGAAGGGCATGCTAAAAATTTAGAGAATTACAGATGTGCGCGCGATGTTCTGAAGAGAACTTCGTGTTCAGAGTGATTTCAAAAGGGGAATAATGTTAAAATCCTCGGACCATGATCCTCGGAGGGGGAAGATCTGATGGAATTTGGTAAACTGAAGCAGAAGCACGATCGTTGGAGGACTCGCACATGACGGAGGACTTGGGGAAGAGCGTTGATCTAGATTACAGAGCGATAAACGTGGAGAATTCTGACAGAGACCATCACTTGAATCTCAGCGCTATTCACCTGTTCAACACCCAGAACAAATTGTAATGGGACAATGCTTCTGATTTCACCCAGAGTTGCTATAAAAATGAGGTGTGAAGCTCTTTCATTGTTGCGCATATAATTGCGGTTTGAAGCTGTTTTATTGTTGCGCATATTCCTTTTGATCATATATTCATATCGCTTATAGCTACTAATTTGCGCACTGTTTAATGATAGTTGATTTATCATTTCATAAAGCCAGAGATATTGAATACATAGTGCATAATTTGCGCACTGTTTAATGATAGTTGATTTATCATTTCATAAAGCCAGAGATATTGAATACATAGTGCAGATGGACGATAAAGTAATTGAGCCCAGTTACACTACTACCATGTCTCTGTAAGAGCATTATAACAGATGTTATTTTCAATTTTTATTTGTTGCACAATTGTTTGTTATCTATTCATCATCTATTTTCCTTTGAAATTGATTCCAGCAGCCACATAGAAAACGTTTCTCTCATCTGCTGACGTTTTTAATCTTCACTAACGTCTGATGCTGAACCTCAACGCTGTGCTACAGTTTTGTACTAATGATGTTGCTACAAGCTCATTAGTTTCTGTTTACACATTCAAATACCTCCAATCAGAACTGCGAGCGGGCGAAAAATCAATTGATGAAGGCGACTAAATGCATCGAACGTGGCGTATGACATCCTCAGTGTCCACTGAAAAGGGCTTCCTTCTTACTTATTTCAGTCTTACAGTCGAGGAGTTGTGACCATAATAAACTTGTCATAGTAATGCACAGATTTCTCATATTGACAATGCGGTACCTCAGATTGACGTTCATGGGATTGACATTCTGTGAAGCTTCTTCTGATCTAAATGAGTAACGGAGTACGGAAAGAGACAGCAGAGTGAGGAAGGCCAGGTGATCTAACCTCTTCTGGCAAATTATGGATGATGCTCCTTTCAGAAGAGGTTAGATGCGCTAGGTTCATTCGACGTAGAGCCTAAGTTTTTTTTTTTTTTTTTTTTTTTTTGACAGTAGTTGCATGTACATGATTTGATGAATCTATATCAAAGCATCTATACTTGTGGCAGAAGTATGCATGGTAGTGTGCTTGCATTGTGATGAGATTGACGTTCATAGCCATACTGTGAAGCTTCTTCTGATCTAAATGAGTAACGGAGTACGGAAAGAGACAACAGAGTGAGGAAGGCCAAGTTACGCTAATATCTCAGGCAAATTATGGATGACGCTCCTTTCAGAAGAGGTCAGATGAATCTATACTTGTGGCAGAAGTATGAACAATCAAATTTTTTTTAATATAAACTAAGATCAAAGTTATAATAAGGCTACTCATATTTTCTATTTGAATTAGTGATAAATATTTCACTTCATAGAAAACGTATTTCAAAAACTATAATATGACTAGGATTCATCGAAATCTCAAGATGAACATAGTTGGAACTCTCTAATTACCATGAAAGACTCACGTAGAAACGTGAGTGTATTTAGAATCGATTTCTTTAGAAACACATAAGTGGCAACTTTCCTGACTCTTAGCTATTACTACTTTACATGAATGATTGGCATTCCATTTAAGAAAATGATGAATACGATTTAATTGCCTTGCTGCCTAAAAAACTCATGAGATTAATTTGCTCTTTGTGTCTTCACCGCACCTGAGCTTGCTCTAAGCACCTAGCGTGTGTCGATCGAATTGACGGATGACTTGATCCATCATCTGAGCAACCAATACTTTTGACACGTCTCTTCTATGATTCACATTGCCTGATTTTGCACCATTGTGCGATCTTCATGAGTGCACCCAATGTCTTCCACTTGTTTTAACCATGGGGATCATGGAGCTTCAAATGTATGTTGGCCTTCTTCCGTTTGTCATCCACCAAGAATGGGTTGTGGATCATCTTCAAATGTTTGTTCTATGGGAATATATACTGTTTCTTCTTCTAGGAAGACCTCTGGTAGGGTCGGTGGTCTTTTGTATTGTAACAACCTTGTTTGCAGTTCTATGACTTGTTTTTGTAGTTCTTGTAGTGTTTTTGTATCAGTAGTTGAGATGGTGGTCTGGGGAACAACTGTAGTATCTGACCTTCTTTGCTGCTGTAGTTGAGATGATGGAAGAAGTTGAGATGGTGGTCTAGGGGACAACTGTATTATCTGATCTTCTTTACTGCTATAGTTTATCTAGCTCTTTTGATAACTTGTCATGGGCCTCGATGAGGTTAGCATAATCTTCTAGGATAATCTTAATGTTCTCCGGAGTTACAACTTGAAATTGCAATGGAATTATGGGTGCCCTAGGTCTACTCTCTATGGATGTTGCTAGATTTTCCTAATTTTGGGGTTGCAATTGTATTCTCCTTGTGAGTTGCTGCTAGATGGCTTCTTAATAACACCATGTTGTGCTAGAGTTTAGAGTTATGTTCCATATGTGCTCGTAGATGACCTTCAACTTGTTGCATGGCTTCTTAGTTTATGTTTAGCAACTTTGCTTCCAATATGCTATGTGCATCCTATAATTTGTGAAACTGCATTTGGAGACTTTCATTGTCTTCTTCCAGTGTAGCTATGCATTGTTGTAATTCAACAGAGTGCTCTTGTAACATTTGCTCATGTGCATATAGTTGATGGTACTCCTATCCTTAGTTTTGACATGCACTGAAGCATATTGTCAAATGCACTATCTATAGATGACAATGCAATTTATGTAGGGATTAATGCAAGGGAGAGGGAATGGGGGATGGGAAGTGTGAATGCAGTCTCTAATAAAGAGATGTTTGCAGGTGAAGTTGGTGGTGTTGGTGGTACTGAGTTCACTGGAAAGTATCACACTGCTTCATATAGGTATGTGCATCCATGTGAAGGGTTGGCCACCAAAGACCTGCAAACAAAATTGCTTTGATCACACAGTCTGGTCCAAAGTGTCCTCCTACTACACCTTGGTAGGTATTTTCCAAGATCTTAAGATATTCACTCTCATGGACAGACAATCTCAGGTATCCGTCTCTTCCACACTTGTATAAATTACCTCCAATGATTGAATAATCTAGTGCTTCTTGTTCTAAGATCTTTTTTCTAGCCAAGGTGAGAGTACGAGATCTTGTCAAGTTCTTTCTTGTATCTAGTTCATCTCCCAGAAGGGAGTTATTGCAATCTAGATATCTTGTCTCATACTTACGATCCCGAGTTGTGGGATCTCTTGTGTCATCTCTAGTTCAGTTTTCCATACCTATTGGTCTCGGGTTGTGGGACGTCTTGTATTGGTTACATCTTCTTGTATTATTTTTCCTACGTGGGTATTCTTGTAAGCATAAGTGTATTTCCAAAATCCTATCTAGTGAAGTCAAAGAGCACAATCTAGTGCTCCCCTGATATTTTGGCAAGACTAGCTTCTATCCAAGACCAGACATCATGGAGAACGCTTATGAACAGATTGTAGCATCACTTCAGAGTCTCCAACAACAAGTCAAAGACCTAACTCATCGACAGACACAAGCCAAAATGGAACATCCTGTGCATGTAGGTACACTCCTCCAAGAATTACAAGAACGAATCGGGAATCTTTAGAGAAATCAAGGGAGTATGCAAGTAAATCAACAACCTAGTACATCATTCGTGAGGAAACCCAAGATCTGCATGCCAGAAAAGTTCGATGGGGATCGCACAAAGTTTTGCAGATTTAAATTGTACATCCATATGCAACCTGATAGATACCCTCACGAGGCATCCAAGGTTGGCTTTATTGGAACCTTGCTTTGTGGACAAGAATTATCATGGTTTGCCCCAATCTTGGAGAAGAACATGGCAGTACTTCAGGACTATGAGGGGTTTCTTTGAGAACTCATCACCACATTTGGAGATGCAGACACAAGTCGAGTGGCAGAAACAAAACTTTGGAAGCTACGTCAAGGTAATTGCCCTGCTTCTACCTATGCATCTGAATTTAGGCAATTGATATGTGATCTTACTTGGCATGAACATTATTTCATAAGCCAACTTATATAGGGTTTAAGAGATGATGTGAAGGACCTTTTGCTCATGATGTGAGAGATTAAAACATTGAATGAATATATCATGCAACCTATTCAATGTGATAACCGACTTTTTGAAAGGAAACAAGAAAAACAAGTAGAAGGAAGATCTCGCCAGTGGAAACCCTTCCAACCCACTCCTAAAGATGAGTCTATGCCTGAACCTATGCAAATAGATGTAACTAAGTTTCACCCCCTAACACCAGAAGAGAAACAGAGAAGGAGAGCTCACAAGTTATCTCTCTATTGTGGAAACCTTGGACATATCGTAGTTAATTATCCGAACAAGAGAACAAACTCCAAAGTCGCAGCCACCCTTGTAGATTAGAGAAACGATGAAGTCTAGTTGTAAAAGAGACCGTGCAGTCGGACCATGATATAAGAAAGGGTCTCATAATTCCAACTACACCCATAGAAACATGTCTTGCACCTATCAAGTTAATCATGCCCAAGAAGAACCTTTCCCTTATAACCCTAGTAGATTCAGGATCCTCCTCATGTTTCATCGATGAAGGATTGGTTAAGAAACATGGAATTCCTATACTTTGAAAGAACAAACCAATAGTAGCTGAAGTAGTAGATGGACGACCTCTAGTATCTAGGAATATAACCATGGAAACCACACCATTAAGAGCACACCTTGGTGACCATGAATCCCACATATGTTTCAATGTCATATCTAGCCCAGTACATCTAGTTATCATTGGAATGTCCTGGTTGAAGAAGCATAATCCAGACATGAATTGGGAAAAAAATAAAATCACCCGTCGAGATATCCAAAAGAACCCAACATATGTCAGAGCCAAGGCCTTCATACATGCAGTAAGGAAGGAACCGACATATATGATCTATGCCATACCAGCTTAAGAATCCAAGAAAGATGATCCAGTGTGGCTACCCAGTTAGTACAAAGGCTTTAAAGATGTTTTTGAAAAGAAGAATGCAGATATCCTCCTAGAGCATAGACCTTATGATTGTCCCATAGATCTTCAAGAGGGAGCACAACCATCCTTTGGACCAATCTATAGACTATCCCGAGAGGAACTTATAGAACTACGCATGAACATTGATGAGAATCTAGGAAAGGGATTTGTCAAACACTCAAAAACTACAGTAGGAGCCCCTATTTTATTTGTAAAGAAGAAGGATAGGACTCTTCGGATGTGCGTAGACTATCGTGGATGGAATAAAGTCACTATAAAGAACAGATATCCCCTATCACTCATATCAAAGCTCTTGGAATGCCTTGGAAAAGCAAAATTCTTCATAAAGATTGACATTTGAGGAGAAGGAGATGAATGGAAGACAACATTTCGAACAAGGTATAGCCATTTCAGGATCAGAGAAGGAGATGAATGGAAGACAACATTTCGAACAAGGTATAGCCATTTTGAATATGTAGTTATTCCATTCGGCCTTACAAATGCCCCAATTGTCTTGCAACATATGATGAATGATATCTTTCGAGAATATTTAGATAATTTTATTGTAATATACCTTGATGATACCTTGATATTCTCCAAAAATCTAGAGGATCATGAATGTCATGTAAAGATAGTCCTAGAGAAACCAAGAGAAAAAGGATTATACACAAAATTGGAGAAATGCTCTTTCCATAAGGCAAAAGTGGAATTTTTACGGGACATTGTATCAGATAAAGGAATTTTTATGGACCCTAAGAAGATTGAGACAATCCTTGATTCGCAACCACCTTCGTGTGTTTGACATGTACAATGTTTTCTGGGGTTTGCCGATTTCTACAGGATATTCATCAGAGATTAATCCAAGATAGTGAAACCTCTTACCAAGCTTACAGGGAACTCCAAATTCTCATGGACCGAAGAAGCAGAAAAAGCCTTTCAAACCTTGAAATCAGCATTCACTACTGCTCCAATTAGTTCATCTTGATTCCAGTAAGCCCTTGTTCCTAGAGACAGATGCATTAGACTTTGCCCTAGGGACCATTCTTTCCTAATATGGAGATGATGTAAACCTACATCCAGTTGCATATCATTCAAAGAAATTCTCCCCTCTACAAATTAATTATGAAATTCATCATAAAGAACTTCTTGCCATACTTAGATGCGTTTGATACTTGGCATCACCATCTAGAAGGAGCAGCTCATAAAGTCACTGTGTATACAGATCACAAGAACCTAGAGTATTTGATGACCACTCACATTCTCAATAGAAGACAATCTCGATGGAGTAACTTTCTATCCAGATTTGACTTTGTTATCATATACCATCTAGGAAGTCAACAATGTTAGTGAGATGACCTGTCCTGAAGATCTTACCTTGCACCAAAGAAGGGTGAAGAGGCCTTTGATCATCAAGAGAGCGTATTACTCAAGCGTGAGCATCTCTAGTCAGCAGGTATCTCTTCAAGCCATCATGAAGATTCAGCCTTGAATCATTTGATCCGTGAGAATCTACCACAAGATGAATTGTTTTGTAATATTAAGCAGAAAACTAAGGAAGGAAAAGTCAAAGAGGCAAACTAATTTTAGGAAAAAGATGGATTATACTCTATAAGAAACTATTGTATGTCCCTCTAGGAAAGCCCAGGATCCAAGTACTTCAACAACATCATGACAACCTTGCAGCATGATATTTTGGAGTAAATAAAACAATAGAACTCATATCAAGGGATTTTTGGTGGCCTCAAATATGGAAGGAAGTCAAAGAATATATTCGAACCTGTGACATTTGCAATAGATCTAAGGTATCGTGACATAAACCTCATGGTCTCTTGCAACCTTTAGCTATTCCAAAAAGGCCATGGGCTTCACGGTCTATGGATTTCATCACAAATCTACCAAAGTCAGATAAGTATGATGTCATTCTTGTTATCGTGGATAGATTTACAAAGATGGCTCACTTCATTCCAACTACAAAGGCAATCATAGGTGCAGTCACTGCTATACTTTTTCTCAGATACATCTTTAGAATTCATGGATTGCCTGATGATATTGTTAGTGATCGACGTCCATAGTTCATACCTAGCTTTTGGAATAGTTTTTGCAAGCTCCTTGGTGTTCAAGTTAAACTATCTACAACAAACCATCCACAGAATGATCGACAGGGTGAATCAAGTCCTAGAGCAATATCTCCATTGCACTAGCAACTATCACCAAAATGATTGGTTTGAGTTGTTACCCTTTGTAGAGTTTGCCTATAACAATAGTGTTCGTGCATCTACTAAGAAAACTCCCTTCTTTGCAAATTATGGGCAACATCCAAGGATGGATATACAACTCTCAAATCATGTCAAGAATCCAGTTGCCAGAGACAAGGCCCAGTACCTAATGGACATTCACAAAGAACTCAAGTAAGAGATCCATAAATCTCAAGAATAATATAAGTACTACGTCATGTCCATAATCCATCATATCAAATTAGGGATAAAGTATGGTTACTCATAAACGATTTGCAAACTTCAAGGCCTTGTGCAAAGTTAGATCATCAAAGATTTGGTCCATTTACCATCTTGGCTAAGATTAATCTAGTCACCTTCAAGCTCTAGCTACCAAGTACCATGAGAATACATCCTGTTTTCCATGTATCTATGTTGGAACCATATCAGGTTTCACCATTGAGGGGGCAGAGACCTAGTCCTTCACCACCTATCGAGATTGATGATCATGAAGAATTTGAAGTCGAGCATGTCCTAGATTCGAGAATATCCAAAGGAATATTAGAGTACCTTATTCATTGGAAAGGATATGACATCAGTGATCGTACTTGGAAACCTGCAGAAAACCTTCAAAGAGCACCAATCAAGGTTTCAGAATTCCATAAGAGAAATCCAATGAAGCTGCGACCAGAGAACAGGACCGCTCCTTGTGGAACTTGTCGCTTGAGGGGGAGGTGATATCATGGATAAAGGAAACTATCCTAAATCTTAGATTCCATATGAATCCTATATCTCATGATTGGTTCATAATTAGGAGAAACCAATACTTCCATTGGGTCCAGAACGTTCCAAAACCCTAAGATCGACTGTCTTCTTGCTTGATTCTAACATCCAGAGACCATGCTTCGAATTGATGACATCATCAATTCATAATCGTCCTTGAATCGCCCTTGAAAAACCTATATAAGGAGGGGTTGGCCACATTCATTCTCAGACTTGCCAATACTAGTCTTGGGAGCTCAAGTAATCGTGAGTGCCAAGTAAGTACTCTCCAAGTTCCAGTTCCAGTTCTTGTCTTGTTCCTTGTTCGAGTCTTGTCTAGTCTAGTTCTTGGACATCCTATCTTGTCCTCTTCTAATCTCGTAGTATGAGATCTTGTCAAGTTCTTTCTTGTATCCGATTCATCTCCCAGAAGGGAGTTCTTTTAATCCAGACATCTTGTCTCATACTTACAATCCCGATTTGTGGGATCTCCTGTATCATCTCTAGTCCAATTTTCCATACCTATTGGTCCTAGGTTGTGGGGATATCTTATATTGGTTAGAATGCTTCCATTGTGTCTGGAATGTGGCAAAACCCTAAGATCGGCTGTCTTCTTGCTTGATTCTGATATCCAGAGACCATGCTTCGAATTGATGATATCATCAATTCATAACCGCCCTTGACATGCCCTTGGAAAACCTATATAAGGAGGGGTTGTTCACATTCATTCTGAGTCTTGCCAATGCCAGTCTTGGGAGCTCAAGGAGTTGTGACCGCCAAGTATGTGCTCTCTAAGTTCCAATTCCAGTTCTTGTTTT
Source organism: Ceratopteris richardii (assembly GCA_020310875.1). Taxonomy (NCBI): domain Eukaryota; kingdom Viridiplantae; phylum Streptophyta; class Polypodiopsida; order Polypodiales; family Pteridaceae; genus Ceratopteris; species Ceratopteris richardii. The sequence goes on from CM035428.1 coordinate 112,320,906, forward strand.
GTTCCTTGTTCCAGTCTTGTCTAGTGTTGTTCTTGGACATCCTCTCTTGTCCTCTCGTAATCTCGTAGTATGAAATCTTGTCAAGTTCTTTCTTGTATCTAGTTCATCTCCCAGAAGGGAGTTCTTGTAATCCAGATATCTTGTCTCATACTTACGATCCGGGTTGTGGGATCTCATCTATCATCTCTAGTCCAGTTTTCCATACCTATTGGTACCGGGTTGTGGGACGTCTTGTATTGGTTACATCTTCTTGTATTATTTTCCCTATGTGGGTGTTCTTGTAATCATAAGTGTATTTCCAAAATCTTGTCTAGTGAAGTCAGAGAGCACACTCTAGTGCTCCCCTGACAGGTTCCCCAATCTTGTACCACTTTCAACTAACTCATGAATGGTCTTCGAAAAATCATCTCATAGGCTTGATTTTTGCTTAAGTCAAAGATGGCAAAAGTATGCTTGAACTCTACACCACAAGTAGTATAGTTATCCCTTCTAACAATCCTAAGGGTCTCTCTATGTGACATTGACCATCTATAATTTCATTCTTGTTGGTTGGAGTGTTGGTTCGCCCCAACACTTCCATAGGGAAGTGGTAGCAATTGCAACTCATATGCATGAGTCCAAAATAGCCTTGGTTGTGTAGCCCTGATGAGTGAGATAGGTGTTTTCTTCTTCTTCTTCACTCATGTCTTCTATCTTATCCAAGAGTATTTTTGGCTTCAATGTGATTTTACGTAGGAACGAGATTTTGCTACTTTTGGCACTTGGTTGGCTACATGTTTCCACAATTTTGGCTTTACTTTGAGTAGCTCCTCTAAAGTGTGATTGCACTGCACTTTAGTGTTCTTCACCACCTCTGTATTCCTAGGTATGACCGAGTCTTCATTCCTTACTATGATGGTGGGTGCTCTCATATAGGTAGAATGTGGCTTCCCATGGGCCTAGGAAATGAGGCAATTCCTGTAAGGAATTAGACTCAAATTCTAATCATTCATTTGAATGGACATCCTCCTGTTCTCCATATATAGAAGGAATATCTTCTGGGAATTGATCATATAGGTAATCCACAAGTTCAATGGGAGGAGGATTTTCAATTTCTTTTGCCCATTTCTTTTCTTGAATCTCTCGTAGAAATTCTTGGGAATACCAGTGCATAGAAGAAGATGCATCCTGCTTAGTGGAATCAAGCACATAAGCTTCCTTGGGAGGAACACTCATTCTTTCAATTGCCTTGTCCTTACCTTGGGAGGTGGCTTCCTTCCCAGATTTTGCAATTAACCTCTCCAATCTATCTAATAGTCCATCAAAATGCAATTGAGTCTTGGCTGAACTAGAGTAATTGAAGAGACAGCTGGCCTTACACATGGTTTGAGCCAATTCTACCATCTTAGCACAAAGCTTGGTTTCTTCAAGCTCTAGGTCAGATCTAGGGTAACACTTTTCATGATTTGTTGCATTTGGCCCTTCTTAGATTCTGGCCTGATATGCTTTAAGCATCATGTCTAGGTCCTCGAGAGTGGGATCTACTAAGATTGATCCTAGTCTAGGTGGTGGTGGTGGGGTTACATGAGGTTGACTAGATGGTGATGGTGGTGATGGTGATGTGTGAGTGCGGTTGAGATGTGATTTCAATTATTTTGGCCTTTGTTTCTCTTAGGCTTTCCTCAATTTTGCTCATCTTCTTTGCCCATTGTTTCTTTATTTGTTCACAACTTTCTTTCCAAGCTCTTGTTCTTTTCTTGGTGAGGTCACTACCCTCAAAAATATTTTCCTGGCCTAAGCTTTGGTTCTATTGTAGTGCTAGAGCTCTAATGACTACCTGCACGGGGGCAGTGGAAGTCACACTTCCATTAGAGTCTACCACTAAACCAATAACATTGAGGGGAGTAATATTTGGTACATTGCTTGGGTTCTTAGGAAAATTACATAACAAATGCTCCTTCCCACAATTTGGGCAAAAACCTTGAATAGTCACAGATTGGGGTTGCATAGGTGCAGACATAGGGCAATCACATATGAAGTGATCTCCATAACATCTATAGCATGGTCCTTTAGGTGCTAGGGGTCTCATCTCTCTAGATTGGGGCCTAGAATAAGGATTTGCATACATGATATTAGCAAACTCTGGCTCCCAACCAGGTTCACTAGGGTCTTCATAATAGTACATCTCGTTATGCTCAGGTGACTGCATATAGTAAGCTTGCAGACTATCAATATGAGTCAAATCAAAGCTGTGATCATTCGGGTGACTTTTTGAAAGCAATCGTGATACAAACACTAAGGCTCTATTCAAATTTTCTTCAACAACTGCATATTTTACTAGGATTACATTTGATGGAGGTGGAGGTTGTTGAGCGCAAACTGGTTGAGGTCTTCGTTGCACTTGATAGAGTGGTTGGTAGGGTTGTTGGGGCCTACCATACTATTGCGATAGGTGCTGGTTCTAGTATTTGCCCTATTTTGGATATGAATGTGGATAGTTTTGCCTAGTTGATTGCTTATTATATGGGAAATCTTGTGCATGTGGTTGGTATATCTCCTTTCTATGGTGTAGTATCAACTGTTAGGGTTCACTTGGGGTTAAGCCATGCTAGGTCACATATTCGCCATATGGTCTCCTCCACAAGTATAAGATTGTTTCACTAGGGCAAATCTAGGTATCTGTGTGCTAGAGACTCCTAACTTTTGAGCTACACACTCTTCTAATTCCTCTGCTAGATTATCCTCAATGTCTATGCACATGTGTACACACTCTTCTATAGATCTAGGGTCCTTCAAGTACACATAAGATCTCAATTTGGTACTTAAAAATCCATCTAAGAATAAATCCACTTGGTTGGCTGGTATGGGTAACTTTGGAACAACGCATCTCTCTAGGTATTCTCTAAACCTTCTTCCTAAAAGTCTCATTGTCTCTTGAGGTCATTGTTTAAAGCTATGGATCAATGAGGAAGTGTTGTGCCTTATGCCAATCTTAGAAAATTCTGTGATGAAGACTTCTAGCAATTTTTCTATATTCCTGAATTGCCTCTGGTGTAGTGGTTGAAACCACATAAGACTAGTGTTCTTGAGTATTAGACAAAAAGTGTTATACTATGTGAACGAGTCATTAAAGCTCTCTCCTCAGCAACGGTGCCAAATTTGATGTCACTCTAGCATAATGGAAAGTACGAACATGATGAGATCCACCTCATAAATGTCAATCCGTGGAGACTTGAGGACTTATATGACGACCAAGAGCAAGTGAGGGCATAAGTGCATGAGTGAGAAGCACACAAGCATGCACACACATACACACAAGACAAGAACAAAGAGAGGAACAATGGAGTTCTTTTTATTACTAAAAAAATCTCAAATATCCAACAAGCTAACCTAAAAATGAGCTTTCTAGCTCTTTTTATAGTTTTTTTACTAACTTTTGGCCTTGTCTAGACCTAGTGTTTAGCGTAGTTAAAAGTTAGGTTCTTGGGCTTATTTGAGGGCTCAAACGGAATTAGAAACTTATGAAAATTGATTTGCAAATACTTCTAATACTCTTCAAGCTTGAGGACTCCTTGGCTTGAACAAAATGGATTCTAAGCTACCAAAAATGGTATTTACAATGTTTGTGTAGTGATGAAAATCACTTTGATTGAAAATGAGTTATAAGAAAAAATGATTGGGCCTCTTCTAAGCTAGATTGTACCTGATTGCTCTGTCTCCTCATTTCTTATACGTCAACAAAGCTCAACATGCGATGATCCAAGATTTCATGTATCACCTTTTCATTTCTTTGACATGTATAGTGGTCATGTCGGTATATATCAAGGACACTTCATTGAGCTTTACTAGATTTATCTACTGAGGGTGATGACACATTTGTTTTCTTTTCAACTCAAACATTCATGGATATTAGAATTTTCCTTATGTAGTGTTCTTTATATATTGCACTTGTTGTATTGTTTTAGGTCATTCTTGTACATTCCTTTTATGTAATAGAAGAAGAAGATCATTCTTCCTTGCCTCAATCTGTGTGCGCTCCTCTTTGATTGTGAGAGTGTGTGTGAGCTCTCTTCCTTATCTCTTTCCTCATGACATGGTAAAGGAGCCTGTATGGATATAGAGAGCTCGTGGAGAAGGCCATAGTGAAGAGTATGTGAGGTGTGGAGAAAGTAAGATTCACAAATGACCTGAAATTTCTATGAAAATTGGTATGAAGGTAGAAGGCATCAAAATATTTTAAGAAATTATCCCTTTAAGATCATTCATTTTTTTCATATTTTTGTTTCGGAGCCATCTCAACCTCTATTTTAGGCCTGCAACGTGGGGCCCACTAAAAAGTAAGTTTGCAAATTTGTAACTTGTGTCTTGTTTGGCAACACTCAAATTTTGCAGATCAAGAATTTCAAGTGATTCAATGTACTAGATCGAACTGTCATGTCATAGTGCGATAGTGTTCAAGCAGAAGTACTACTTGTAGTGTGTTTGTAGTGTTGTGAATCGCTACAAAAATGGCAAACATAGATGGAATGAGTCAACTTATGAGCGATAAGCTAGACAAGAACAACTTCCATGCTTAGAGAGTTAGAATAATGAATTTCTTGATAGGAAAAGGCTACTCAAAGTACATCAAAGGAGAGAACAAAAATGCTCTACAATTACTAGAGAGGAATCGGACTATGGACTAGTTATGATGGAAGTGTGCCTTCGTGGTTTAGTAGCTGCATATAAGAAATTCAAAACTTCTATATAGACTAGAGAAAATATTCTGAATTTTGTTGATTTAGTATCCATGTTGATTATTGAAGAAAAGAATCTTGGTGAGGATTCAGACTCCCAAGGAAAACCTAGTTCTAAGCAAGTATTTTACTTTGGCAAAGGAAAAGACAAAGGTAGAGGCTTTTGAAGTGGAAGAGGACACAATAAGCAAGGCCAAAGTCAACAAAAAAATAATGTAGGAGGTAGAGGATAGCTTCAAGGCAGGGGAGCCAAAGAGGCTGCAAAAATTTCCAAAGAAATGATTCCAGTAATGGTAGTTGTGTACCTAAGATTCAACCTAGGGACTTGCGGAGAAAGAGACTATACCTCAATCCCCTTCAAGTGCATATAGTGTGGATTCATGCTTTATTTATCAATCCGATGAGTATCAAAACCTAGCCGAGTGTATGAAGACATGCGTTCAAATGACGATCAACGCACATGAGTTTCCCAAAGAGTGCAAACAAGGCAAAGGTTAATCCAAATAAGCTTCAACTGTCAGTCATGGTGTCACGATACTTGGAGTAGCAGTCAATAGTAAATTGAACTTTTCTCTTAGCTCCGAACTCCGAATATAGCGAATAGTATGCATTTCGAAGCTCTCGAGAAGACACATCCAATGGCCGTACTTTCACTCAATTCTGACGCTTCTACTTCAAGTTATGAGCAAAATACTGAGTCGCGGGAATGACCCTCCTATACGTCAGCACTTCCTACACTTCACACACACCTTAACCACAACAAACAAACACTTTCATGGATAGACAACACTTCCTAACACTCTTTTCAAGCAACACACATGCATACAAGCTCACAAAGAAGATGATACAGAGAGGAGAATACACAAATTCGAAATTCTGTGCTCTTGATTCTCACAATGGCAAAAAGTCTTTACAAAGAGTCACAAATTGATTTATATACATGTGCCCTAAAAATGGTCCTTTCACACAAGAGACCGGCACTTTATTCACTAAAAGGCTAACTTCCTACTAATTTACATGGGTAAGCTACTAATCTTCTATGGGGATGCATCTAGAGGGCTCATCTAGTGCATTTACAACAAAAAATATGTTACAAGAATGGTTATAATACAAAAATGGAGTGTCCAAATCGAAAAAATTTTGGGGCCCGTCTTTTTTCTCTGGCTTTTGCTCTTCTTAGCTCTGCAACACTCTCCCCCTCTTCGTCTCTGTCATCCCTTGATAGGCTTTACTTCTTGTCTATCACTTGTTGTCCGCACACATCTCTTGGTCAGTTCTGCCTGTTTATTAGACATGTGTTCAGTTTTGATGGCCTCTTCTTGATTCTTGTTTTACATCCTCTGGGCCTGATGCATTTATGTTGCCTGTTAAGTTGGGCTGCCATGCTCGCCACCAGTGGAAGGTATGAGGATGTGGTCCTTCAGCCTTCGATCTGGACCTTCCAAAGATCAAGAGGTTGAAGCACTCTCTTGTGGTTTCGGAACCTTTGGATATCTTCTTGCACTTCTTCATGGATACTTTCCTGGCCTTGGTTTCTCCTTCCACCTACATGCTTTTCTTTGATATGTGCCCCTGCGGGGCTCTGTGCAGAGATGGGTGTTGCGCCCCTTCGGGGCTTCTTGTAGAGATGTATCTTCAGATATGATCTTTTTAATGAAGCTTCTTTCTTTGTCTTCTTCTTTTCTTCTTTTTGTTGGACTCTCCCTCAACACTGCCCCCCTCCTGAACTCTATCGTCCCCGATAGGCTTTGGAAGTCGACGGGAGTATGTTCTGTACACTTTTTGCTCTGTTTCATTAAGCAGATTGGCTTCATGTATCATGAGTTGCTTCCACTGTTCTGCTTTCACACCATCATGTGGCGATTGTCTATGATCTGCAAAGAAGCTCAGTTCATATGCCACTAATCTGGAAATCAAGTTGGATGACATCTTTAAGAAAATTTCAGAGTCAATTTCAAAGGATCCTGTGAAAAAGGCTTCTTCGAAGGTCTGCATATATGTACTCGGCAAAAACATAAGCCTAGAATAATAGGCCATTAATGTGGGTCGGCTAGGCATAACAGACAAATAAAAAACGATAATATCTGTTCCCTGATTAATGCCAATGAAGTTCAAAAATGTATATGCCGCGTGCTTGAATACCTTCAAAACTGTAAGAATCATGTTGACTATTTTATTTGTCATCTTAATAGTTAGATCGGGTACGGTTGCGTGACTTTGCAGCCAATATTCAATGGTTTTTACCATATAATCCTCCGTTGGTAAATAATTATGAGGTGGACTTGGAAGTAGTGGATAATTCAACCACTGTTTCTTGATTACACCATTCTTTTGCATATCCAAAAATTCTCTTGCTTCTCTGAGACTGGGCGAAATGAAGGGTTTACCTGTAATAAGTATGGTGCTGCTTGCTAGTGCACCCGCAGTGTCGGATTTTTCTCCAAAAATTTTCTTCTCCATACAGGCTGTGCAGCTTCGAATTCTTCTTGAGTATAAGTGAATGTGTCATTTGCGAAGTGCAGCCGCTCGTCTGGATTTTTCTGTGTAATCTTCTTTATATATTGCCTTGTTTTCTCTTTCAATAATCCGTACAAAATGTTGAAAGGCTTCATGATCGTATCTAAGTCTTTACCTTTGATATTTGATTCTTTCATGACTTTGATGACTTCATTTTCAAAATTTTCCGTCAATCGGGACACCAGTAGTGCCGGTTCCTTCTGACCTATTTCTGCAGTGTATGGCATTGGATGATCATCATGTGGTTTCGTTATCTGCTCTTTTATTGGAGAATGATAAATTGGGGGAGATAGAGGACGTACCTCTACCTCGTCAGTAGGATTCTTTTGTGTTGGCTCTACTGGAGTCCCGATCGGTACTTTCTCTTCTGCTTTAGTTTCTAATTGCGCTATATGTTTAGTCTTTTCTTTAATTTCTTGCATAGCTGCTTTGAGTGCCTCTTTTGCTGCAAGCAGTTCATTACCAATTTCTGCTATATGATCCATATTTTCACTGTAACTCACTGTTGGTGCAAGACAAGCCTACACACATTGGCTTGGAACCTTGGACTCATGAAAAATTAGCATGGATAAAGATTTATCAAGGCTTCACTTGAACCAAAAACTCACCTGAACATATGCTTATAAATTCTTACCTCTTTACCCCTTGTAAAAGTCTTTATGACTTGGCATCTCATGTAATTACTTACCTACCTCATAAGTCGTGGAAATTTGAATGATGTAATGGAGAGAATATCTCCCTACTTTTAGAGGAGAGATTCTAGGGAGCCTTAGTTTGAATTTCAAATTCAAATGATAAAAAAACTCCTATAAAAGATGAAGTGAAAAAGTCGCGGTTAGTTACACATTCTAGCTCACTCCCCGAGGCATTGTTATCATTGTAACTCATTGTGTGTGAGTGCTATCTCATAGCCAACACCACAATACCTCATTTAGCTATGCTTGTCAAGCTAATGAGATTGTACAAACACATTTATCAATAGAAGTATACATTCATCATCTCTGTTTTTGTCTGAGTTTCCTACTCCAAGTCTGCCAACTTCCAAGAAGCATTTCTCAGTGCTCACTGAACCAAATCAAGTGATCTATAGCTCATTGGAACCAGCTCAAGGTCTACTACAAGCATACAAAATCTCAGAGGATTTCATCTAGCCATTTGGGAGAAATCCGATTCGAAGTGCACACTGGTCTGTGTCTGCAGAGTTCCTAAAAAGTCGGGGGTAAATAGAATTTTGCTAAACTTATTTCTCAGTGCATAGTTTATCAATTGAAGTGATTCCACTTGTGATTGGTAGCTTACTAAGGTACTTTAATACTCCCAAAAGGAATTGTTCCAATTTTAAGTGTGCTGGTCACACTGAGTAAAAGTCTGAGCAGGTATCACTACAGGAATAGAAAGTTTTCCTTGATTCTTGAAGTACCAAGTTATCTGTTTTAGTTTGATCATTACCCAAACCATTTTCAAAGTACATATATAGTTTCTTTGTGTCATTTGGAAGCTAAGCAAGTGTACTAAGCATATCTGAAGAGAAAAGAAAACAGGTGTGAAGCAGGTTTTGCAGCACCAATTGATTTCCTGAGTGCATCCAACCATCACTCCCAACAGTGGTATCAGAGCAAAGAAGGTAAACATGGGTGATGGTTTCCCTTCCTTCATTGACAAATTGGATAGAAACAATTACCAGGCTTGGTCATTAAGAATGAAGACCTATCTACAAGGGAGAAGTCTATTTGGATACATATCAGGAGATGAGGAGTTGCCCTCATTCATGACTAGAGGACTACCCACAAAGGATGAACATGAAAGGCTCAACCAATGGTGTGCAAAGGATGCTTTGGCAAGGTCTTATCTCTTAAACTCTATATCTGATTTTCTTTTACCACATGTAAGGAACTGTAAGACTTCCCAAGAGACTTGGGAAACCTTGTCAAACTACTTTTCTTCCAACACAAGGGCTAGGAAGAATCAATTGTGGATTGAGTTCACAACCCTTAGGAAGCAGCCCAAGCAATCAGTCTCAGAGTATGTAACAAAGATTAAAGATGTGGCAGACCAACTAGCAAGCATTGGAGAGGGAATTGAAGAGGAGCAAATAGTCAGGCAAGTGACAAATGGACTCAAGGCAGATGATAAGTGGGAAAGTTTCACCACTGCAATGGACCTCTATATGGACATGCATACCCCTGATCTCACAACACTCATGGGCCAACTATTTACACATGAAGCAAAGTTTGCAAAGGCTGGAGATCAATCAAAAGGTAATAATCCCTCTGCTCTCTATACTGAAAAAAGGGTTAAAGATAAAGGCAAGAAGAAACAGGATGAAGAAGGCTCTACCTCTCAAGCTAATTATGCAGGAAGAGGTAGGTCATCTAGAGGAAGAGGCAGAGGAGGTAAGTCAGGTAGGGGGAGACCCTACAACTCATCACCATGCAACATTTGTGGATTGTCTAATCATACCACAGATGAATGCTACAAGAACTACAAAAATCAGAGAGGAAGAGGCTACTCAAGAGGTGGATACTCTCAAGGGAGAGGCAGATTCAACCAACATCAAAGCTACAATGGATACAACAACCAATACAACAACAACTACAATAACAACCACAATGGAAACTACCAAGGTGGATTCAGAAATAGAAGAGACTACAACAACTACACAGAGGAGCAAGATGACTCCCTATTGATCATGAATATGACCTCCAAGATAGGTACAAATGATGATCATTTATTTTACATTGACTCAGGATGTTCTAACCATGTAGCTGGCAATGTGGCACTACTTTCTGATTTGGAAGAGCCCAAGGGCAAACATCAGGTACAAACAGGTGATGACACTAAACACTCTGTTATCAAAATTGGAAATGTGAAGACATGTGATGGTAATCAGAACTTATTAAGCAGGGTACTCTATGTACCAACAATAACTAAGAATTTAATGAGTGTTGGTCAGATTGTGGAGAAAGGTTTGCAGGTCAGATTCACACAACATGGAGCATATGTGGAGGATCCAAAACATGGATTCAGAAGGATAGCCAAAGGGGAGAAATCAGGTAGATTGTTTACATTTGAGCTAGAAGATACAAGAAACATTGCTTTGTATAATTACAAGGATCAGACACTTTCAGAGTTAGAGATATGGCACAAGAGATTAGGGCACATAGGAGAAAGAACTCTAAAGCAAATGTGCAGGGATCAATGTGTGCTTGGGATACCTAATGTATCCAAGCAACACATGATTTACAAATGTGGATCATGTCAATTTGGTAAGTCTCACAGATTACCCTACTCAAGGAAAGGTTTCATGCATGAAGACTACCTAGATTTGGTACACACAGATGTTTGGGGACCTAGCAAGGACCCTTCCATTTCTTGTTCAAGGTATTATGTGTCCTTCATTGATGACTATAGCAGGTGGACCATTTTATACTTTATGAAGCACAAAGATGAAGTGTTTAATTGTTTCAAGAGGTATCTTGCACTTGTTGAAAATCAAACAGGTAGAAGCTTGAAGAGGCTAAGGTCAGATGGTGGAGGAGAATACTTCTCCAATGAGTTTGAAGATTTCTTGCAGGAAAGAGGCATCAAAAGGGAGATCACTACAAGGTATTCACCTGAACAAAATGGGGTAGCAGAAAGAAGGAATAGACTTATAGTAGAAACAGCTAGGTCTATGCTTAATGAGAAAAAGTTGCCAAATTACCTATGGGCAGAGAGTGTATCCACTGCCACTTATCTCATCAATAGGTTGCCATCCAAATCACTTGATGGCATGACACCATATGAAGCTTGGCATGGTAAGAGACCCTCTCTAGATCATTGTAAAATCTTTGGTTGTGTAGCATATGTGCATATTCCCTCACAGGTAAGAGGAAAGCTAGATCCCAAGGCTGAAAAATGTATCTTCATTGGTTATGATTTGAACCAAAAGGGATACAGATTCTACAACCCCACAAACAAAGGGTTCAAGGTAAGCAGAGATGTCATATTTGATGAAAATGACTCTTGGTATGAGAATGAATGCAGGAAAGTGAGTCTACCCTATGACATGGAAGAAGATTTTCCAAAGCTTACTAAGGAAGAGCCAACTCAGCAAGAAGATTCAAGCTCAGATGATGATACAATAAACCTTGAAGAGTTCAAGGCTTGAAAGTCCAAAGGAAAGATGAAGATGAAGCAATTAGAGGATAAGCCAGAAACTTCTACTCAAGCAATGAGGAGATCTCAAAGAGAAAAGAAGAAGCCTATCAGATTTGGGTATGACACATCACTTGTAACTAAACATTCTGTATATCTTGCAAAAGACTTGTTGAATGAAGAACCAGGTACCTATGAAGAAGCAATTACTAAACCAGAATGGAGAGAAGCCATGAATGAAGAGATAGAAGCTCTCAAGGAAAGTGATACTTGGGACTTGGTACCCAAGAAGGACTCTATGAAGGTGATAGGATCCAGATGGATCTACAAACTAAAGAAGAATTCAGATGGAACAATAAACAGGTACAAAGCTAGGTTGGTAGCCAAGGGTTTTGCACAAACCCAAGGCATTGATTATGAGGAGACATTTTCTCCTGTGGCCAAGATGCCAACTATCAGAGTATTGGTGAGTGTAGCTGCATCCAAAAATTGGAACATGTACCAATTGGATGTGAAGAATGCATTCTTGAATGGATGGATATCTGAAGAAGTCTACATGTCACAACCACCTGGCTATGAAGATCCAAAAAAGGTACATTATGTTTGTAAATTGAAGAAGGCTCTGTATGGTTTGAAGCAGGCACCTAGAGCATGGAATTACAGATTGACCACCTACCTCCTAGACCAAGGATTTGTGATGAGCAAAGCAGACACTTCTCTATTCATAAAGAGAAGTAGTACAGAGGTAATCTACTTATGTGTGTATGTTGATGACATCATCATTACAGGTAATGATGTCAATGGGATTAGACACATCAAAGGACAAATGATGAAAGAATTCAAGATTAGTGATCTTGGACTATTAAAGTATTTCTTAGGTCTTGAATTGTTCTACACAGATTCAGGTATCTACATCACTCAAAAGAAGTATGTACAGGATATGGTCAAGAAGTTTGGTTTGCAGGATGCTAAGGTATCTACTACTCCAATGGAGGTTAACCAAAAGCTAAGTGCTCATGAAGGAGAAGAAATCAAAGACATTACAGGATACCAAAGTATGGTAGGTAGTTTGAACTATGCTACCTTGACAAGAATTGACATAGCATATGGAGTAAGTGTGCTTAGTCAATTCATGCACAAACCTAGGGTACCTCACCTAGAGGGAGCAAAGAAGATCTTGAAGTATTTGAAGGGAACACAAAGTCATGGTTTGTATTTTCCTTATACATCAGATATTGACATTAAAGTTTACTCAGATGCAGATTGGGCAGGATGCAAGGATGATAGGAGGAGCACATCTGGTTATATTTGTTTTGCAGGAGATAAGCCTATTTCTTGGTCAGCCAAGAAGCAACCTACAGTGGCATTGTCATCCACTGAAGCAGAGTATAGAGGGCTTGCCAATGCCACCCAAGAAGCTATCTGGTTGAAGCTTCTTTATACAGAGTTAGGTCTACATACAAGACCACCTATTATCTTTGGAGACAATACTAGCTCTCTTCACCTTGCAGCAAATCCAATTTATCATGCCAGAACTAAACACATAGAGGTTCATTACCGCTATGTGAGAGAGAAGTTACTTAGCAAAGAGATTCAATTGACATATGTGTCTACTAATATGCAATGTGCAGATTTACTTACAAAGGCATTGGATGGAAACAAGTTATGCAGATTCAAATCTATGATTGGATTGCAGGAAGTAATTGAAGAATGAAAGAGAAGACTTAAGCCAAAGTGTTTGGCTTGAGGGGGAGCTGTTGGTGCAAGACAAGCCTACACACATTGGCTTGGAACCTTGGACTCATGAAAAATTAGCATGGATAAAGATTTATCAAGGCTTCACTTGAACCAAAAACTCACATGAACATATGCTTATAAATTCTTACCTCTTTACCCCTTGTAAAAGTCTTTATGACTTGGCATCTCATGTAATTACTTACCTACCTCATAAGTCGTGGAAATTTGAATGATGTAATGGAGAGAATATCTCCCTACTTTTAGAGGAGAGATTCTAGGGAGCCTTAGTTTGAATTTCAAATTCAAATGATCAAAAAACTCCTATAAAAGATGAAGTGAAAAAGTCGCGGTTAGTTACACATTCTAGCTCACTCCCCGAGGCATTGTTATCATTGTAACTCATTGTGTGTGAGTGCTATCTCATAGCCAACACCACAATACCTCATTTAGCTATGCTTGTCAAGCTAATGAGATTGTACAAACACATTTATCAATAGAAGTATACATTCATCATCTCTGTTTTTGTCTGAGTTTCCTACTCCAAGTCTGCCAACTTCCAAGAAGCATTTCTCAGTGCTCACTGAACCAAATCAAGTGATCTATAGCTCATTGGAACCAGCTCAAGGTCTACTACAAGCATACAAAATCTCAGAGGATTTCATCCAGCCATTTGGGAGAAATCCGATTCGAAGTGCACACTGGTCTGTGTCTGCAGAGTTCCTAAAAAGTCGGGGGTAAATAGAATTTTGCTAAACTTATTTCTCAGTGCATAGTTTATCAATTGAAGTGATTCCACTTGTGATTGGTAGCTTACTAAGGTACTTTAATACTCCCAAAAGGAATTGTTCCAATTTTAAGTGTGCTGGTCACACTGAGTAAAAGTCTGAGCAGGTATCACTACAGGAATAGAAAGTTTTCCTTGATTCTTGAAGTACCAAGTTATCTGTTTTAGTTTGATCATTACCCAAACCATTTTCAAAGTACATATATAGTTTCTTTGTGTCATTTGGAAGCTAAGCAAGTGTACTAAGCATATCTGAAGAGAAAAGAAAACAGGTGTGAAGCAGGTTTTGCAGCACCAACTGATTTCCTGAGTGCATCCAACCATCACTCCCAACACTCACTACAAGTTTTCCATGTGTAGTGTTCAATTGGTTCTTAAGTTCATTGGTTTCTTGAACGTACCTACATTTCCATTCTTCTCTTAAGGTCTGCTCTTGCTTCAACAATTTTGCATACTTCTCAATGTGATCTCTTAATTCTTTCTGATCAGTGACTCATGTCTCCTGTGCTATAGGTTGTTCATATAACAATGCCTTCATCAATTCTTTATTGCGGCCGCGTAAGCTATCGTTTTCTTCCATGTATACTTTTAGTTGTGTTTCAAGCAGGTTGCTTCTTGCTTTCATTCTCTCCTTATCTGCTTCACTAGCTTCATGTAGTCTTTGTAAATCTGTCAGTTGTGCCTGGAGTTGATGATGCTGCTTTATCAATGTGTCACATTGTGTCGTGACTGCGGTTATTTCCCTATCCTTGGCAGAAATTGTTTGTTGGGCCTGGATGAGCTGTGTGGACAGTTGTTCATTCATTATTTGAGATTGATTCTTTTCCCGCATGGCCTTATCATAATCTGCATCTGTTTCCATCATTTGTTGTTGTGTATCCATGGCCGTTTGTATCATTTGCTTGACAACAGGTTTCAATTGGGCTACATCCACATTTAACCATGTGGTACGGATGCTAGGCTCTTCACCTGTTGTAACATCTTTACCTTGTGCAATATGTAAAGTGGTATCATGGGGCTGCCTAATGTGGAGTTGTATGCTTGGATCAGTCTCCTTGTGGTCAATTTTACCTTGAGGTGTATCATCAGGTACCTCGATCACAATTGGCTCCTTATTTGGTTGTAGGCTTGAGTCCTGGTCCACTGGAGTTTGTATTTCCTCTTTGATAGGTGGAATTGCATCTTTATTGGTTATTTGAGTTTCCTTTATGCTTAGCGTTGACTGATCATTTAACTGAATCAAGTGTTCCTGTCCAGTTTGTACTTCCGGTTGCTATGCTTTCTATTGTTGATTATTAGGTGTGACTTCAACCTGATTTATTTCTGTCCATTCTTCATTGTGCGTTATGCGTATCCCTTTGCATGGTTGGCCAATATATGCCTAATCTCTTCAATGTTTGCCATGTTCCGGTTGCATTTAAATGAGTTTTCCATTGATTTACATGTGCTTTTTGAAGCCACATTTCTTGTTGCTCCTCTTCCACGCATCTCATGAGTAATCCGCTTGAGTCTTGGTGATATAGGCTTCCAGCAATGATATGAAGGTTTTTAGTCTTCCATAAATCTTGATTTTGGTTTGGTGTGATCCCATGTTTAGGTCCATATGTGAGTATGGGGATCAATTTTTCTGCCCATTGGGGACATACTTCAAGGTTAAAAAGGTATGTGTCAGGCAGATCATCTAGTACTCCTATGGGTGGTTCTCCATGTGTCATTCTTGATAGGTGATCTGCTCTAATGTGGGTATTTCCTTTCTTGACCACTACTTCAAAATCAAATTCCATCAGCAATAGAAACCATCGTACTAGTCGTCCCGTATTACAAGGCTTATTGAATAAGTACAATAGAGCTTGATGGTCAATGAAGAATTTGAATTTGTTTGCCAATAAGTAGTGTCGAAACTTCTTTACTATGTACACCATTCCTAGACCTTCTCTTTCAGTCGTGGTATAATTGTGTTCTGCTTGATTCAATTGTCTACTGGCATAGGCTATAGGGTGATCTAACTTTCCTGTATCTGCGGGTTGAGCTAGGATGCAACCAATGGCAAACTTGGAAGCATCTACGTGAATGTGAAATGGTTTGTTCCAATTAGGTACTCGAAGGATTGGGGCTGAACTTAATCGACTCTTTAATTCGTTAAAGGCCTTTTCACATTCTTCAATCCAATTAAACTGAGTCAATAATGCATAAAGAGGTCTAGCAATTATGGCATACATATTGTTGGAGTTAGACGTCTGCGGAAGCACGCGAACAGCACAAGGAAGAAGAAGAAGCTTGGAGCACAACACACAAGACTGAATGTGTTACTAGAGAATGTACAAAGATAAGTAGCCCATTAGGGCAATAGGCGTATATACAAGCCGGGGGAAAAAAACCTCCTAAAGAGGGAAAAAAGTGCCCCGGCGGTCCTAGAGTGTTCACACACATCACTACCTAAATATATCAACAAATCCCCCCTGGGAGTGATGCGGTGAACAAGGAGCTGGCACTCATGTATAAGGAAGTGCCGAGCTATGTGGAAATCACTCCACAAAAGGAAGTAAGCCCAAAGCTTTGCGGAAAGCTTCAAACTTCTCCCTAGGCAGAGCCTTCGTGAAAAGGTCTGCAATGTTCTCCTGCGTGGGCACATATGCCAAGCTGATCTCCCCAGCAGAGAACCTCTCCCTGACATAGTGATAATGCACCTCAATGTGCTTAGTGCGAGCATGGAACACAGGGTTCCTCGCAACTGCCAATGCGCTCTGACTGTCAGTGAAGATGGTGGTGGCAGAAGACTGGCCAACACCCAAATCAGCCATAAGGCGTCTGAGCCACACACACTCAACAGTCGCTGTGAAAGCTGCCCTATACTCAGCCTCACAACTGGAAGTGGCCACAGTAGGCTGCTTCTTGCTCAACCAAGATATACATGAGCTACCAAGCATGAAGCAAAAACCACTGGTGGACACACGAGTGTCATAGCAACCAGCCCAATCTGAGTCAGAAAAAGCATGCAAATCTGGCGGTAGTGATCCCCCCTTGGGATAAAACAACCCAAGTAGCCGAGTACCACTCAAGTAGCGAAAGATGCGCTTAACCGCTTTCCAATGCGTGACTCCTGGGCAATGCATAAACCTGCTCATCTGTGAGACAGCAAACTGAATATCTGGCCGAGTAATGCATAAGTAAATCAAGCATCCAACAACCTGCTGATAGAGAACAGCATCAAATGCATCTCCAGCATCATGAAGACTCAATCGTAAACCTGTCTCCATAGGAGTGGCAATAGGCTTACAGTCTTCAAGGCCAAAACGCTGCAATAATGTGTCAATATATTTCGTTTGACACAAAGCCATTCCACCATCAACTTGCATAAACTGAATGCCCAAATAGTGATGCAAATGCCCCAAATCAGACATCTCAAATGAGGCATGCAAATCAGCCTTGAAATCAGCAATATGCTTCTCAAGAGGACCAGTGAGCAGCATGTCGTCTACATAGACAACAATGATCAGAAGCACATCATTAGCACGCTTAACATATAAGGTGCTTTCAGTTGGACTGTTCTCAAAACCATGTGCAATCAGATAGGCATGTATTTTTTCATACCAAGCACGTGGTGCTTGCTTTAAACCATATAACGCCTTCTTTAACCTGCACACCTGGTTTTCATGCCCTTTCTGCACAAAGCCACGGGGCTGAAAAACATACACTTCTTCATGCAAGTCACCATTCAGAAATGCTGTTTTAATGTCCAACTGATGTACATTCCAACCATGATGGGCTGCAAGTGCACAAATGCTCCGAACAGTAGTCATACGGCATGTAGGTGCAAAGGTCTCATCAAAATCAATGCCTCTTTCCTGTGCATAACCCTTTGCAACAAGCCTAGCCTTATACCTGTCAACTGTACCATCAGGTTTACGCTTCAGCTTGTATACCCACTTAGTGCCAATGGCCTTCTTGCCAGGAGGCAAGTCACATAAAGACCATGTACCATTCTTCATTATAGCATCATATTCAGATTGCATAGCAGCCTTCCAATTTTCTGAATTTTGTGCTTCATCAAAAGAAACAGGCTCATTCTCATCACAGAGACTAGATGCAGCCATAGCATAGCAATCTGATGCAAAGGAGGTACTATGAGAGCCTGAACGAGTACGATATGACAAAGGTGCATCTAATTTGCTGTCACGCAAAGTCTGCACCAGCCATTTTGGCATAGTTTTTGCCTGTTCAATATCAGCTCTCTCATCAACAAGTGCATCATGTAAATCTGCATCAGAAATGGAATGATCTGCATCATCATATGAAACCTGCAAAGGCTGAGAAGTTGCCTCATTGGGACCAGCGCTAGCCTGTCCACCTGTAAAAAGAGGCATCAAAGTATCATACATGTCTTTGGAGCTAACAGATGTCTCCTTAGTACATGAAAGCAATGGCTGAATAGCATCTTCCACAAAGACAACATCACGGCTAACCAGAATGCGTTTAGTCTGTGGATGATACAGACGATAGCCTTTACTTTCAGAACTGTACCCAACAAAAATACATTTTACTGCCTTATCATCCAATTTTCTGCGATGTTGTTCAGGCACTAATGCATATGCCAAACAACCAAAAACACGCAGATGAGCAACAGATGGCTTGCGGTCATGCCAAGCCTCATATGGAGTGATAGACTGCAACGCTTTGGTGGGACACCTGTTCAGTACATATGCTGCACACATGACAGCCTCAAGCCAGAAACTATGTGGTAAAGCCTGACTTTTGACCATGCACCTCGCCATCTCCATGAGTGACCTGTTCTTTCGTTCAGCAACTCCATTCTGTTGAGGTGTATACGGCACTGTACACTGGTGGCTTATCCCACGTTCAGCCAGAAATGCATTAAAATCTGAAGACATATATTCCCCCCCTCGATCAGAACGGAGGGTGCCCATTTTACATGCTGACAGATTTTCAGCCAAAACCAAAAACTGTTTGAAGCACATGAACACTTCGGACTTTGCTTTGAGTGGATATACCCATGCATGCCTGGAAAAATTATCAATGAAAGTCACGAAGTAAAGGTAATTTCCAAAAGAGGGTGTCTGCATAGGACCACAGACATCACTATGTACAAGCTGCAATTTCTGCATAGCCCGAACTGAACCATCTTTTGGAAAGGAAGAACGCTGCATTTTGCCCAAAATAGAGCCTTCACAAATATGTTTTCTAGGTGCCTCAAGTTTGGGCAAAGAGGACACCATTTCAGATTTCTGCAGGCGTAACAAGCTAGCAAAATTCAGATGACCAAAGCGTGCATGCCAAAGCTTTGCATCTGACATAGCCTGAGAATCATGAACTGCACATGCCGAATCATTCACAGATCTTTCATAGTCTATGAGCTTATACAGCCCACGACATAAAATGCCAGAAGCAATAATCACATCGCCATTTGAGAGATCATGGACTATACACCTGTCATCAACGAATTTCACAACCAAGCCAATCTTGGCTAATGCAGAAACTGATAACAGGTTCTTTTTGATCCCTGGCACAAATAAAGCATCTGACAAAGTGAAAGAACTACCATCAGCAGTAGTCAGAATGATCTTACCAACTCCCATAACAGGATAAGAGGAGTTATTGGCGCATGTGACAGTATTCCCTGTAGGGGCAGGCTCGAGTGAAGAGAAGAAACTGCACTGCGAGGTAATATGTTTGGTCGCCCCACTGTCAAAGTACCAAACATCTGAGTCTACTACAGACATGCACTGATCATGAGAAGATGGGTCAAAACTGCAGACAGTAGTAAACGCCCATTCTTCTTCCTGCACAAGATTTGCAGACTCTGTTTTTGGTGTAGAGGCCTCTGCAACAACCATTCCGGCCTCTTTCTTCTTTGCCTCTTTAGCAGCCAGTTTTGGACAGTTCTTTATAATATGATCATTTCCTTTACAGTACTTGCAGAACAATTTCTGCTTTTCTGATTTCTTCTCATCTTTATCCTGGTTCTTCGATTGTGCAGCATTTGCAGATTTCTGCTTACTAGTAGAAGAGCTCCATTTTCCTTTGCCCTTCTGACTAGCCAGGAAAGCTTGATCTGCAACACGCATAATGGACCTGTTCTGCCTGGACTGATCTTCCTGCAACAGAACAGAGACTAATTCCTCAAATGACAAGGCATTCGGATTGCCTTTCATCATCAATCGAAGAGTAGAGGCAAAACTCTGATATGAATCAGGAAGGCCATTCAGAACGGTCTGCACAAGTGAGCTATCTGGTATAACCTCATCAGCAGAAATCAATTGTTCCTTCAGGTCTTTGATCTTTGTAAGAAAACTGTCCATCGAATCACCTTCATTCATGTGCTCACTCTCCAACTGTTTTCGGAGGTAAGCAACACGAGCCTCATTCCTAGCCTGGTACAAAGTGGTAAGTGTATCCCAAGCATCCTTTGCTGTTCTGCAAGAGCGAATGTGAGGAATAATGGCACGTTTGACAGACAAAGCTATCAATGCATGTGCCTGGGCATCTCTACCATCCCAACGAATCTGCTCTGCAGTAGGTGCAACAGAAACAGCAGCACGAACAGGAATCTGCGGAATATCATCTTCGACACCATCTTCATCAGCTCCAACACCTGTATTTGCAGTACCTGTCGTTACAGGTGTAACAGGACGTCTTTCAACACCCTGCACAATGTTCCACAATCCTTTTGCAACCAGTACATGTCGCATCATATAAGCCCATAATGGGTAGTTGGTACCATCCAACTTATCCTCAACAGCCAACATACGGAATACATCACTGCTTTCAGCCATGGCCGGTGACTAAAATACCTTGATGCAGAAAATTGACTGTATCTCAAAAAGTTGAACAGAACTGCCCACACGAGTTCTGCTAGACCTGTAGCAGACTTTGAGACTCTTAAACTGGCGAACAGAAACTGGTATATACCTTTGGCACAAAAGGACGAAATAGCCTGCACAAGCACTGCGATAGTGCGTTCGGAGGCCGAAACGAGCTCAGATCGCGATTTTGGCACCACAGAGCGAAGCCGTTTTGATCTCGGAAACACCCTGAGTATGCTCACCAAATTTTGTGTGAATTTGAGACTGCAAACGGAGGAGTGTCGACGGCGCCCTAGAAGAAGCAACGACCTGCTCTGATACCAATTGTTGGAGTTAGACGTCTGCGGAAGCACGCGAACAACACAAGGAAGAAGAAGAAGCTTGGAGCACAACACACAAGACTGAATGTGTTACTAGAGAATGTACAAAGATAAGTAGCCCATTAGGGCAATAGGCGTATATACAAGCCGGGGGAAAAAAACCTCCTAAAGAGGGAAAAAAGTGCCCCGGCGGTCCTAGAGTGTTCACACACATCACTACCTAAATATATCAACACATATGTATAAATCCTCGGTAGTATCCGCAATGTCCCATAAATGCTTGTACTTCTTTGGTAGTCTTTGGTCTCGGTAAATCCAAAATTACTTTGATTTTGTCTTCATCCGTTGAGATTCCATTTTTAGAGACAATATGTCCTAATATCTTTCCTTGTCGAACCATGAAGACACACTTTTCTGGATTGAGGCATACTCTATATTGTCGACATTTGGCAAAGATCTTTCCTAGTTCAGGGATATGTTCTGATCGTATAGCTGAATAAGTGCATAAATCATCCACGTATACCTCCATGCTCTTTCTCAGGAACTCCTTGAATACATGGCACATCAACCTTTGGAAAGTGGTTGGGGCATTGGTTAGGCCGAAAGGCATAACCCTAAAGGCGTATACTCCCCATTCAGTTGCAAAGGCTGTTTTATGTTGGTCCTCAGGAGCGATGGCTACCTGGTTATACCTTGAAAAGCCGTCCAAAAAACTGTAAACTTCCTTCCCTGTAACTCTTTCCAAAAGATGATCTATGATGGGTAATGGGTAACTATCTCTTATGGTGGCAGCGTTTACTTTTTTCAGGTTGATGCATATTCTTAACTTACCATTCTTTTTTGGTACAACCACCAAAGGTGACACCCATTATGTATGTTCGATCTCGTAAATGAACCTAGCATCTAACAACTTATCGTTCTCTTCCTTGATTTTTGCTGAGTAAACATCATTGTATGTGTATGGTCTTTGTTTGGAAGGTTTAGCTTCCGATGTCATAGGGATTCTATGGGCACATATAGAAGGATCTACTCCTTTCAAATACTTATATGTCCAGGCAAAGACATCCCTGTATTCTCAAATGAGTTGTATTAACTCTTGCTCTTCTTCCAATGAGACATCTTGACCTATAAAAGTACATCTTTCTTCCCCTTCCTCTAGGGTTACTACTATTTTCTTGGTCTGCTCTTTGTTGCATATGCTATTCCTGGCTGTGCTTCTCGTTTCGGCATTTGAATAGCAATTTTCCTCTCTTCTACTTACTTCGTATTTTTTGAAGTGGGCAGGCACTTCAAATTGGTCTTGAAGCTTGTTGTCTTCATCCTTTTTTGCTTTATCTAATCCAAGCTCTTCTTCCTCTATTGGTTCTTGATTTATTTCATTAGTTATGACACTTACTTCTTGAGTTTCATTTTCCGTTTCCATATGTTCAAGTTCCATTTCAATGCTCTCGTAATCCTCCTTCCATTCTTTTTCAATTACTTCCCCTTCTTTAGCCTCTTGAAGAACTACCACATATAGACTAACGTCATATCCTTCCTCGTCAATACATTCATTCATGGTTATCACTTCTTCGTTTACACACACGTCGAGAGTTGCTAAAATCTCCATCCAACCATGAGGTTCGAATTCTTCATCTAGGAATATTTGAGGCATATAGGCTGGATCTTGTACAAATCTAGCAACTCCTTGCCTTTGCTGCCATCCTTTCCTCCTATCCTCTTCCTTTTTCGCAGTTTGGCATATCCATAGATGAGTGTCTTCGTTCATCCACGATTGATCGCTTGAACCTATACTGTGAATCGACTGATCGTCTACCTCCTTATGAATTTGGTTCCATTGTAAGGGGGGAACATCTTGATATGTATATGTGTGGAGATTCATTCTTGTGGTGATTCCTTCATGCTGTAGGTATACTACATCTTTTCCCCAATCTTGTACTACCTTTAGCTGTCTCATGAAGGGTCTTCCAAGTATCATTTCATAATTGCTAGCCCTTTCAAATTGACATATCGCTAAGGTGTGCTCAAATTCAACTCCACAGGTAGTGAAAGTTACTCTTTCCAATAATCCTAAGGGTCGTTCAGTGTGTCCGTCTGCCATTTGTATCTTCATGCGCGTTGGTCTTAGAGCTGATTTTCCCCATTTCTCCCAAATTTCTTTTGTAGCGATTCCCACTCTAGCTCCAGAATCCAAGATAGCTTTAGTAGTGTAACCCCTATAAGTAATTGACAAACATGTATTTCCTTCATCTCCCTCACTAAAATCTCCAACCTTATCGTCTGGGATTTTGACTGTGGTCACTTCATCAGGCATCTCCTTCTTTTCTGACTTGGTCTCTAACTGGGTGGTCAATTTCTCCTTCAAATGTGGTTTGATCCTCAAAAGTTCCTCCAATGTTAGAGTACAAGGAATTTTTACTTTTTTAAGATGTATGATATCTGATGTTTGGACTGATGGGTTCGGTTCTTTTTTTCTTATTGAGGGGATGGAGTATAGTTCAAAGTTACGTTCATATTCCCCTGTGTAATTTGGCAAAAATTTTACGCTGTCATTTTCTTTTTCACTTTGGTCAAAGGGTAATAATCCTTCTGAATTCTGCTCAGGTATTGAATGTTCCAATTCGCCTTCCGCTTCTAGCTCTTCAAAGGGTGGTTCTATTCCTTCCGCTTTCTTCCATCTGTCTTCTTGGACTCTTGCCCATAAGTCTTTAGGCCATTCTCCATCTACTTCGGGGATAATGGATCCTTCCCTTTTATCCTCCCAGTGATTTTCATTATGTGTCTCACTTTTTTTGGTTTTCTCGGGGTCATTAGGGATGACACACTCTTGGAATTCTTTTTCGGGAATTCGTGAAATGGGTAGTCTACAGACAGGTTTTTCTAAGGTCTGTTGAGCTACTTCGATTAATTTCGTGCAAATCTCCAACCTTTCTTTCTCTAGATCACCTCTAGGATATTCTTTTTCATGTTGTTCAATGGTCGGTCCTACTCTGATTCGTGCCTTGTACGCCTGAATCCACATGGCTAACTCTTATGGCATAGGATCTGCTAAAACCGATCCTATCTCTTCTTTTTTACACTTTCCTTTTTTATTTTCTTCTTCAAGTTTCTGTTGTTCTTTTTGATCTCGTTCATTTTTTTCCTTGTCCATCTGTTGCTGTAGTTTCTTTTCCTTTATCCTATCTCTACGATTCTTCCATCTCTGTGTTCGTTTACTTGTAACACTTTTCCCAAGCTCTTCTGAGTCTTCAACTACTTGGGGTATAGGTATATTCATTCCTCTGTCACCTTGATTATTTTCTTCAGTTTTTTCCGGGGTCTCTCTAGCTTTAGCTCTTGTTATTGCTTTCAATGGCACAGTGTACTCCTTATCACTCCCTGACGACTCTATCACTTCTGTCACGTTAATCTGCACGTTAGAGTAAACTTTTTTGGGGTTCTTGGGGCAATCTCTGAAAAGGTGTTCTTTACCACAATCACTACAGTATCCTTCCCAGACTCGCTGTGGTGGTGGTGGGTTTGGTAGTGTACATTCTCTGATATAATGATCACCTCCACATCTATAACATGGTCCTCTAAGTACAAGCGATCTATTCATAGGTCGGGGGGGTATTGGTGCCCTGGGGGCTGTGTACATTATTGACACATAATCCTGCTCATATCCGTAAGAATTATTTGGTGCTTCCATGCCATAGGCATATGGTTCGTACATTTGTCCATATTCTATCATAGAGCTCTCATAACTGGGATAGTTTTCTTCATAAGATGAGTCATATGGTTCATTACTATACAATGGTGTGGCTGGGACTATTTCTCTCTCTAAGTTTTCTTCAGGTTGAGCTATTTTCACTGGGACAACATTCTGAGGATGGGGCGGTTGTTGTCCTAACACCGGTTGTGGCTGAGTGTAACTTTGATAAGCATAGGGTCGTGGTGCTGGTGCCTGCTGCTGATATGTGGGGTATCTAAAGGCTTCTCCTCCTTGCTCTCTCTGAGGGTATCCATAAGGTCTCAGGAGAGCTTGTACTCGTCTTGTTTGCCGATTGTAAGGATAGTTTTTTGTACTGTGGTTTGTGTACTTTTGTTCTATGCTGATTGTAGAGGGCCCGGAATAGGTGGTCTATTGTACGCATAGGCAGGTGGTGGGACTACTCCCCTAGTGCACAAATGAGAAGGATGATCACCTCCACACTGCATACATCTTCTAAGCATGGGTGCTCACATGGGTTTATTGGGGTAGTTCCTCTGTCCTTGAACATTCAGTTTCGTTGCTACTAAGTCGGCTATTTCCTCTACATTGTTCTTAGGGTTTGATGTGCTGCTGACTGAATCTTCACTTTTCATACTACCTTGAGGTATTTTCAGGTCTTCTGCTAGATTGTCTTCTAGGTCGATACATTCTTTCATACACTCTTGCAAAGTTTGAACTCTTTTCATATATACTAATGTTCTTAATGATCCATTCACTAACCCTTCCAAAAATAATGACACCATCTTGTTTCGAGTGGGTCTCTTTTCCACTGGACATCTATCCACATATTGCTTGAACCTTCTTGCTGCCAATCTCACTGATTCCATCGGAGCTTGCTTAAAGCTATGGATCAATGATGATGAGTTGTTTTTAATCCTAGACTTAGTGAATTCTTCAATCATTTCTTGATAGACTTGTTCCATGTTTTGAAAATTATTAGGGTCGAATGGCTTGAACCAAGCTAAAGCTGTGTCTATCAAGGTTAGACCAAAAGATTCATACTGGATCAAGAAATCTTCCACTTGTTCAGCTCTGATTACTTGCTTAAATTCCGCTATATGATTGTAAGGTTCACTAGAGCCATCATAATGGTTTCTCATACATTTGGTGACTTGGATGAGTCTTAATCTTCTTCCTGCCTTAGGTGGTCTAGACATCACTGGGAAAATTGGTCTTCCTATCGGTATACCAGGTCCTCTTACCACATGTGGTCTATCTCGGACATGGATTCTATTCCTTGGATCAACAGGTGGCTAAGGCCGATAGTTCGGATTATTTGCCGGCATAGCAAACTGCACATGTGGTCTGACCGGAATATGTGCTTGTTGTGTTTGTCCCGATTGTTGATATGAATTATCTTGAAAGGTTCCATGGGGGTTTTGTGAAGTAGTAGGTTGATCCCTAGGAGGGAATACTGGAATGTTCTGATATTTCAACCCTGCTCTTTCTAACTCTGTTAGAGGCCAGTACCTCCTATGATTTTTGTCCAAATATGTGATGATGGTGGGGAATTCAGGATCTTGTAACTCATAGACAATAACTGGGTTAGGGCCTACTTCCCGTAATGAAGAGTGGGCTTTAAGGAGATGCTCCATTCCATTGATCAAATACACATCCATCAAGGAGTCATCTTGGGGAACTAGGTCTCCTCTCCAAACCCTAACAATAGTAGATCTCCCTCTGGGAGTGGTCACTTGTTCTTCATATCCCTCTGCATTAGGGTTATGAGAATTATCTTCTTCCCCATGTTCGTTGATGTTTTCTGGGTGTTCTGTAACAACGTACTGGATATCTCTCTTGTCCATATAAATTCCTCCTGCATACTTAACTGCTGGCCTAGGCACTATGTACGCATCTGAAGCTTTCTTCAATCGGGCCACTGATCGGTTTAGACCATCTAGGTAGATAGGTATCTCATTTTGGTTAGTGTTCACATATTCCAAAGATGTTTGATATTCTCACTCAATAATTGACATCATGCCAATCATTGGTATGGTATTCTGCATATCCTCGGAAGCCATGGGAATTTCTTCCTCTGACTCACTAGAGGTTTCAGAATAATGTGAGCGGCTACTGGGTTCGGCTACACTTTCCACTGAAGAGATTACACTTCTTCGGCTTCCTAGGGTTCTCCCAGACCTTAGGTTCATTCACTTAAAAGCTCTGATTAACCTTTGCCAAGCTCCAGCTCCTAGAGCTCTGTACTGAGGGTCTGAATTCTAGAGAAAATTTGGTTAGAAAAGGACTGACAGAGAATTCTCAATTCACGATACTTGACCCCCAAAAAAAATCTACGATACTCGATACTTCCCCCAAATAGAGTATGTCATGATACTCGATATCTGACACACTAGAAGGGTACCACGATACTTGACATGTGAACAAGACGATACACGATATTCACTTGACTGGACACGACACATGATATCTGCACAAACTCGATACACGATACTTCAGGAAACAGGATATATGATACTTGGATAAACACGATACTCGATAACCACAATATGCGATACTTGACACTGAAGGTCACGATACTCGATACTCAAAAACCGCGATACACGATATTTGCCCAATATCGCGTGCCAATCACGATACTCGATACGTCATAGGTATCGCGATCAGAAATCTGTGATACCCAGTACATGATACTCCACCGAAAAATTGCCACGATACACGACACACGACAAGTATCGCGAGAAAATTCCGGACGATACTCGATATCTGTCAGGTATCGAGAAAGTTGCCTCCACGATACACGATATCCAGCTAGTATCGCGATCAGCGACTCACGATACACGATACTCCACAAGTATCGAGATCTGAATTTCACGATATGCGATATATGATAAGTATCGTGAGGATTTCTCAACGATATACGATATTCGACCAGTTCAAGTATCGCGATACTCGACCACAGGAGTTCATGATACCTAGGTATCGTGATACTCAACCACGAGAGAACACGATACTTGGCACTTTTTCAAATTTTTACATATATATTTTGAATTTTAAATGCATATATGTGTTTCTCAAGCTCATCTACCCTCTCCTCATCAACCGTATCACAGAAATAAACTTGTCCCAACCCCTATCTACCTTTCACGATACTTACCGCAGGTCTTTCTACTGAGATGATTATTTTACTTAGCATTGATAAGTAGAAGGTTAAAGTACTCACTTTGGTAACTCTTCTTCCACCTCTCGACCACTCCTACTTGCCTACGCAGCTCAAATCACTCCGTTTCTCGAAGGCGATACTCGATGGCTTGCTTCTACGATACTTGCTTAGGAACAAGTGGCTTGAAACTTGACACTTTTTGGTTTTTATATCTTTTGAAAAATTCTCCTAACTACAAGGACTCAACACAACTAAGGCTAATGGCTATTTGAACCTCCTAACTACTCCCTTCTTCTTCCTACTCTACTCAATTCCCTATGCTAACAACTTACTACACACACTCCAAGAGTGAGAAGTAATAAGTGCGGATGAATGTGACTCACCAAAGAAGAGAAATTCACAGCTCCTCTACTCGCTTCAATGCAAAAAGCTACTTACCATCACACGAATGCCTCGGTTTGATTTGATTCCCCGGGCAACAGTGCCAAAAAACATGTGTACCTAAGATTCAACCTAGGGACTTGCGGAGAAAGAGACTATACCTCAATCCCCTTCAAGTGCATATAGTGGGGATTCACGCTTTATTTATCAATCCAATGAGTATCAAAACCTAGCCGAGTGTATGAAGACATGCATTCAAATGATGATCAACGCACATGAGTTTCCCAAAGAGTGCAAACAAGGCAAAGGTTAATCCAAACAAGCTTCAACTGTCAGTCATGGTGTCACGATACTTGGAGTAGCAGTCAACAGTAAATTGAGCTTTTCTCTCAGCTCCAAACTTCCAATATAGCAAATAGCATATGCATTTTGAAGCTCTCAAGAAGACGCATCCAATGGCGGTATTTTCACTCAATTTTGATGCTTCTACTTCAAGTTACGAGCAAAATACTGAGTCCTGGGAATGACCCTCCTACACTTCAGCACTTCCTACACTTCACACACACCTTAACCACTAAGAGGAGAATACAAAAATTCAAAATTCTGTGCTCTTGATTCTCACAATGGCAAAAAGTCTTTACAAAGAGTCACAAATTGACTTATATACATGTTCCCTAAAAATGGTCCTTTCACACAAGAGACCGGCACTTTATTCACTAAAAGGCTAACTTCCTACTAATTTACATGGGTAAGCTACTAATCTTTTGTGGAGATGCATCTAGAGGACTCCTCTAGTGCATTTACAACGGAAAATATGTTACAAGAATGGTTATAATACAAAAATGGAGTGTCCAAATCGGAAAAATTTTGGGGCCCATCTTTTTTCTCCGCCTTTTGCTCTTCTTAGCTCTGCAACAGTAGTAAAGGATGCTAGAATTGTGGTAAGCTTGGACACTTTGAACGTGATTGCAGGTTGAAGAATCAAGCATGCACAAGTGCAGATGATTCCGAGGAGTTGTTCATGGTCCAAAATCATATGATGAATAGGATGTCTATTGATGTTTCAAAATGGAATGGTATTGTCTATTATGTTGATTTCACTACTTCAAATCACATGACCAATCATGTAGAATGGTTTAGTAGTTTGCAAAAAATGATTGATTCTTGGATATGTTGAAATAGGTGATGACACATCACATCTTATAGAGCATACATGAAACATAGCACTGTCTATGGAGGACGGGAAGGTAAAACATCTTGCTGATGTGCTGCATGTTCCAAATATAACAAAGAATCTGGTTTCTCTTGAACAAATGGTTGACTAGGGATCAGAAGTCAAGTTTAATGTCAATGGGTTATATGGAGAAGAGTACAAATAGGATGGAAGATTGATTTCCAAAGGAAACAATGTGGGTAGGATGTTCATCTTCAATGTGAAGAATCTTGAAATGAATGTAGCCATGTTTGCAAAAGGTGCAAGAGTTATTGTTGATATAGAGATCTGGCATAAACGAATTGGACATGCAGACTTGTAGTGGGTGAAATGGATGCAGTCAAAGGAGATTGTCAATGGAATATCAAATTTCAAGGTTGCAAAGATGCAAAAGGTATGTGCAACATATCGATTTGGTAAATAATCAAGAGCATCATTTCCGCATGACAAGCATGTTAGTGAGAATGTTTGCCAGAAATAGTACATACATATGTTTGGATTCCTACAAAGACTAGCGCACATACACACATACACATGCATACACACAAACATACACATATACACATAAAAACACACACATAGATACATAGACTCATATATACATACACACACATAGAGATACACACATAGATAGATACACCCACAATACATGCACACACATAGAGACATATACATACACACATACACCTAGAGATACAGAAATAAACACATACACACACATACACATGCAGACACACAAACATACACACATATACACATAAAAACACACACATAGATACATACACCCACATATACATACACACACATAGAGACACACACATAGATATATACACCCACATATTCATGCACACACATAGAGACACACACATAGATATAGACACATACACATACACACACACTTACACATACATATGCATATACAATGCACATGCATACATACATACATACATGCATACACACGCATACACACCCACATACATATAAACATACATGCATACACTCATATACACACATACACATACACATACACATACACATATACACACATAGATACACCCACACAGACACACATACACATACATATACATACACATACACATAGATATACACACATACACATACCTACATATACATACATATACATATACATACACATACATACACATACATACACATACATACACATACATACACACACATATACATATATGCATATACACACATACACACAGATACACATGCATACACACATACACATGCATACACACATACATATGCATACACATATATATACATACACACATACACATACATACATAATACATATACATACACACATACATACATACATACATACATACATACATACATACATACATACATACATACATACATACATACATATATATATATATATATATATATATATATATATATATATATATATATATATATATATATATATATATATATATATATATATATATATATATATATATATATATATTTCCAATCCATTTTATTTTATATATACATATATTATTGTTGATATATTTAGTTAGCGATGTGTGTGAAAACACTAAGATCGTTGGGGCACTTTTTTACCTCTTTAGGAGGTTTTTTCCCCCTGGCTTGTATATGCGCCTATTGCCCTAATGAGTCACTCATCTTTGTAGATTCTAGTGGTAATACATTGAGTATTGTGTGTTGTGCTCCAAGCTTCTTCTTCTTCCTTGTGCTATTTGCATGCTTTCGTAGATGTCTAACTCCAGCAATTAGTATCAGAGTAGATTGTAGCTTCATCTAGGGCATCGTCGACACTCCTTCGGTCACAGTCTCATAATCGCATGAAATTTGGTGTACATACTGAGGGTGATTAGGAGATCAAAACCACTTTGCTTTGTAGAGGTGAAATCGCGATCTAAGCTCGTTTTGGCCTCCAAACACACTATCATAGTGCTTGTGTAGGCTATTTTGTCTTTTTGTGCCAAAGATATATATAGGTTTTGGTTTGCTAGTATAAGCATCTTGAAGTCTGCTACAAGTTTAATAGAACTTTGCAGGGTAATTTTGTTCAACTTTTTGAGAAACAGTCAATTTTTTGCATCATAGTATTTTAGTCAGCGGCCATGGTTGAAAGCAGTGATGTATTTTGTATGTTGGCTATTGAGGATAACTTGGATGGTATGAATTACCCATGATGGGCTTATATGATGCATCATGTATTGGTCGCAAAAGGACCATGGAATATTGTGTAAGGTGTTGAAAAATGTCCTATTACACTTGTAAATACAGGTACTGAAACTGATGCTGATGGCATCGATGGTGATATTTTGCAGATTCTTGTTTGTGTTAGGGTTCTTGTTGCACCTACTATAGACCAGATTCATTGGGATAGTAGAGATGCTCATGCAGATGCATTGATAGCCTTGTTTGTCAAACATGCCATTATTCCTTACATTTTCTCTTGCAGAATAGCTAAGGATGCTTGGGATACACTTACCACATTGTACCAGACTAGGAATGAGGCTCATGTTGCTTACCTTTGAAAATAGTTGGAGAGTGAGAATCCGAGTGAAGGTGATTCTATGGACAATTTTCTGACAAAGATCAAGGATTTGAAGGAACAATTGATTTTTGCTCATGAAGTCCTTCTTGATAGTTCACTTGTGCAAACTATTCCGAATGGTCTTCCTGACTCATATCAGAGTTTTGCTTCTACTCTTCATTTGATGATGAAAGGCAATCCAAATGCCTTAACATTTGAAGAGTTAGTTTTTGTTATGTTGCAAGAAGATTAGTCTAGGTTGAACATGTCTATTATGCATGTTGTGCTCAAGCTTTCCTGGCTAGTCAGAAGGGCAAAGGTAAATGGAGCTCATCTAGTAGTAAGCAGAAATCTGCAAATGCTGCACATTTGAAGAAGGAAGACAAAGATGAGAAGAAATAAAAAAAGTAGAAATTGTTTTGCAAATACTGTAAAGGAGGCCGAAATGGTTGTTGCAGAGGTCTCTACACCGAAAATATGCTTTGCTAATCATTAGGGTGAAAAATGGCCAAAACAGGGCCGTGTAAGGATTTCAATTAGTTGTGCTTAATCTAGATTAAAGTTTTCAAATCATTTGAAAAATTCCGTGTAAGCTCATTTAAAACGTATCTTATGCAAATTTTGAAGAGAGAGAAACTCATGTGATAATCAAGAAAAGTTTGTGTGTTATCTTTCACCTCAAAGTTTGTGCTCATCAAGCATTCATTAAAATTCAAATTTCCTCTTGTTCATGGACCTATATAGTGTATGCTTATGACATTTTGCACTTTTTTTACTCTACTTTCCATAGCATGCCTATTTCTCTCTTTCATGTCATTTTAGACACTTTCATGTCACTCTTGATAGCAGACCATGGAGAACCTCAACCCAAACATTCTCACTTAGCTTTCAACCAACCGAAATCATTGTGATAAGTTCCATATCAACATTGCAGTTAGCCATGAGTATGCAACGACAAAAAAGGTATTCCGAAGGGTTCTTCAATTGAAGTGGATGGATTGCGGAAAGAAGGCCAAAAACATATCGACATATGGGTAGATGGATCTGTTTATCCAATTGATTCAAAAAGGGATTCCCCTTTTCATAATCTTCATGATCTGATTAAATTTTTAGGACATGGTGAGGATGGTTTACGAGACTATTGCTCAAGGCTATGAGAGATTTCAGGGAATTACGTACACCACATAAAATATTTACAAAACACACTACATAGGAGGGATTAGCATACGAGGGATCTAGAATACAAGTTATCCACTCATTAGAGGAAAAAATGAACCCTCCCTAGGCCTTTTAGCTCAAGGGCTGATTAGTGATGGACCAATGAGAAGAGGGTGGTGGCCACAGTCTAGTCCTCTAATCACATAGACTATGCATAGGCTTCCCTTGTTTTGGTGTTGTCAAAGAGGAGAAAACCACCAAAAACTTGTGGTTTTGTTGTGTGAATGGTTTTGAAAGTCTCAAAAATCAATTAGAGCCCTTGGATTGACTAAATGATCCAAGGTTTGAGGTAGAATGGCAAAAGTCAAGGCAACTATGCACATGGGCTCTTGGATTGGCATGCTTTTCAATGGTTTAGATCTTCTTCCCCCCTCAAAAAGGTGCCTTTTGATATTGGGCATTGGATTACATGCCCCATCGGATGGTTGGGAATGCTTTCTTTGACTTTGAGCGCCTTCAAATAGGCACCATTAGATCTCTTCATGATCCAATGGCTGAGGATAAGATTCCCCAATGGAAAGTGCGCCTTTGCACAAGGATCCTTGGATCAAATCTAGATCGGATGGCCTCAATCGACTGCGCTCTTCACATCAGCCCCAAACATAGAGGATCATTGGATCTAGGAAGATCCATGGGTAGATCGGACGGCCTCAATCAACTGCGCTCTTCACATCAACCCCAAATGCGGAGGAGCATTGGATCTAGGAGGATCCAAGGGTGTATATTCTTGCAGAGACTATGAAAAAAGAAATCCGCAGAGAATCTATAAATAAACACCCATGTTAGACTCTCTCTCTAGTGCTTCAAGTCTTTTAATCGTGTCCTTTAGATTGGAGGATCGATCGACCAAAGTACATTCCTTCTTTGGATTTGAATACAAAATTGAATGAAAGAATATTTTATTGTACAATACCACTGGTGATTTTCGAAGCTCCCTTAATCCCTTTGATTAAGCATTTTAATCCAATTCCTTACAAGGCCCATGCAAGGCTCATTTTTCCCCTAATGTTTATCTTCTAAGTTAGAATCTTTCAAAAACATGAAAGAAAGTCCTATGTGTTTGAGAATGCGATCAAAACGAGTAACACCTTTTCTAGATTTGACTGAAAAATCTAGGCAAAAGAAGATAATTCTAAGAGATCATGTGACAAATGTGCTAGGTTTCAATATGTTGAACAATTTTGAGCGCATACATTTCTGTAATGAAAATATGAGTCAAAATGATGTTTTAAGACTATTGAAACTAAAAGCAAATAAATAATTGAAACACTTTGTTTTCTAAAAACTCATGACAAACATGAATTTGCTGCTAGAACCATCTCAAATTCAAGAGATTTGTGACGGTGTTGGAGTGAGTAGGAAAGGTTGTAGAGAAATTTCAAAAGTTCCGTGTGAATTTTTAAAATTTAACAAAGTTAAAAGCTTTGGATTACCTGGACCCCATCATGTAGGAAAGCTTGGGCTCTATTTGAATAAGAAGATCATATCAGTATTTGGTGAATATAAACATATTCATGGTAACATGCCTTACAAGGTAGGAAAACAAAACTTACATTTCACTTATAATGCATTTAACAATATATGGATAGGTATAATAAGAATTCAAATATACATGGTACATTTCTATAATATAAAAGAACATGAATGTTCTGGTGTGTCGAAATTTGTAATCAAACTTGATGAAGCTAAACTTAAAAAACACTTACAGGTGGATAGTCTAGTGTTGGTCCTAATTATGAGGCAACTTCTCTGCCTTTGCAAGTTTCATGTGATGATGCAAATCATTCCATTTTTTATGAAGATTTACATGGTGCACTTATTGATGCGAGAGTTGATATTAAGGAGGCAAAAAATATGTGAAACCGGTTGGTGTAGACTTTGCGTGATAGCAAATTAAATGCACCTTTGTCATATCATACTTGGTCAAGCTCTCATAATGCCTTCTTTGCATCAGATTGCTATGCTATGACTACCTCTAGTCTCTATGATGAGCATGAGCCTATTTTATTTGGTGAAGCACAGAATTCTAAAAATTGGATGGTTGCTATGCAATCTGAATATGATGCTATAATGAAG